>JAJJMB010003633.1:3541921-3678071 GCA_023531105.1 Papaver atlanticum
TAACACATTGCATTATGTAGTCAATGAAAATAGTCGGAAAACCCATCCGTTCCAAGGTGAGTCAGATGAATCTCCAGTCTAGACTATCATATGCCTTTGTTTTTTTTTGGGCGCGGCCCCCCCCCCCCGCCCCCCCCCCCCCCCCCCTCGAATATGATGGAATAGTTCCGTTGCTATTGTAATGTTATCATGTATGGCTCGGTTAGGAACAAAGGCACTTTGGAAAGGACTGATCATGAATTGTAATAGTGGTCATAATCTATCAACTAGGATTTTGGCAATTATCTTATAACTCACATTACATAGCCCAATGGGCCTCATATCACTTGGTTTTCTTGGGTTTTGGTTTTTAAGGATTAAAGTGATATTTGTGTGATTTGTGGGGTGTTAAAAGATTGAGTGGGTGAAGAAGTAGTTGATCATGGCAGTTACCTGGGTTTTTATTGAGGGCCAGTGGGTGGTATAAAACTTACTTGTGAATCCGTCCGGTCCCGGTGCCTTTTTCGCTCCAATGGATTTGACCGCTCTTTCGATTTCTGCATCTGTGACAGGTTGGATTAGGGTTTGGCATTGTGTAGGGGATAACCTGTGAGATATACACTCAAATAATGAGAGATCAATGTTTGTTGTAGGTACCACATATTGATTGGTGTAGAAGGCCAGTATCATTCTTTTAATAGTTCTTGGGTCAGTTATCCACTCTCTTTGATCATTCTAGAGCTGAGTTATTGTTTATGCGCCGATGAATTGTTGATTTGGTATGGAAGAAGGTAGTGTTTAGATCTCCTTCTTGAATCCACTGGATTCTTGACCTTTGCTTCCAATATATCTCGTAGCATTGGGATAGAGCATCATGGGTGTGTCGGATATCTTGTTCTTGTTGTAGCCAATATTGCAGTTCTGGGCCTGTTAAGTAAGCACAATAGAATTGGGCTTGTTGTATTGCTTGTTCTGATGCTTTTATGAGCGTTGGTAGATGCCCAAATGTAGTTTTGCTCTATTCTTGAAGTGCCACTGCCGTATCTTGCAATTTTTGGAGAAGGTTAATTGGTGGCGAGGCTGAGTATGATCGATTCCAAGCCCTTAGTACTACTTCCGGTATCTGCGGGTGTAGGAACCAGAGATGTTCTAATTTGAATGTATTTGAGTACAATTGCTTAATGAATCTTTTTTGTAGTAGCAAGGGTGCATGGTCCGATGCTATTCTTGGCAAGTGCTGAATCATCATCTGGGTGCAAATCGAGTCATATTTGATTGCTAAGTCCTCTATCTAGCCTTTCCATGATGTTATCCTCTCGCAATTGATTGTTTGTCTAAGTATATGGATCTCCTTGAAATCCCTGATCAATTAGGCCATTAGTGTCGATTACTTCTTTGAATTGAACTGCATGATTATTCCCTACTGGTCTTCCTCCTTTTTTCTCCAATCGGTTTAAAACTTCATTAAAGTCCCCCATGAGTAACCACGAGAGGTTGTGTTGGGGAATAATAGTGTTGAAGTTTCTCCAGAAATCCCATCTTGCAGGTGGGTGTGGTGGCCCATATACACCAACAACCAGGGTTGTGATGAGTTGATTGGCTCAATGAAACCATGAATTAAACTTTGATTAGCCATTAGAACTGTGACATTTAGGTTGGATTTCCATAGCAAGCACAAGCCACCTTTACGTCCATTACAAGAAACAGTGAAACATTTATCATACCCTAATAAAGTTTGCAAAAAAGAAATATGTGAATCCGATGATAAAGTTTCTGACAGAAATATGAGATCCATACCAAATTTGCGGATGTACTCCCGCAGTTTTTGAATAGTCAAGTTGTTGTGAGACCTTGATAATTCCAAGCCAAGTAATTCATAATGACGGCGAGCATTGGTCCGGGCCAATGACTCGCAATATTGTCACATTAGCAATGATTTCAGTCTCATCATCAAGAGATAGATGCCATGCTAGGGGTAATAGTGGAGCTTGTTGATGGTGGTTGTGGCTTCAGCAGTCGTTGGTATGGGTGTTTGGTTGGTACTTTGTTGTGAAGATCTTCCAATGTACATTGTTGATCTAGGTTTTCTGTTCCTATGAGTTGGTACTTCAAATTGTGGTGGTGGCTGCCTGACGGATTCATTCTTGAGGTCCGAGAGAGATTTGAACTTTTGTGCCTTTGGTGGTGGAGCTGATGTAGCAAAGTCAGGGGTGGGTGGAAGGAGAAGATGCACTGGTGGGCCTGGTCTCTCTTTTGGAACTTTCCTTTTATATGTCCTCAGTGGTTGGATCAAAGCAGGGCCCGCCTCAGGGTTAGGAGCAGCTGGAGTAGTAGTTTGTCCCATTGTTGGAGCAGGTGGTGTCAGCATAGAAGCATTAGTTGGTGTTAGAGCACTGCTCGGTCGAACTCGCAAGCGTTGCTATCTCAAGCTTGTTGTCAAGTTTAGTTGCTAAAACTATAAGTCTTGATTTCTAGTCTACTTGTAGCTATGTCTCGGATTAGGATAGAATGTGTAGTTGAGCATTAGACTTCACGGCGGTCATTAATTGAAGACGAAGAACTACTAAGGAGAGCTTGTGGAACTTCATCAACAAAAGGTATGTGGAGACTAAAAATCATCTATCACTTGGAAAGTCTATTTCTACTCTATCTCCTATATTGAGACAAAAGTCGTATTATGATAGTTTTCGATTATACACATTTGAGATTTCGAGTTGAGTTTAACTCGCTTACATATTTATCGAAATATGTGTTGGTAAGCTTTCGCTTTAACCAAGTTCATCTTATATTCTTGACGAAAGTCAAAAGATGATCATGTGAAAATCGCATTGTAACATCTTACATGATTTGTGTGAGACAGTCATTTGATATAGACTCAGAATGTTTCGTATTGATCATTCGATCACTTGAAAATTGCTTTGAAGCTAATAGTTTGTGTGAGACAGCTATTCCCGTCTTCTAAGAATGTTTCAATGATTGAAATGGGAGTTTAGAACGATAAACCATTATTGGATATAACACAGTATGCGTTCTTGTATATGTGTTGTCCAAGTATGGGAACCATGGTATGCATACCCGTATGTGTACTGGTTGGTTAATAAAAGTCCGGGAACTTAGTATGCATACCGGTATGCGTACTTTAAAGTTCCGGAAATTCAACTGAGTTTTGGAAGGTATGCGTACCCGTTCGCATACTGGTGAAGCCAAACTTAGTACGGCCACTTAGGTATGCGTACCCGTTTGCATACTTGAGTAGGTTATGTTCTAAAATCGGTATGTTCATGAAATAATACATTTATATAATAAGGAATGCAATCTTTTGCAAACCGTGGCTATAATGTTCATGAATTGATTCGAGTGAATCAAATTTGATTTTGCTTCAATTGTGTCTTGTATACTTCTATGAGAATATAAACAATTGAACAACTCTAGAACTAGTTTCATTCGAATCATTTGAACTAGTTATGGTTAAGATGAATATGGTTGTGTAGTAGGGTAAAAACTGATTCTGCTGGAAATGGTAAATTTGGGTGTGCAGCCGAGAAACGAATCTAAACCCTAAACAAATGTACTGCACAAGAGTACTTTAGATTCGAGAAATCAATCTGTACAATTCTGGCCTAAACCAAGAAATGGTCGTTCCAGTCTTGCTTCGGTCACAAAATGAAGGTGTTGAGATCAGGATGGTTCACTCTGAAGGTGTGGTTGTTTTATGACTTGTGTCAGAATGTGGAACTTGCTTGCGGAATGTAAGCTATAAGTTCTTGGTGTTTTCTGGATACTTGTTTTGATAACCAAAAACGTTGTTGGTTGAAATAGATTGAAAACCTATTATACAAGTCATAGTTGAACACACTGATCTCGTAGGAAGTAGAGGTAGTTAAGTAGTGGAGAAGTGGGGATCGTGTAAAAGTGGTGAAAACCATGTCCCTGTCATGAAGAGAAGATCGGTCAGCTTTACACCCACTACTCCTTTACTGCTATCAATCGTCCGCCTTTCAAGACACTTTCTCATAATGGGCGTGTTGCACACCGCATGCTATAAACCGCCAGACCAATACCCCGATGTACATCCCTCAGTTTGTGACATGTTTGATGTCTCGAGTATTTTCGTGGAAAATATGTAGCAAGTTGTTGAGTTGGCCTTGCTTGCAAGACCTAATTATTTTGACCAATCACGCGCAAGCTAGGCGGCGGGCGGTCATATTTGAGCAGCTGCCAGAAGCTATCCATGTACATTAAAGATGTGGTGGTCGGTCCCTATAGGAGAATGATGGATGGTAGCCATTTTGACATCCTATAGGTTGGCCCAAATTAAATCTAAACCAGTTAAATTGGCTAGCCAAGTTGGATGGCTGAGATGATTTGCAGAAGTTTGTGTTAATTCATGAAATTTCGTAATCAGAAAATTCAGATGTGAGACCCTCACTAAAACTGCTGTAGAATTCTCATACAAACTAGGATTTTGAGGATCTGCCCATCCATTCTTATCAGAAAAGAATTTCCTATCTTTCTACGAGGGAATATTTAGGTTTTGAGATCGTTTAGGAGGTGAAAACAGCCCGACAGTAAAAACTCAGAAAGAATTCAGGGGGAACTCTGTCAGTTTTCAGCATTGACCTAGCTCGCCTTTTAAGTTGTATCTTTTAGCTCGTTAATCTGATTGATGTGATTTTTTAGTATGCTATACTAGACATCCATACGAAACTTTTGGTATGTATATCATACTCAAATTGTTTACCAAATGCTCCCAGATGTTCGTCAAATATTTGGTGACCTTTTGGATATCGTCCGACCAAGTTTAAGAGATATGATTGGTCAAAGCCAAAGACGGGATGCCAGCCACCTTTAATTAAAAGTGTAGGCTGCATATTTAGAGCGATTTGATTGGTTTATGGGAAAGAGGGGCCGACAGACAACCATCTTTAATTAAAGTGCAGGCTGCGACTTTGGAGCAATTTGATTGGTCGATGGGAAAGAGGGACTGACGGCCAGCAACATGGGGCATGTACGGTTGGTGATAGGCGGCGCAAACTAGGGCAAACGGCCAGCCAAGTGGCGCAGGTAAGTAAAGTGGATAAACTTCCTAGTTTGCATAGGTTTGGTCTCGATCTATAGGGTTCGAGATATTGCGCAGGCCACAAAAACCTAATTTTTGCAAATTGATAAAATTAGGTTTGAAAATTGAATTTTGCGAGCTGTCACAAAATCAATCAATTTTGGTGAATTTTGCGCATTGATGCAAAAATCACTAAGTTTATGTCAGAGGGCAGCGTAACTTGCGTGCCTCTGATTGAGTACTTCCATGCACATCTTAATCCTGACACTTCAGGAAATTTATGCTACTCGCTGTGAGCGAACATTAATTGTCATGTCATGTCAATATCAAGAGTTCAGCTGGGGAACATAACATAGAATAAATACTAGGCAAGCTATGCATTCGTAAATAATGCAGGCGAGATGTTAATAAAATTTATAGAATATTTGGGATTGTTGTGCACCAATATTATTCTGGATAAATTTCATATGAGTATACTGAATTGCTCAATACATATGTAAGTAAAGTGGCATTGGCACTCATCACTTTTAAATGGCTCCATTTCATTAGTGAATAATGCAACTAGGAGCTTAAATACTCATTAGGCTCTATACTTGTGAACAATTCATCTAGGAGGTTGAGTTTCAATACAATATAAGGAGCGGCATAGGCACTCATCAGATTTTTATATATTCTTCAAATTCCTTGCGGAATATAGACATATCAAGGTCTGCTACTTCTGATGCCAGGTCAGGTAGAGACTTCTACAAATTTCTCCATAAACTAAAAACCACCATCAACATTAAGTCCCCTACTTAGTACGTAACAGTGACATTGTTGCGTGGTAAGCACTAGATGGTGACAGATGAAAATAAAATTAACAAGACGAAGTATATAGATATTACCAGGAAGAGAGCAACCGACTTGTCCTTCCTTAGCAGCGCTGGTGAGGCATCTATCGATCCGCAAGAGGGGAGGCGGCAACAAGCATGTCAGGAGAGTCCATCACAGGTATCACAGCTCGTTAAGGCTTTGATGTTGGCTAAGAAATATTGAATCCCATGTGTATGTAAGAGGGAAGCCCTTTTCCTCTTCTTGTATTAGGAAACCGATTCAGCATAAAGACGCACCTTCCTTCCTTTATTTATTTAAAATGCATCTTGCAAATCGTGTACCAAAAGTATGAACACTGCCCTTTTTCTGACGAGATGTGTAGCTGAGATATCGCCGGCCGAGATGTGTATTGCCCGTCATCAATAAAAAGACGTTCATAGACTGGGAATTCCACTCGGAGGCGTCTAAAAGCTAGGCTGGCTTTATCACGAAGCAAGGAGTTGCATGCAACATCAGATAGTTGTGCGATGTAGTTAGCAGTAGCAACGGGCTAGAGCGGTGATTATAGCATTTGGTTAATACACCTTTGAATTATAATTTGAGCTAGTATCGCCAACATCTGCTTACTCCTTTCATTCAACAGTTTCTTTCTATCAATTGATCCACTCTGAATTTCTGAGTATCTTGCTCCACCGTGGGAAGAATAAAGAAGTTTTGGATGTTGCACCGTACTTCCGCTAGTAGTAGTGTTTGCCAGTAGATGATTATAGAGATGAAAAATAATATTCTTCATGATATCACCCAGGCTGCAATTAAAGACCTTGAGTAGGCGACTGGTACTCTTGGTGTGAAGACTATAAGTTTGATATGACTGTTACTTCAGCGGTAAATCAAAACAACAGACAAACTTCCCCTTTCATCACTTTTCCACTCTACTGGCGTGATATGAGACAAAATTCGTCCCCCAAATTACCACAAGAAAACAAAAAATTCTTGACATAATCAACAAGAGGCTTAAAGGAGTTGAACGCATTGGGTAGGCATCAGTCCCAAAATAACTCACCACCGGACATGAGATGTTTTGATGCAGCCATCATGCGTGATTCTACCCATTTGATCCTTTCATAGAGTTTTCTTGTGTATCTGGTTGATGTTGACGCGTTGGGTCTCTGAAGAAATAATTTGGATGAGAGTTGGAGTTTGATCCAATGTTGAGCTGTCAATCATGGAGCTGTCTTCGCGTATGCATTATGCTTCATAGATGGTCAGGCATATCACTTTGGCAATTCGTCTGTTCTCTTGAGTACGTCTGCGTCTTTGGACATCTTGGAATGACAATGATAGCGTGCCTGCGTCTCTTTAAATTCGGCATATTTGAGATGAGTAGTGTCGAGCAGTCCCCAACCATATTCTTTTTCCTTTATCATCTTCGCCTGACATGGAGAGATTCTATGTGTACCCCTTCAGTCCCCGGGTGCAATCTCCTCTAGTAGTTCAACTATTTCTTTTATATGAAAGTAAATTCTGAAAGCGTTTCTCTAGTAATTCTTACTGAGGCAGCCGCGCCTGCGATACTAGAGTGAAGTTAGAGATGGTGGTGGGAATATCATGCAAGTTGCATCTCTGAAATGGTGGTTTTCCTCTTGCTCCTTTAGTGAAACTTCTCGCAGAAGGTCGGAGGTTGTATCGCTCGTTGATGAGACGTATGCTTCCACGAGTCTTATGAGGCTTTTTAGTCTTGATGGTGACAATGTTGAAGTCAGAGACCGCATCAATCAACGTGTTATCGGACTCGACACCTTTCAGATGAGAAATAGTTAGGAGTCCCCGGTTACATTTACCAGTCATACCTTCAGGAGAGGTTTGGATTTGGGAGCAGCTTCTCCGACTGAAAATAGCCGCTTGCCTGATGCAACACGGTTGAGGGATTCAAATATTTCTTGACGCCGCGCCTTGGAGAAATAAAGAATCTCATATAAATGTTCCATCATAGACTTCACGGTTTTGTGAATGGAGTCCCCAGAAAGCATGCAGCTCCTAACAGGAAGATGATCTCTGTGAACTCCCTCAGTGCCCAGTTGAAGCTCCCTGCATCCACCTTCTCTTTGAAAATGCGCTTCAATTCGTTGTAATCATTGGTGGGGTGATTGACGAACCCATGGTAATGACAGTACTTAGGGTCTTCCATTTCTTTCTCGGTTGGTGGACGTCTGATAGGAGGTAGCTTAATAATATCATCTCGAATCCATGCCTCCAGGAGCTTGATTGCCTCTTCGATTGGAAATGGGAAGTTTGGAGCATCCTCTCCAGTTTCTTCCTGCTGTGCAGGAGTTTTAGTCACAGCCTTCCGGGGTTGAGTTGTTTATTGTGCTGGAGCATTTCTCTTTCCTCCTTCACCCAGCACACTTACAGAGGGTTGAGTATTGTATTGTTTGTTGACGAAATGTCTTCTTCCTCGAGTCTAGCGTGCATCTTCATTCCTGGTGGGTCTGGTTCTTTCTAGCAAGGTTGGTGCTGTTGTAGACGACCGCTTCGCAGCTTCACGGAGTTAAGATTATTGTGAGGTGATTGATATTTTTAGGCTGTTCTTCAGGAATATAAGTCCGATATATAAATTGGTTCCTGTTCACCTTGATTTATCAAAAGATGGAACAAAACTCATAGGCATATCTGTGGGAGACGGATTTATCTATTTAATAGACTTTTATATGTGAGACAGACTGGTTTATCAAGTCTTCGACTTTGGGTCGTAGCAACTCTTAGTTGTGGGTGAGATCATCTAAGGAAATCAAGTGCGCAGAATCCGGCGTGGTTCTAGAGGCATAAGGAACGCGACTGTACCTTGATCAGTGTGAGATTGGTTAGGGCTCAACTATATTCCAGTCTGAAGTTAACTTGGAGTAGTTTAGTGTCTGTAGCGGCTTAATACAATGTGGTGTTCAAATCTGGACTAGGTCCCGGGGGTTTTCTGCATTTTCGGTTTCCTCGTTAACAAAATTTCTGGTGTCTGTGTTATTTCTTTTCCGCATTATATTTGTTTATATAATTGAAATATCACAGGTTTTGTGTAGTTCAATCAATTAGATAATTTAACCTTTGGTTGTTGATATAAATTGATTAACACTTGAACATTGGTTTTTGGTACCGTTCAAGTTGTTTCTCATAATAATCAGGCTCACGGATTCTATCTGTTTGATTTGCTGATTACATTGAGAAACAGAGATACAACTATTGGATATATTTCCATTGATTGAGTCTGACTGTCTAGTTGATTCTCTTAGAATTATATTGGAGTTAGTCCATACCGATTGCTAAGCGAAATATTGGGTGTGGTTGTTAGACCCCCTCTTTTTCAGTTGGCACTTCAGCAAGGCTCGTAGTCACTTTGACACGTGGGAAGCCATCCACCTTAGAGACTTGGATGTCTACTAGGGCCCCTTCTTTCTGCATAAAATTTGTCTGTAGCCTAGCATAGTTAACAGTAAAGAAATTGGTGAGAGGAATAGCAGTTCTTGATGTCGTCCCATTAGGTTGGTTTGGTTGTGGGCTCATATTCTTATAGTGGTAGTTCGAGTTTTGGTGGTAATATGGCCTTTGCTCCGCGCCCGTATTCGCCTGCCTATTCCCTCCTGTTTCAGGTACTCTTGACTGATATATAGGTGTTCCATATTTGACCATACCTCCAAAATGGGTATGTGTTGATGGGTTTTGAGTCGGATCTCCTGCCTGGGATTTGGTAATTAGAATGTCAGTAGAAACATTATTTTTGCTTGCAGGTGCCTCTGATTGCTGTGCATGGATAGAAGGTTCAGGTACTTGAGTTTCTGCAGCTTTGCCTTTGTCAGTCTGGTCATTTTTTCTGGTTGTCGGAGATGCAGTGTCCTTTTCATTCGGATTTGTCGGGACCGGGTTCCAAGTGAGTCCTTGTTGAGTCATTTCATTGGCTAGGTGAGTTGGGATCGGTTTAGGTATTGTTGCTTTTGTTGGGGTTTGTTGACTCGGATGATGTTGTACTGGTGTGGGTATTGGTGTTGGGTTGTGAGCTAGTGGTGGTGGTGGTGATGGTTGTGGGGTAGTTGATGTGTGAGATGAGGTGGTTGGGGTTCACCTTGGATTGTCGAACATGATTGTTGGGTAGATGAGGAAGCTCTAGTTGGCTGGTTTGATGAAGATGAAGGAAGAGCATTAGGATTTCTGGGTTGAGGTTGTTGGGATTTCATTCTGATGTTGATACGGTGGTAGGGGAAGTCCGGGAACTGATCATCTTGAAGAGCATGGTCAGTGCTTAAAAACTTGGTACATTCTTTCGCAATATGGTCAATGAATCCGCATCTGTAACGGATCATCGACAGGTATTCATAAGCATATTGTATCCATGTAGGTCCATCCACATCCAGCAGAATTCCTAGGAAGAATGGTTTTTTCAATTTCATCCTCAACTTCGCTCTTGGTGGAGTCGAAGTAACATCCACCTCAAGAACAGTGCCAACGTTTCTCAAAAGTTGCTCAATGGATATATCATCTACTAGAAAGGAAGGTAAGTGAAGAACCTGTATCCAAAAAAATAACTTCAATAAAACAGTTATTAGGGTTATCCATGAAGGTGCTATAATCTTCAAATAACACCACTTGATCAGAGATAATCCATGGATCATGTGCAAGGATGGTATTCTTGTCAACTTCATGGAACATGATTATCTTGAATGCTTCTGAGTTGTGTATGTTATCAACTTGTTTGACAGTGATCGGGTGCCAGTGTTTTTCAACGTCATGAAAGAGTCCTGATTTGCTAAACTTGCCAGACAGTACCATGGCTGCAAGACAGTGACTTTGATGGACTTGCATGAGATTTCTCATCCTCTCAGTAAGTTGAAAAAGGACAATATGTTTATGTTGAGGTTGGGGTGGATTGTTAGAAGTATAGTATGATGGGTTCTTTTCCTGAGGAAATTGTAAAGATGTATCTTCCCCTTTATGAAGATTCGGTTCTGGGAGTTGTTGATGATTAGGTTCTTTTTGCAAAGAAGCTACTGATGGAAGTAAAAAAGAAGCTGTAGAAGAGGAAGACGATGCATTCGAGGAGTAAGCATTGTTTTTATGGGGGAAGGAGGAGTTCTGAGAGAATTAGAGGATTGATGATTATTTTCTCTCGTGAGAAGAGAGGAAAGTGGGAATCTGTGTTGCTTTTCAGGCGTGGGGTGAAGGGGTGGCAGTGGTGATAATGGTTCTGCATTTTATGGTGGTTGTTGTTCGTTGGGTGGAGGAGGCGGTGATTTCTCATCCATTGGTCACTGAACAAAACAAAGGGGAATAGGGAGAGATTGAAAAGATCGAGAGATGACAAGGCTATGTAAACAAAATCCCAGAAAATCTAGCTGAAATATTTTGCTTGAACGATTATAACATTGGTTGAATTAATTTCTCCTGCTGAGGATGAACATTAATTCTAAGAACACATTGTTATTTCACAAGAACAAGATATCTTAGTGATATGCGAATTTTGAGAATCTTGACCTTAGTCAAACCCAGCGGCTAAAGTTGACCATGAGAGAGAAGTTTGAAGTTTTTGCTTGGACGGCTAAAGGAATGTATGTTGAAGCAAGGAAACTTAGATATTCTATTAGTAAGGATTTTCAAAGAAACAATCTGGAACTCATTAATTTTAAAATCTCAGAACTTATGTTATCTACTAGATTTAGTGTAATGTGCAGCCTATTGTAATATTTTCAATCTCCAAAATAGTTGGAAAGGAGAGGAACTAGGACATCTCCTAAACTTTTTCAATTCTCAGTATTTCAATGACAATATATCATGGTCAAACCCTGTTCCGATCATGGTTAGAACCTTGAATGTATAATGTTAGAGGGTATCTTCCTCTTGTTTTATGAAAAAATAAAAAAAATAAAAAATACTAATCAATTCTACAAATAAACTAAAATAAATAGATCTAAGTAATTTCAAATTAAAATAATCTGAACTATAAATACTAAAGCATAATTAGATATCATTTAGTATTTAATATGGGGTCGACATGACAAAAAAAGGCTTTGAAGATCGGCGATTACTACTGAGTCAACTCACTATTGGATAAAATACAGTTTTCTTAATCTTCTTCTTCTCTGTTTTACATTTAATCGTTCCAGTACTCTGATGTTAACTATCTCGTTTTTTTTTCTATGCTTCGTTCTCTATGTGAAGCTATCATTGAAAGTCCAATAATTTTCCTTTTGAAGAAGTTTGTCTCAGAAATTTAGGGTTTTTTCGATTATGTCTAACTAATGCACCGTTTTTTTCCCATGTGGTTACAACTATTGTTTATCCTAAAGGTTTTTTCCATGGTTTCAGTTGTGATAGAAGCGTTTGAAAAGGTTGTTTGAGTGCTTTTTGAAGCAAAAGTATATCCAGTAATAGCCACTGTTGTATGAAAGATGATTCTGAGTTGCCGATTCAACCCAAATCACCCCCATATCGGGAAAAAACACAATCGTAATCTCCGTTGTATCAAAATTCAAAAAAGCAGGTAGATAAATCAAATTCTTTTCTTCCTTCTTTTCCTCCGATTAACTCCCAGCTATTCACTTTCCCTCTGGTTGAAAATCCCCATCAACCTAATATCAATCTTAACCAAGGATATCGACTGGAAAATTTTCAAACCCTAAATCCAAACCCTAGTGTTGATTTATATACTAGATATTGTAGAAATACCTTTCATCTGTATCACAAAATTAAAAATCAAAGAAGCAAAAAATGGAATGGAGACGGAAAAGGAAATCATGTTTCTGTTTTGGTGATAAAATTCAAGAATGCAACTTTGGAATTAGGAAACACTTCTGATTTAAAGGAAAAACCATAACCGTTATATAGTTATATTGATATCTGATATTAAAGACCCGAAAGGCCGAACAAAAATATGACATTAATTAATATGAAATAGATTTTCAAATCTAAATAGTGCAAATCATATGAAGTGCTTCCCGTCGAAGATAATGTAATCCAAAAATGCACTGATATATCTTTCTTTAGAAATCATATAATTGCGTTAATAATCAAGCGGTCAACTCAACTACTCCTCCTGGCTCCAAATCCCTGTAGTTAAATGAATAATCACAATCGTTGTATATTTATATCAATATTTGACATTAAAGACACTTAAAGAATGATACTAATATAAAACATATTATGAACTCTAATAGTGCAAAACATTTGAAGCGCTTCCCGTTGAAGATGATATAATCAAGGAAATCCACTTATATATATGTATATATATATATATTTTAAGAGTTCATATACTTGGGTCAAGAATCAAACGGCCAACTCAAGTGCTCTTTCAGGCTCTAAATCCATTTAGCTAAATGAAAATTTCACTTATTATATAGTTTTATCGATATTAAAGTCACGTTATTAATATAAAGTAGATTGCCAACTTTATAGGAAAAAACATATGTCTTGCATCCTGTCAAGGAAGATGTAATCAACAAAATTCACTGATATATTTCTCTTTGGAAATCAAACATGTTTTCTAACTACCAGTGTGATGTCTTTCTTGAGTTCCTCGCTGCAAGAGACATCCTACAATATTTTTTATGAACTTCCACATATTTTCTTGGGATGATTTAGGTGATTACTTTTTGATAGATTTACTAATTTAGTGCATCTTAGTAACTGAACCAGATTGTCATAAAGTGAAATACAATGATATTATAGATTGCAAACTCTAATAGTGCAAAACATATGAAGTGCTTCCCGTCGAAGATGATGTAATCAAGCAAATGTACCGGTATATATTTATTAAGAATTCATATACTTGCGTCAAGAATCAAGCGGCCAACTCAAGTGCTCTTCCAGACTCCAACTCCCTGTAGTTAAATAAAAAACCACACTCTCTATATAGTTGTATCGATATATGATATTAGAGAAAAGGTATTAATCTAAAGTAGATTGCTAACTCTACAGGGAAAAGCATATAAAGTGCTTCCCGTCTAAGAAGATGTAATCAAGAAAATCCAGTGATATATTTTTCTTTGGAAATCAAACATGTCGAATATATATCGAAATACATTGATATTAATATAACATAGTGAAAAGACGAGGGTACCCAAATACACCACAATCTTTTATTTTGACAACAACCTATTCAAGACCCACCGTGTATAAACCTCTTTAAGCAACAATCACTAAAGGAATATTTCAACACGGTTTCCACTTGGAACAGGGTTAGTCCGGACTGGCCTAACAATGTGAGAAATCAAAGCCAAGTAGCGAATCACAATACACCTTGTGTGATCGTCTATGGATACAAGATTGAGATAATACAACAACAAGATGTTCACTTGATAATAGTTACAGTACAAGACCGAAACACTATAAGATCAATATCAAGTGTCTATTTAACGTACAAGTGTATTTACTTTAATTATAATATAAACACAATTATAATGCGGAAATAAAGTAAAGCACACACTAAAATTTTGTTAACGAGGAAAACTACAATCTTGTAGAAAACCCCGGGACCTAGCCCAGTTTTGAATACTCAATGAATTAAGAAGCTACAAAAAGTAAACCTGCAACTTTGTGTAGACGATACCAAGTAATCTATAAACCTAGTTACTTAGCTTTAGCAGTATTCTTGTTTTGATAACATCTAGCAGAACCGAAGTTCTCAATAGATATTTGATACTAGATATCCTAGTAGAACAGACGTTCTCTTTAGGACTAAATCTAGTATATCTTCTTAATGGTTCACAATAACTTCTTCTACCAATCTTTCAACTGGAGAGACAAGATTCCTTTGGATCGTATTCCAAACAGTAAAGGTTCAAAACTGTTTGTTAACCAAACTCAATTTCTAATCACAATATCGAAATATATGATAAAAGCATAGTTACGGATCTTCTACTTTTAAGATCCGCTACAAGATCCGAAGCTCCTAGGTTACGAGATCAAACAAGATAATGATTACCGAAATAATCAATCTTGATTACAAGGTTTATGATAAAATCACAAACAACTTGTTGATCTCAAAAGGCTTATGTTTATCGAAAATAAACAATCTTTTAATCCCGGAAAATCAAGTCACATAAAGTCACACCAAGATCAAAACACAAGAATAAAGTCTTCAAATCTTCAAAGTCTTCAATCTTATTGATTTGTCGCACATAACAAGTCTTTTAACAATGGAAAATCAATGAATCTATCTTACAGATCTAGAAAAACTTAGATCCGTAGGAACGTTAAATCTTTGATCAAGTTTGAGTGAGCCTCATATAAGAAGACAAGGTTTTCAAGAATAAACAAACTAGGTGCAATCAAAGATTCAACAACCGTTAGTCAATCAAATCAATAATCGAAAACTAAAATAACAATGAAATTATTTAGTTTCCCACCAACGGTACTCGTAGAGCTTCTTGATCCCACAAAAGTCTTTAAATGAGCGGTCGTAAGAGATTTTGCCTAATTAGGGTACTTCTTCTCCGGATAGACGGCTCAGCCAGAAACAACAAGTATGAAGTTTGCCTGGCTCTTAGGATAGTTTGCAAGAAATGCAAACTTAGGTATTTATAGATCAAGGATGTTTGGACACCAAGGAATTTCCAAAACCGAAAGTATTCTCAAGATATGCAATGAATGCCAAATTCGGTTTTCATAATTCCAATAAATGCTTTGTCCAATATTTTTGAAATCTCTCAATAGAGAATCTCCAATTAGTAAATGCACATTACTAATTTTTATTCTCTAGAGCTATTCATTAATTGCTGGTAATTAAAGCATATAAAACAAAAAACCTTAATTAAAAGATTCTTAATTTATTTCGGCACAGGATCACCTTGAGTACCAAGGAATATCTTTGAACAATAAATGATAAGATTTACTACTCGTGTTCAAAGTATGTTGACATCTTTTCACTGCAAATCCTTATTTCATATTCACATGGATTTGCTTTCTTGGAATCGGTTATACCACACTTCATAACAAGTTTAGAATTGGTTTGCTAGTATTCCAAGATTACTATATGATTGGTCATACCAAATCACAATGGTTAGTTGTGATCGAATTTACCAAGTCACATACATGGGTTCGGATCGGTTATACCAATCACTAGGATCGGTTATACCTAAATATGGTACCTACTTGTGATCGGTCACACTAGTCAATAGGATCGGTTACACCAGTTACAAGGATCGGTTTCATCTACACATGGTATCTACTTGTGATCGGTCACAAACAGTTACCAGGACTGGTTACACCAATTATAAGGATCAGTCACACAACACTTATGATCGGTCACACCAATTACTAGGATCGGTCTCACCAATTACAAAGATCGATCATACCATCACATGGTGATTAAGTAGGATTGGTTACACCAATTACCAAGACTGATCAAACCAAATCATAAGTCTAGGCATTGTGATTAGTTATACCAAGATACATAACCCGAGTTAAGATCGGTTCTACTAACTCACACATATTGGTCATCCAAAGATATGCAATGAATAGCTGGACCAATAAGCCTATTGATTTCCCTTTCGATCCACGAAACAAGTTCATGAATGTACTTACTTTAAACAAATGTAAAACATTGTTTCCTAGGATAAAATCTTCACCATAACCCATTCACATAATCATAACACTATATACAAGATTATGTCGACGTCATATCTACGAAGTTCAAAAGATAAGCGTTATACTTTGTAGTCCAATTCCTTAATTAATACTATGACCATATTATTATGATCATGTCTATCCACTAGAGTATTATTTATATACAAGCTTCACATGTTATGTTTTCAATCTAAAAGACTTGAAAGAAACAAGATAGAAATGGAACAAGTCAAGTCGTAGTTACTAACCTCAAGCTGAAGGATAATGTCTTTGTTTTCTTCAATTCATCTTCAGATCTTCGTGAGTAACTGGAGCACAATAATTAAATTGTTTCTATCCTAACCTAACGAAGTTGACTCTAGTTTACTTATTAAGTGACTTGAGTTTTGGAACTAAATATGACAACCAAACTTGATATACCAACGCTTGGTGGGTTTAACCGAGCAGTGCTCTAACAATCTCCCCCTTTGTCAATTTAGTGACAAAACTCTATTACATACGGAGATAAACGAATTACAAAAATAACTCATTCTACATACGCTTAATCCATATTTCAATAGCACAATAAACTGCAGATATTCAATCAATAAATGCCGCTGTTGACATTTGAATAACAAAAGATTTTACTCCCCCTTAAGGAAAACTAGGTAAATATTCAATCCGAACATCTTTGTTATTACCCTTTTGTTGTCTTAATACTACACAGCAATATGATATATTTCTCCCACTTAGACAATGCTTTACTCTTTCGTTAGATATAACGTTTAAGCACAATTGTCCTTTCCTAGTGATTAAAAATCACTTGTTTACTCCATATATTTCTCCCCTTTTTTGTCACAAAATGACAAAGGTTCGAGCAAATAAAGGACAAACCGAAAGAATCTTACAAATCTATAAAACTTGTATACAACCTATAAGAGTTAAGCACGAAGGTTTCACATACCATTTTAGATAACCAATATTAAAACCGAAACTACAAAAGTAATTTAGTTTCAATATGTTATCAAGGAAACAATTGCCGAAGCAATTTTCCCTAATAGTCCAACAAATCGACTAAGAAACTTAATTCCCTTGTTAGCACGATTGCATATGCACAATCACTTGTTTCGATAAGACCAAAATAAAGATCAAAATTAACTTTATTTTTCTCAACATGCTCTAATTATTCAGACAATAACTTAGACCTTTCTCTTTAGACAAGACAAACACTAGGTTAGTTAACTAGTTTTTCTTGTCAAGGCATTCGATTAGACTTGAATAACCGAATCCTCCAATTGATAAGTGTAAGGACCCTCAAGCTCGTCAACGCTATTTGACTGGTCTAGCGATGATCAATAGACGAATTAGCCGTTAATGACTCGATTAGTTAATATAGATTGTAATTAATAGAAATTAATCTAACAATGATCTAGATATACGAAACTAGTGCGAATAGATAGATCTCGAAAATTTATGCGCAATGGACTACTCGAACGTGTCATTCGGATACCTGACGAAGAAGATATCATCAGTTTTGTTTGAAGGAGTCATTTTGCAGTTTGGCCGACCTGGGCTGCCCTTATCAAATCAAGTGGGTGTAATAGTAATATTTCCTTGGTATTATCTAAATCCAGATCGAAGATAAGACCATTCCTCTTTCTTTCTCTTTTCTTTTCTCTTCTTCTTTCTTCTCGTATTTTCTGTTCTTCTTCTTCTGCTTCTTTTCATCGCATCCGGCAATTTTGTGAGATAATTCTGAGGTCGAAATCGAAGAGAAACTTAGGGAAAAGTTTCAGGTTTGGTTACTGGTGGTGGGGTTGATGTTATTTGAGCACGGGATGAAGAGGATAGTGTTGCTGTCAAAATTAGAATTAGGGTTTGTTGCAGTTGAAATAGGGTTTAGTATGAATTGAGATGTGAATCGAGTTGACGTGTTTGTGTTGTTCTGGTAATTGAATTAAGAGTTAGGGTTTTATAAGAGGTTCAAAGAAGAACCAGAAGATGAGGTTGTGGGTTTAAAGAATTGAATCAAAGGATGGGTTTGATAGTCTTGAAGAGTTTGATTGATGTTTTGAGTTTGATTTGAGATTGAAAATAATTAGGGTTTTTGTTCTTCAAGAAATAGAAATTGGGGTTCGAATTAGGGGTTTAGATTATTAAGGTCTGAAATCAAGATGGAAAAGAATTGTTGGGCATTGGTGGAATTGAGTTGATGGGTTGTTGAGTATGAGATGAATTTATGAATCAAGTTAAAGTAAGAAGAAGAATCTAAATTTAATTATTTGAGTGGAATCTTCTTGAGGTAATTGCTCTTCTGATTTGATTAGTGAAGTTATTTAGTTTTATTGATTGAGTATTTGTGGTTGATAATTGAGCTAAGACCTGAGTTGGGTGTGGAATGGAGTTTGGCTGTTGTTTTAAACTACATAGAATTGTCTTATGCTGGGTTAGTAGAAAGATTGCTAAGTTGCAGGGAGGAGTTGAAACAGTGGGGGTATGAGATTGATCAGATTGTGAATGATGGATGAATGGCTTGTATATGAAAGAATTGTATGAGGTATATGAACTGTAGATTGGTGATGGTGTTGACGTTTCTGTTTAGATGTGTTGGTGGTTTGAGATGATGGTTGTTTGTGTATTGAGATTGCAGGTAATGGTTCAGTAAAATGAATAGAAATGAAAGTGCAGGCAGTGGATGTACTGATGAAGGTAGTGCCTGAGTTGAAGTTAGTAAATACAGATGGTGTTGTGGATGTTGTTGTAATAAATTAGATAGTGTTACAGTGTGTGAATGAGAAGGCAATGGCAGTGTAGCTGTATTTGTTATTTCAGAACTGGTGTTGGAGGTGGAAGTATTAGTGGAGCTGTAATTGTAAATTGTGGTGGTGATTATGAATGTAAAAACTGTTGCAGGCATGGATGAATCTTCAGTAAATGCACTTTTGGTGTTTGTATGTGTGTGTGTATTGGGAAGAATCAGAAGAGCAAGGATGCTGTAACGTTGGTGGTAATGGATATGAGGTGTTTGAGCTGTATAGGTTAGTTATGGCAGTGAAGTTTGATAGAAGTGATAGTGTTGAACTGAGTTCAGTAGAAGCAGTCTTTAGCTTGGAACTGCAATTGCAGGTAGGCAGTGTTATCTTTGTAAATCAATTTTGAGTTATAATTTGAATGAATGAATTGATGCAATGAGTAGATTTAAGTTGATCTTGAGTAGAGTTGTAGAGTTAAGAGTTGCAGCTGTGTGGGAAGAACCCTTGGCCTGTCTGACTGAGCTTATTCAGTCTGATTCAGTTTTGTTTAGCTGACTCAGTTAATCTGACTGAGTTGAGTTGACCCTGGTAACCAGAGTTGAATCGGTTTGACTCAGAACTCGTTCAGTTGACCCTGACTAGGTTTGACCTTTGACTCAATTGACCAGGACTTTGACCTTGATTATACGTTGACCGTTAGTTGACTCCCTCTGAGCAGACGTTGACCGTTAGTTAACTCATATGGACCAGACCTTAGGTTAATGGGCTGGTTTAGTGGACTTGGGCTTAGGACTAGTCTTTCCTATAATTGATGATTTGGACTCATTATAGTTCGAATTAGTTTTCGGTTCCTTTAACAAAGTTGTATGTCTTTTCTAGACTTATCTAATGAACTATAGAACTAACCAAATACATTAATAGGTCCAAAGTATTATATAAAATAATAATTCCATTAGAAAAATAAAAAATAGTTTTCATACATATTAAATGTTCTCAAAATATGATTTGATTTGTTTTTCTTTGAAGTCCAAATCAAGTTTACTTCCTTTTTATTATCAAATATAATTTTAATGTTCCTACATTTTCAATAGTTTTTTTTTTTTTTAGGTAAGAGAAGAAAAAAAACTACAAAGAAGAAGAATTCTCATCTAGAAACGGGTAGGGTGGGGGATAACCACACTTCAGAATAGCGGTTAGAAACTGCAAACGCGGCTAAGGAATATGCCACAAGATTGTCTTCATTTTTGATGAAACTAAAAGCAATTGAATTGAACTGTTGCAACATATCCCAAATATTTCTAATGTAACCATTAATACGCCGGGGTAATAGTTCATTGTCTAAAAACTTATATTAAATCAATCAATTATTGCACATCCTAAGTTTTTGTGTCAAACCACAATTGTTT
Organism: Papaver atlanticum; assembly: GCA_023531105.1. Taxonomy (NCBI): domain Eukaryota; kingdom Viridiplantae; phylum Streptophyta; class Magnoliopsida; order Ranunculales; family Papaveraceae; genus Papaver; species Papaver atlanticum. Next base: position 3,562,513 of record JAJJMB010003633.1, read on the forward strand.
AAAGTCAAACAATTATGAATAATTCTTTAAATTAATGCCTTATTAATATAAATTATCGATTATGTAATATCTCTTTAAATAACATGACTAGAGTATCCCCAAGCCTATTATTTTATACTCCCCATGTCTTTTTTATATGTCCTCTATTTTACTTTCAATCTGTTTTTTTTATCTGTCTGTTATGTTTATAAACACATTTTTTCATTAAACTATCAAATATACCATTTATTTTTTATAACTATAACTAGACTTGACACGTGTCGTAACGACACGGCCTCCACAATAAGTAGTATATATTTTTTTGTACATCAATTTTGACGCGTATAATTCATTTGTTATTACTATATGAATTGATCGGTAATTGTTCGTGTTGCTTTGTAATTGTCATGTTCTTAAATGTATTCTAACCAAACTTATTTAACATGCTAAAAAAAGTCAACCACAACTTCCACAATATAATGTTACTTGTATGACAGCGAATAAACATTATTGTCTGTTGTAGCAACAACCAACAACCACTACCACCGGAACCATCCATTACTTTTTCACCATCACTATTGCCACCGGCTCCAACACCACTCACCAATACTACCAAACCACCCCTAATCTATAATAATATTCCCTCTGTTCCATTTTAGATGAGGGTCTAAAGTATTCCACATAATTTAAGGAATATAGAGAGGTATAAATTTATACCCTTGATAAAAGTCTTCAAACATTAATTACTATAACTACTTTAAATAAAAACTTATAGTTCTAAGACAAAATGTGAGGGTATTGTTGGAAGTTATATAGAAAAATATGAAAATTCTCAAGTATTGTGGAATTAGAAAAATTTCTCAAACTTGCATCTAAGATGGGACAAAGGGAGTATAACTTTTGACAAATTTATTATTCATTAATGAAATCATATTAATTATAATGATTAATGAGACATTTATCAACAGAAATTAAAAACCATTTTTAGAAGAAATTAATGAGATAATAGTAAACAAATTAAGACATTGGATATAGACGTCACTTATAAAAGTTTTTATCAACAACCAAAACAATTGATTTATGTTCTCCTTAGGCAAATCAGGACCGCAACTTTGTCCAGCGGTAACGACACGTACTTGATAATAAGTAATATTCTGTGTGTATGTCAATTTTGGCCACGTAATTTATTTCTTGTGACTATATAAAGCGGTAATCGTTCGAGTGGTGCTTTTTCAATTGTCATGTTTTATTTTGTATTGTAATCGAGTTTATTTAAACATTATAAACAATCAAATATATTTTCCTCAATATATTGTTACATGTGCCGTAAAAACAGAGAACTACCATTGTATACTACTATTCAACAACATTTACCAGCCACAGACCTACTATCACCGTTTCTTCTACCAGGGGCAGAGTTAGGAATTCAACTAAAGGCAAAAAAAATCAGGATGGATGGTCAAACTGGGGTTTGGAACCCATATACAAAAACATTAGGCTTGGAAACCACTCCACCAAGATAGGCAAACGACTTGCTTCCACCCCCTGTGTTCCACCACCACTAATTAACGTCATCGCCTCCTCCACCGCTTACTAAAATCCACCGCAACTGCCATAAATTTTCGTTGATTTTCTTACTTGTTAGCATATTCATTATTTATAAAGGATATATGTATTTATTTGGATAATTAATGATATTATGGGAAATTAATGAAATTTTTTATTATTAATAATACAGAACTAGTCATAAAAACCCAAGGTGACCAAACTTGTGGTACAAAAACCCCATTCAAATGTTGGGATCCATCAAAACTCCATCTTAAACAAAATTGATAAAAAAAAACCCAAATTTTTAAAAATTGATACAAAAACCCCAAATTTCAAAATTGGTTTCATCAAAATCTTTGGAGTTTTTGTGTTACTTTTGTTTTGATGGGGTTTTTGTGTTACTTTTGTTTTGATGGGTTTTTTGTGGATGGATAATGACACCTTTGGGGTTATAACTCGCGGACCGTTAATAATATCATAATCAAATTAAGACCATTGGATTAATTCTAACTTTCAATTAAAGACATCACTTTTTTGTAAAAATCTAACAACCTTAGATTTATCTATTGCAAGGATAAATCTGGACCGCTCTTTATCATGCCTAAGTTAGCCAAACTATTTTTGTATTCTAGAAATTATTTTTAATATAAACCCAATCCAGAATCTTAAATAATATCTCCATATATAAAGAAACAAATGTATATCTTTCCTATTAATCTTCATTCACAGTTTAAATAAAAATATTTATGGCTATAAGATCTTAAAATCTGACCAAATATAAAATCCATAATATAACCAAGATATTTGTTTTTATTTTCTTTTAAACACTTCCCAAAATAATAAAATTACCCAATACATTTTTCATATATACTACACATGTTAGTTTTAATTTTAGTAATAATCTATCATTTACCAAGGTTAGTCATGACAGTTCTTTCGGTCCCCTTAATATTTTGACTTAGTCAATTAGGACATTTAATAAAAGACGGAGAGAGTAGAAGTTACTGTATCTTTTTTTAAAGGGTTATCATATACATGCCCTAAACATTACCTGTATAAATCATTTTGGGACAGCCTTCATATGCGTTGGACTATTTAGAGTTGTCAATCTATGTTATATTAATATCAATGTATTTCGATATATATTCGACAATCTAAAAAAATTGGTTCAGTTACTAAGATGCACTAAATTAGTAATTAAATCTTTCAAAAAGTAATCACCTAAGTCATTGCAAGAAGATATAGAAGTTCATTGAAAATATCGCAGGCATCTTTTGCAGCGAGGAACTCAAAAAAGGCCTCACACTGGCAGTTAATTTTGCAGAGAAATTGATGAGATATGGCATTTGGAAGAAACCCAAGAATTAGTGAAGAACCGATCCAATTGGTAGAACCTTATCATAAATCCGAGACAAAAAAAAAGAACAAAAAATGAGAACATGATTCAAACGGTACAATGATTAAACTAAAAATAAAATAACACAGAAGAAAACACCTTAGAAAATAAGACTCGATGAAATGATTATACCTGGTACACTTCTCCCCGGAAACGATGTCAGGATCTCCAAACTATTTGTAACACAAACAACTCAAAACATAAACATCAGTGGTACAATCAAAGAAAAGTAAATGAAGAAAAGGAAAAGATAATAGTAGTTAATAACCCAATACAAACATATAATAGCATAATTTTAATATCAATGTGTACACAATCAGATTGTATATTATCCTAATAGGTTCCATTCAATTCGTGTATGCCGGAGAAAGAAGTTGAGAAACAAAAAACATAAATCAGTGGTTGTTGGAATTTTTAGTTAAAATTTATTATATGAGTGAAAATTGTTTTCATTTAAACTCCAAGAGATGTGTTTGGGTTATTCCTTTTCACCCTAAGACACCTAGTCACGAATATGTGTTATGGAGAGTCACCATTGGCCATGGGGAGTCACCTATTGGTGAAAAGACACCTTGTAGAGTCACTATTGATTCTATAAATACTCATCTCTTGATTAAGTTTTGCATGGTTTTTAACAAGGTTTTGAGAAGTTGAAAACAGATTTTGAAATCAAGAGTCAGAGTCATTTAAGAGCACAGAAGTTTTCGCTGGCCGAGTAGTATTGTAGTGCTACTTACTACAAGGCATGATCGTTGTATCTTGGGAGACAACATCCGTAGGACCGTGACCACCATATGTGGGCATGAATTGTCTTTAAGGAAAGAGGATTATCTCGCCTCGATGAACCAATCCGTTAAATCTTTCTAACTCTTTTCTTTGTAGTATTTTGTTTGTAGCAGGAACATGATTTCCGAGAAACCGAAACCGCACATATTTTCCAACAATCTTAAAGACAATACATTTGTTTTACTGTTTCTTGGGAAATTTGATTTTGGCAGTTTTGTTAAGAGAACATGCACTCAATGCAATATGCATTCATACTGTTTTTATCTCTCACTTACTGGATACATGTTTATGCACATTTGGACTGGTGATACTAATTCTCAGAATTGCATGCATGACATACTTATGTTCTCCGTGTGACTTTTCTTTGTCCATATATACATGTCATGAGTCAGTATACTTTGCCATTATTCGGATTTGTATATATGCATCAGTGGAAAGCATGATGGAACGATATTTATTTTGTTTGTATGACTTCATACACTAAAAATGTCTGTTTGAATGATCTCACTGAGAGAAGAAATAGGTATTGACGAATTTATGCATAATAAACATTATTTATGGCGGCATGAATTGATCTTCTCTATTTAAATTTTAGTATTTCCATATAAATTGCATGGATGTTGTTCCATGTGTAAAGAAGGGTTGTGTTGTTTTCAAAGGACAGAGACACTGTTGGGTACTTAGACGGTTATATTACAAACCGTTACCCTTTTTTCTAATCGTTGATATTTTCTATCCCTTCTAAGGGACATAACTCTTGCAAAGAGATGTCATTTTAATTGCAAATTAGCATAAGAAATATAAGTTCTGGAACAGTAGCACAGAATGTAACCTTAAAGGATTTGAATTAAAAATGACAGTTGAGAGTTATGGGAGACGGTTGCAGCAGAATGTAGCGTTTCTATGAATATCTCGATTTGGATGTCCAGATTTGATCATTTGAGTATATGAGTAAGAACTCGATGAAAGTGAGACACAATTCCTTTAAAGCAATAGGGGTTTCATCACATTGTATGATGATCTTAAATGGGTAAGATTTGGTGTCAAGGACCTGTAGAAGTTTGAATTGTGTCAAACTTGAAAGGTTTACGAGAATGAGAAATCGGGCGTGTTCGATCACATCCGTGAAGTAATCTTAATCACTCTCACTGGTTTGTGAGTCCGATTAAGAAATTGAGATCTTATTTGATTGATCTTTACCAAAAGACCAAGGAGGAATATTGATTTTCGTTGAAATCAATTGGTTGAATCACGAAATGTCATTCATGTGCGTGAGTAATCATTTTAGTATATACCCAGCGTCCTTCTCAATTTTGTCGTTTCATGACTTTGAAAATGCCATGAAATGTGGGGGAAGACGTACTTTGAACAGTTAACATTAAGTCATTTGGTTTCATTGGTTTCACTAATGATTCATGGTCTCATTCGCATCATCGTTTTCGAAGAAGTGAAACCATTCAGCGCACAGTTAATTAGGTCTTTGAATCCTGATGGGTTAAAAGACCAATAAGAGATATACCGTTTCAGCAGTGGGTATAAACTTGCAGAGGGTAGAAACGTGCAAATGGGATGATGAGAGCGAGAATCCCAGATTACTGAATGAGGCCAGTAAAATGGAATGAAATTCATCATTTTAATTTAGGCCTTTTTGTTAGGTCCACTATTCTTCACTTCTGTGACGTATCTACATCGATGGTGTATGAGAATGATGATGTATGATTACCGCAAGTGAAAATAGTGTGATAACCCTGTAATGGACCATGATCTCATGACTACCGGAAATAGGCATGAAATGTGAGGTCAAGGATTCCTAACTCAGCGATCAAAGGAATAGCTTCAAGAAAATGGAATATAGTTTCTCATGTACATGAGGTTGAAATTTCGGCACTTATTTTGCTAAGTAAAAGGCAAAGCGGATGGATACCTAAATTACTGCACCGTAGAATTGTGGGGGTGTTTTTCATATAACAAGAGTGTTATAATGATAAATCATCAAAATGTGGGGGTGCTTAAATTGGTGTTATGGTAGGTTCATTGAAATAGAAGGTCAACGCAATACCATAAAGCAATTTCTCTCTAACGCGTGCATCTAAAAGAAATAATGTTTGTGAATTGTATGAAGCCGACAAATAATACAGATTCAAGAGAGAGCTTATAATTGCATCATCGAGGGGAATGGGCATATAGCCTTACTAAAGAGTAAATTGCAGCGGTAAGCCAACCTAAGCGATTGGAGATCCCATGGTCTAGGTTCAAAAGGGAAAACTAAGTTGTGACGAACTCGCCAGATAACACTGAAAGAGATTTTCTCTTTCTCATTCCTATGATAAGAGTCAGTGTTGCCTGTCACGTAGGAGGTTGAGATTTTCTCTTAATGATTCCTATAGCTTAGTCTAACTAAGAAAAGTATGGCAGGATACTTTCAAATAGGAGATCACCTACATGAGTGAGAAGTGGGGCCGCTTCTATGATAACTATAAGGCTAGGTTAATCTAGAGCACTCATAGAATACCAACAACGTTCAGGGCCGAAATGAACACAACCGAGAATTTGACGATTATAAGGAAATATAATGTGTGAGATTTATTGAATCGATTTACATCAACGGCTGACAGTTCAACGACATCGTGTTCAATGATTGGCTAGTAAATCCGGTAAATTTTCACTAGGTTTGGTTCAAAGCCAAAAGCTACCATTTACTGATGCATTATATTTTCTGCCTGTGCTCTTAAAAATTTTAAGTTTTGTTGAGTCGGTATTTTCACTCGTGTGGGGGATTGTTGGAATTTTTAGTTAATATTTATTATATGAGTGAAAATTGTTTTCATTTAAACTCCAAGAGATGTGTTTGGGTTATGCCTTTTCACCCTAAGACACCTAGTCATGAATAGGTATTATGGAGAGTCATCATTGGCCATGAGGAGTCACCTATTGGTGAAAAGACACTTTGTAGAGTCACTATTGATTATATAAATACCCATTTCTTAATTAAGTTTTGCATGGTTTTTAACAAGGTTTTGAGAAGTTGAAAACAAATTTTGAAGTCAAGAGTCAGAGTCATTTAAGAGCACAGTAATTGTCAACATTCGCCGACCGAGTAGTATTGTAGTGCTACTTACTACAAGGCGTGATCGTTGTATCTTGGGAGACGACATCCGTAGAACCGTGAGCACCGTATGCGGGGATAAATTGTCTTTAAGGAAAGAGAATTACCTCGCCTCGATTAACCAATCTGATAAGTATTTCTACCTCTTTTCTTTGTAGTATTTTGTTTGTAACATGAACATGATTTCCGAGAAACCGAAACCGCACATATTTTCCAACAGTGGTATAATCACAAAAACCCAAAAAATAACAAAGAGAAGTGGACTCTAGAAGATAATCCTCAGCTTATCAATTCATCCTCAGCATGAAGATAGAATAGTTTGGACTCTAGAAATAAATGGAATGTTCACTGTAAAGTCTGCATATAGAAGAATGTTTGAAGAACATAACAGTGGCCATTCTATTGGCCAAAGGATGCAGAATATTTTTAAAAGACTGTGGAAACTTCCCTTGTTGCCAAGAATAGCTCAGTTTCTCTGGAAATGTCTGCAAGATATCCTGCAAACCAGAGATAAGCTAACTTATGTTATTCAAGATGGAAATTATGAATGTCCATTATGTTCTCAAACTCTTGAGACATCTTCTCACAGTATCTTACACTGCAACACTTCTAGAGCAGTGTGGTTTGCTGTTCTTGGACTACATATACACCATGATGCAAACATGGTAGACTGGTTCTCCAGCTGGTTTGATAAACCATCTTCTAATCAGATTCAACAAGAAGATATCTGCAAAATAGCAATAGTGGCCTGGTGCTTATGGACAGCAAGATGCGACACTGTTTTCAAGGGTTTAAAGATCTCTCTTGATTCAATCATTCACAGATGCAAGCTAGAAATTGATCTTCTACAAAAGAAACCTACAAGACTATCTACACAAATTCCTAGACAGTGTAGAGCTAACCTTCACTGGAACCCTCCTCCTTTTGATACTTTCAAAATCAATATTGATGGTTCTTTTCATTATGATAATAAAAATGGTGGCATTGGTCTTATAGTGCGTGATTTTGCAGGTGCACATAGGGGATCCAAATGCATCTACTTAGAAGCTGCGTGGAGTCCAGATCATGTAGAAAGTAAAGGTCTATGTGAAGCTGTCAAGTGAGCTGAAGAGATGCAACTAGTGATAGTTCATTTTGAGCTGGATTCGCAAATTGTAGCAGAAGCAGTTAACAAGGACAGAACAAACGTGGACTGGAGAATTCGGAATTTGCTCTTGGATATCAAAAGAATTTTCTCTAATAATAACTCTTGGCAATGCAGTTATGTACCCAAAGAAAAGAATAAAGTGGCAGACATATTAGCAAAGTATGCTAGAGTCTCTTGTCTTAGTAGTGTTTGGTTATTATCTATCCCTGAAAATATTCCAAGTCATATTCAGGAAGATGCGGATATTGTAAACTCTGAAGCTTAATCAATACATCGATATCTCTGGTTTCAAAAAAAAAAAAAAAAAGAAGTGGAGTGGAGTGGACAAAGAAATAGAAAGAATGAGTAATCAAAAATATGACTTTTATCAAATAATATCAAAGATTTTTTTAACCTATATTAATTCGAAAATCCACGCTTACCATTTTTCTTAGATTTTTAAGATGATATCAATCCTAACTCAAAGATTAATGCCCGCGGAATGTGTCAATACAAACAAACAACAACAAAAAAACTCAAAGATTTTTAAAAAATATTAATTGGACTTTTTACTCTACGTCAACCGTCAAAAAAAAAATTACTCTAAATTAACGCGAAAATTTAGGCTTACATTCCTTTAGATTTTTAAGATGATATAAATAGTAATTTAAAGATTTTTTTACCCATATAATTATCTACAAAAATATATAATCATTAATATTGCGATGGATTAATATAACATTTTCGGTATTTTAGGTCAGAACTAAGATCAATGCTTCGAATACATAAAAAAAAAATTAACGACAATGATTTAAAAATAAATAAATAGTAGAAATCCGGTGTAATTATACGTAATGATTTTTGGCTGTCCAAACCAAGATCGTGACCATTTAGCCATCAAACATAACTAATATAATGAGAGCCGTCCGTCGGGTATGTATCAACCACCTACCCAATCTACATCGCACGTCGCCCCATCAACGCACCATGTATCACCAAATTTCATCCAACAAACACGAATGGGTTTTTTCCGAGCCAATGAGAGAGCGTGGTTACCGTAACCAACCAATAAAAGGGAGGGTAAGCTACACCAGTGCTAGTTTTATCCTGGAGTGAGGGATGTTATTGAGTTTGGTTGTTGATTAATTTTGAAATTTAGGCTTACCTTTCTTTGGATTTTAAAGATGATATAAATAGTAATTTAAAGATTTTTTAACCATAAAATTATCTAAAAAAATATACTCCCTCTGTCTTTTTTTATCTGTCCTAATTTATATTTTGGTTTGTCTTTTTTTATCTGTCCGTTCTGTTTATAGACATATTTTTCCCTTAAACTATCAAATATACCATTTATTTTATAAGGTTTTTTAATAAAATGCTCATGTGGGGAAATGCATATAAAAAAATGCCCACGTTTTTTTCATGCTATATTAAATGCCCATGAATTGACCTTTTCCATCCCGTTTTATTGAAAAAACGGTTAGCGGCTGTTAGTGTGTACGTGGCATTCAATGACCTAGGTGAAATGACATTCATGCCCCTGAACAGTACGACTAAGACCGAGTTGGAACAACGAGTCAATGTAAACTCAGCTCTTGAGTCAAAGCACATCGGCACCGATCTAAATTAAAACACAAATCGTTGTTCATCTTCTTCCCCAATTTTTTTGGTTAATAAAACCCTAACAAATTTCTGTCATCCTGGAACAATTATTTTGAAATCACAACATCAATAACTATCAGAGATATGAAAAATCAATAACACTTAATTTCAGTGATTCACAAAGATATAACAACTCTTAACAATCGTTGTTCAACGAAAATATCTCATCTTTGGTTAACAAATGATATTATCATCTCTTAGTGCACGTGAGCCTTCAATTAATACAAAACAATGAGTACCTGTAGAACAAATGGAGCCAAAGATTTCTGTTTGATCCCTGCTAATGGTGTCAAAAGAAAAAAAGAATCTCTTTAATCCATCGATCCCAAAGCTTGAAAAACCTTCTTTTTCTTCTTCAAGTAACACAAGTTTTCATATAATCTCCCTAATGATCCATGGGAATAACCTCAATACCTGCCATTATAGCCAAATTGAGTCTTACCCAAACTACTACCGAACTGAATCCCAAATTGAACCTAAGTAAAACCAAATTGAAACCCATAGGAGTCACAAATTTCAGGAAAAAAATTCTTTCTTAAATTTGATCAATTCCACTTATTAGATCCCAATTTAACTAACATTTATTTCTTGTTGTATTCAAAGTCAAAAACCCTTGGCAGATGAACACCAAAATCACCACAAATTATAACCAAAACTCCATATTAAATGGAAGACAACGGCACCACCACTGCCTGCAACTGATCAACTAAAGAACCCCCAAATTTGACTGCTCCATTGCTCACTCCACTGTCTCAAGACTTCAATTGGAGCTAATATCAATCAATCCAGAAATTCCCAATTACAGAACAATACCGAACCCACACCGTAATACAAATCACCACCATTAATCGAGCCCACAGATTACTTCTCCATTAACGTCTGCAGATCCATCCACAAAGCCACCATTATATAAACACCATCCTCTGTTGAATTCCTCCACCGTCCGCATCTCACGAACTGTAACAGCCGCCATGAACCAACACATTTTCCTTAATAAGAAAAAAATACAGATCTGTTGATATCGTTGCCTTAAACCATCAATAAAATTCCAATCTTTCGAATTTCCATCACACACAACCAAGGAGAAAGAAAAGTAAATGGGATATGGGCAACGAGGTTTTTTGTTTGTGGTGACAGAGCACGAAATGTGAAAACGATTCTACTTTTCTAGAAAACTAGGGTTGAAAGGTTAATACTGTAATTGCACCATAAAAGATTTACTAAGTCAATGAGAAAATACCATGCATGTTAGACGTGACAGAATTCGTAACGGCATGGGTATTTAATATATTATGAAAAAAACGTGGGCATTTCCTTAAATGCCTTTCCCCACATGGGCAACTTTTTTAAATTCCCTATTTTTTATAATCATAAAATTATTTTTAATATAAATTCAATCCAAAATCTTAAATAATATCACGAAAAAAATCTATTCAATATCTTTCATATTAATCACCGTTTCCTTTTTAAATAAAAATATTTATGTATGTACAACTATAAAATTCCTAATAAAGCTCTACCTATTCATATGGATTCCATAATAAAACTAAAATATTTTGGATTTTTATTTTCATAAATCATTTCTTAAAATAATAACATTACCCAATTTATATTTTTTAATATATTAATTTTAATTTTAGTAATAATATAACATTAAATAGGTTAGTCTGTTAAGGTTTTCCTTATTTCCTATCCCCACTTTTCCTATTTCCCATCCACCTTAATTCCTATCCCTAGTTTTCCGAAGTACCACCCATATAAAATTTAATATGTCCTAAGTACCATCTCTTGACTTTTTATTTACACCCGACAATAAAACTGCCTAACAAACAAAAAAAACAAATAGTAATCACTTACGTTTCTATCTCCATCACCACCAACCAGTACCTATTCTGATCCATCTGCATAACTTATCATCACCTTCGGTGAATACAAGGAAGGAGAAAGTTTGGGGTGTCATGTAAGCTATATTAAAAAATGGTGGACGAGGGGGACTAGACCATCGTATTACTCAAAATTGATTGGAGCATATGATAAGTTATTGATTTACATTGTACTAACCGTATACATAACAGAACATTCCTTGGTGAGGATGCACTTACAACACAATCAAGTTATGTTGAGGTGAACAATGTCTTGCTCACCACAAGTGACTGAAACAGACTTTTCCGTAACTATGGATTTTTCACCATCTATAGTTTTTGGCTTATTCCATTTCTTGTTCCACCAATTCTTGTGTTCCACTTTTGGATTATCATGAAAGAGATCGCTTTTAGAACCTTTCATATCCAAATCCATCTTTCCAAATAATTTTTTAACTTCCAACATCATGGATACTGCCATCTTTCCAAAGAACTTTTTAACTTCCAACATCTGGGAGATCATTCCTTTTCACACTCAAAGCATCATTGACTTTCTTTAGTACCCACTTCTGAGTGAGTTTAGTAACAATCGGAACCTTCTTCCCATTACTCTCTTCTAGGTTTCTCGTAAGAGAATTGGATTGACTATTCTTTTGCAAGTTAGTCTTTCTCCAATTGGGAGCATCGGATCTTGTCTTTGTCTTTACAAAGTTATCCATTTGATAATCATTACAATTGTGAAAAGACTTCATATGACGTTTATAGGCAAATCTAGGTTCATCACAACACTGATTCCTTTGCCTAAAGGTTGGACGTTCACAACCCGTAATGTCAAGGGTATTAGCCTTAACATATGATCTAAGTTTAATCACTTCTTTTGACACCCAAACAAGAGTATCATGAAGTTTTTCATTCCTTATACGAAAGCGACATCTCGTTTCCAGGTGACCTTTGTTTCCACAATAATGACAAATATAAGGAACGTTCTTACCCAGATTCATGTGCGTTGGTTTTGGAGGTTGATACACTTTGCTATTTCGAAAAGAAATAACACAGACACCAGAAATTTTGTTAACGAGGAAACCGCAAATGCAGAAAACCCCCGGGACCTAGTCCAGATTTGAACACCATATTGTATTAAGCCGCTACAGACACTAGCCTACTACCAAGCTAACTTCGAACTGGAATGTAGTTGAACCCTAATCAATCTCACACTAATCAAGGTATAGTTGCGTTCCTTACACCTCTTGAACCACGCCGGATTCTGTGCACTTGATTCCCTTAGCTGATCTCACCCACAACTAAGAGTTGTTACGAACCAAAGTCGAAGACTTGATAAACAAATCTGTCTCACACAGAAAAGTCTATTGTTATAGATAAATCTGTCTCCCAAAGATATACCTATGAGTTTTGTTCCGTCTTTTGATAGATCAAGGTGAACAGGAACGAATTGATAAACCGGACTTATATTCCCGAAGAACAGATTAGTATTATCAATCACCTCACAATAATCTTAATCGATTAACGAAACAAGATATTGTGGAATCAAAAACGATGAGACGAAGATGTTTGTGACTACTTTTCAATCTTGCCTATCGGAGAATAAATCTTGAGCAAATCTTAAAGAAGATAGTACTCAATCACGATAGAAAACAGCAAGATCAGAACACGCAACTACATAGAAATAGTTGGGTCTGGCTTCACAATCCCAATGAAGTCTTTAAGTCGTTAACCTACAGGGTTTCGTGAAAAACCTAAGGTTAAAGGAGAATCGACTCTAGTCGCAACTAGTATCACACATGAGGTATGGGGATTAGGTTTCCCAGTTGCTAGAGTTCTCCTTTATATAGTCTTCAAATCAGGGTTTCCAATCTAAGTTACCTTGGTAACAAAGCATTTAATATTCACCGTTAGATGAAAACCTTATTAGATTCAAGCTAATATCTTTCAACCGTTAGATCGAACTTAGATTGTTATACACAAATGAAATGTGACTTCATTTAGGTTTGAGTAACCGTACCTAAATGTGTACACCTAGTTGGTTCAACAATAGTTAAACAATGGTTAGCCATATGAGCACTTTCATATCAACCTTATTCATCTTCACCATAACTAGTTCAAATGACTCAAATGAACTAGTTAGAGAGTTGTTCAATTGTTTATATTCTCATAGAAGTATACAAAACACAATTGAAGCAAAATCGATTTTGATTCAATCGAATCATTTCATGAACATTATAGCCACGGTTTGCAAGATTGCATTCCTTATTATATAAATGTATTAGTTCATGAACAACCCGATTTTAGAACATAACCTACTTAAGTATGCAAACGGGTACGCATACCTAAGTAGCCGGACCGAGTTTGTTTACGCCAGTACGCGTACGGGTACGCACACCATATTACACTTCCAAACTCCAGCAGAAATTCACGGGACTTGGACTTCCGCCAGTACGCGTACGGGTACGCATACTTAGTTCCCGGACTTCTAACAACCAACCAGTACGCTTATGGGTACGCATACCATTGTTCCCGGTTTTGGACTTTACACAAAAGTGAATACACACTATGTTTATATCCAATCATGGTTACATGTTCTAAACCCTCATTTCAATCATTGAAACATTCTCGGAAGACGACAATAGCTGTCTCACATAAACTATTAGCTTCAACGCAATTTTCAAGTGATCGAATGATCAATACGAAATATTTCGAGTCTACATCAAATGACTGTCTCACACAAATCATGTAAGATGTTACAAGGCGATTTTCACATGATCATCTTTTGACTTTCGTCAAGAATAAAAGATGAACTTGGTTAAAGCGAAAGCTTACCAACACATATTTCGAGAAATAGATAAGTGAGATAAACTCGGCTCGAAATACCAAATGTGTATAATTGAAGTCTATATAGCAATACGACTTTTTGTCTCAAATAGGAGATAGAGTAGATAGACTTTTGAGTGATAGATGAGTTCAAGTCTCCACATACCTTTTGTTGATGAAGTTCCACAAGTTCCCTTGAGTAGTTCTTCGTCTTCATTCGATGAACGCCGTGAAGTCTAAAGATCAACTACACTTACTATCCTAATCCGAGACTTAGCTGTAAGTAGACTAGAAATCAAGACTTATAGTTTTAGAAACTAAACTTAACAAACAAGCTTGAGATAGCAACGCTTGCGAGTTCGACCGAGAAGTGCTCTAACAATCTCCCCCTTTGTCAATTTTAGTGACAAAACTATCAATACATATGGATTACAACATAAATAAACATTGTAGCTTCTCATACAAATGCTTGATCTCCTTGGTTCTTCAACATTACTCGAAATCTATGTCACTTCCAAGTACTCCAATGATTCTAAATGTGTTCAACTCAGCATCATCGTTGTTAAAGATCCATAGCTATAACAATGAGAAAACAGTTGCTCTCAATCATTGTTATACAGTGTCATAGTAATATTACACAGCATCAAAGTTCAATAGTATCACAACTTTGACAACAATACTATGGTTATATGTATCACCCCCCCCTAGTCAATGCTTCATCTCACATGAAAACCGCTCCCCCTTACATAATGATCCGTAAACCATATGTATTTGTAGTGTGAACTACACATTAATTCTCCCCCTTTTTGTCAATATAAATTGGCAAAGGTACGAAAACTAATGGGATCCTAATGAAATTTTCATAGAGATACTTCATGACCAAAATAGAACATATCAACTTTTTTTAGATGCAATCATATAGCCTAAACTAAATGCATTCATCAAGGAGTTTATAAAGATACAAGATAACCTATATAATATTCCACAGCCGCACTCCCCATAAGGATATGGCAATTAAGCACAAGTTCAAATAAGAACTCTCCCCCATAAAATGTCATTCCCGAAAGAACGACAAGAGCGACCTTACTTTCACAAGAAAAGAAGGATTTCTTTGGACATTAACAAATCACATGAAATATGAATTTGTATCCAAAATACTCAATTAAATTAACCACAAGAGAACCCATGATTAATTTAATCGGAAATGCTCAACATAAGAAAACTTACGGAGCCGCACAGTATTTACACAAGGATGTGGATCATGAAAACCAATACTACGGAATATTCAAAGATTCATTCTATTTTTCATCAGTATTTGCATAGAGACATATAATAGACTTAATCTTTGTAAACAAAAGTTCATCCTATCTTCCATCAATATTTGCATAATGACACAATAGGCTTAACTTTTGTTTGTCAAAAGTTCATTCAATCTTTTATCAATATTTGCATAATGACATATGAAAGACTTAACTTTTGACCACGTATGGGACAATCATAGTTCACGGACGCAAACACACATATCCCATAACAAGCTGCAATATATGAAACCATAAAGATTAATACTGCAAAATCATCTTCCAAATAAACTTTAGAATTTAAATAGATAAATCTAAAAACATTGCAAGATGAAAATCATTGGAAATAGCTATGTGTACTCACAATAATGGCTATACCAAACCCTAGTTATCCTTCTTAAAACACAAGAATAAATTCTCATAAGAAGTTTCCTAGACATCGTAGAGCTTTCTCAGAGCATCTACTGAGAATTCCTTCTCATTATTGAAAAATCCATTGATTATAGGATTGTTCAATTCCTCCAGATCTCCAGAGATATCAGTTAACTCACTAAGTTCTCTTTTTAGTCCACACAGGGTGTTCTTTGTTAGAGACAACATACGTTCATAGTGAGCTATCTTTTCTAAAGATATAATGATTTGAGATTTTAAATCATTTCTTTTGTTGATGAAATCCTTCACCATACCTCTAAAGTTATTATCAAAATTACAAACAGACAAGAGGCAGTTAGAGGAAGAACCTTTTTCATCATTTGTGGATCTCTCCTTCTTCTTCCTTGAGGAAATGATTCCTTCAACAAGATACACATTAGCTGCTTCAACTGCATCCCTTTTTGTGGTACCTCTAGTTATAGGAGCCATGAAACTGTATCTTTCAAGACAAGAGAAGTGAAGGGCATATTGAATACAAATGAATAAAAATAGACCTATGGACAGTCAAACCCAAAAAAAAACTTTGAATAAGTCTTTTACGGTTCATGATCCAATATCTATTTTAACAAGAAGATATTTTCTTAACAAAAATAAGAAATTAGCAATTATACAAAACTTGAGCAACCTTGATGCAATCCTCATTTTCTCAAGTTAAAGATGAGGATGATACGTACAACTCCCTTTCGTTGAGGATACGGTTACACTTAGCATGTATAACAAGCCTTTGAACCCCTAGGTGTCCCTAGTGGATGAGTTATAGTCTCGTGAGGTTTTACAAGAGGTGTACCCACAAAACCTATATTTCCAAATCCAGCCACCTGTGAAAATTTAAGAACGACACTGAATGATTTCCTTAGTTGGCATACTCTCAATGACTATAAGAGGAAGTACCCTGATGCGAATCCAAATCATATATAAGTGACAGAGCTCTACTTAGAAAGTCGACAAAACCACAATATTTGGAATCTAACTAACCACAATCACATGAATAGATTAAGAAGATGAATATAGAGATAGATTGTTTTCGATGTTGACTAAGGTGAATGGTGTTTCCCATATCTGTCTGAAGGTCACTACCAAGATAAAACCTAAAAATCCTATTGGATTGAGATACTGGTCTGAATTCTAGTATCAACATAGCTGGCATATACAAGGGAACCAGCGGTCGACAATCTTAATTCTAGATCAACTCAGCTGGCATATACACGGGAACCAGCGGTCGATTTTATCGAACAATAATTTTTTATATTTTTTTTCAATTATTTTTTTTTCCGAATTGACAACATGGTTAGATATTTGGATCCAAGCGCATGCTTCTTTTCAGCAGATTACATGGTAATTCCCATGGATCCTACTTCATCCCAGCGGTGATAACACATATATTGTTATCCAAGTGTCAATCTTTTTTTTCCCCGATTGGTCTGGTCTTTTTTTTTAGTAACTCAATCACTCTACTTCATCCCAGCGGTGATAACAATTTGATGCAATCACTTAGAGAAACAAGAGAAAAAAAATGCAAAACTAAAAACAGAAGGTGATATGGTGACGACTCCAAGATATGGTAACAACTATCATGTTATTTCTAACACCTGAGCTCCTTCCTTTTATGAATAGACTCTATTGTTGGGTTCCTCAACTCCTACAACCATGATGTTTCCATTAGTGTAAGGCACAAGTTTCTAGACTTAGGAGTTTATCATTATATATATATATATATAACACACAAGGGAAAGCTAACAAGGCTAAAATCTCTAAATGATAACCCCCCCCCCCCCCCCACCCCACCCCCACCCCACCACCACCACACACACACACACACACACACTTAAACTTTACATTGTCCTCAATGTAAAATTTAGTCATTCAAAGTAAAATTTAAGGTGGGAAATTCCTAACATGATATGTGACAAGAAATCAGAAAATCAAATAAAATAAAGACAAGAATATACTGACAAGAGATAATAAAAGATAAGAGATACAAAACCAATGGGTTGCTTCCCATGCAGCGCTTGGTTTAAAGTCGTTAGCCCGACTATCTCCTTGTTTGCTAAGACTCCTCCAGAGGGAGTACTTCCACAAGGTTAACTCCTTCCACGACTTCCGAAGAAAAGTTATCATAATATGGTTTCAACCGGTGCTCATTTAATTTAAGCTCATTACCTGTAGCCAAACTACGAATTTTCGTTGCACCATGAGAAAACACATTAGTCACAGTAAAAGGTCAAACCAACGTTACCTTAATATACCCGGAAGCAATTGCAAACGAAAATTAAACAAAAGCACTTTCTGCCCAATGCAGAATTGTTTCTTTATGATCATACTATCATGAAATGCTTTCATTTTTTCCTTGTAAATATGAGAGCTTTCAAATGCATCATTGCGGATCCCTTCTAGCTCTTGGAGTTGCAACTTCCTTTGCTTTCCAGCACCATCCATCTCCATATTGCATTGCTTAATAGCCCAAAATGCCTTATGCTCAATTTCATCGGGTAGGTGACAAGGTTCACCGCAAACAAGCCTAAAGGGAGACATTCCGATAGGTGTTTTTTATGCGGTTATATATGCCCACAAAGCATCATTGAGTCACGAACTCCAATCATTCCTTGTTGGATTCACCGTCTTCTCTAGAATGGATTTCACCTCTCGGTTGGAAACCTCAACTTGTCCATTTGTTTGGGGGTGATAAGGTGTTGCAATCCTGTGCGACACATTGTACTTTCTTAACAAGCTTTGCAAGAACCTGTTTTTGAAGTGTGAACCCCCATCGCTAATTATGGCTCTTGGAATTCCAAACCTTGCAAAAATATTCGCTTGCACAAAATCTGAAACCACTTTAGAATCATTAGTTGGGGTTTCCTTAGCTTTCACCCATTTCGAGACATAATCAACAACAAGCAAGATATAATAATTCCCACTAGAATTGACAAAAGGGCCCATAAAATCAATTCCCCATACATCAAAAACCTCAACAAATTGAATAATAGTTGTGGCATTTGATTTCGAGCACCTAGATTGCATGTTCTTTGGCACTTATCACATGTAGTATAAAATGCATATGCATCCTTAAACAAAATTGCTAAAAGAAGCCACATTCTAGTACCTTGAGAGCGGTTCTCTTTCTACCAAAGTTTCCTCCACAAGCATAGGAGTGGAAAAAAAAACAAGATAAAATTAAATTCAGATTCGGGAACGCACCTTGAAAAGACGAGGGTACCCAAATACACCATAATCTTTTTGTTTCAACCTATTAAGTCCTTTACCGAAAGTGATCGTCTATGGACAGAGTCGAGACAATAAAACTAATCGGTTCACACTTTGTGTGATTGTCTGTGGATACGAGATCGAGACAATACGACAACGAAGTATGTTACTTGATAATAGGTTCGGACTTAACCAAACTCTATAGGATCACTATCTAGATGCTGAGTTAACGTAAAGTGCAATTTAATTTAAATTCATAACCAAATATAATTGCGGAATACAAAAGTAAATGGCACACAAGATTTTGGTTTTATATGCATTTAATTGCTGATAATTTAAGCATATAAAACCAAAAACCTTAATTAAAAGATTCTCAATTTATTTTGGCATATGATCTGTAACATTACAGAACTTTTCCCGAATTTAATCCAAACCGACTTGCATACTATAAAAGATTTCTTTTGAAACTTTTCAAGAAAGCCAAGTTGAGTGTTTTTAATATTCTTAGTCTGCCCAAATTCTAAAGTTTGGTTTTTAGAGGGCATTTGAAAGCCTTAACTGAAGCCTGAGTGCCTAAATAATAACTATGCATGCAGCTCCCCACGTCACCATACACGTGTTAATTACTAGACCCGTCAGGGGTTTCTAAATAGTTTTGAATGTTAAAATTAAAAAGGGAGGAAGGGAGAGAGTTGTTTTTTTTTCCCCTCCCTCTGGCCATCTCTTATTTCTCTTATCTTCTTAGAAAATTAGAAAATTAAGATCAAAATTGGAGATTTATGAAAGAACCTTGTGAAGAAAAGGTTAAGTGAAATTGGCGATGCTGATGCTGTTGATGATGTTGGTTGATTCCATAAACGGGCCAAAGGGATTTCTTCTCCCTGTTTTAAGTTTGAAACTATTTTGTGGTAATAATTATTTGTACTCAATTTAACCAGTGATTTTCTATCAATTGAAGGGTTACATATCACACAGGATATGCATGTTTTATTAGACATTTTCTTGTAAATTCTTCTTCGAATTGAAGATCATGTAAACACAGTAAATTAGGGTTTATGCAATTTTTTGGGATTCTTTTCCCAAATATGTTCTTAATGTCAAGTCTACCACTAATGCTTGAATGGGTTCACTAAATTTTACTATAAAATTGGTTATGTAGTGGTATACAGTCGGATATCTCATTCGCTTGAAAGTCTAGCTTAATTATGAACTTAGATCCTTAAAGTGGTTTTGGTATTTGTTTGAATACAGTACTTTTATTTGGATGACATGCAGAGTACTCATTAGAATGGTCTTAGTATCCATTTATGTTGCTGGTAGTTTTGTCAATCTTTTCATTTTGACTTGGATTTGTTTGTTAGTCCATGAACTTGATGCTTGATTGAGCTTAAAATATTAATATGTGTGGATGTCATGGCGTATTATCTATTACTGAACTATTTCTTTTCCAACAGTATCCATCCAACATTGGAGGGGCTTAATTAACTAAATTTCTTATGAACCCCTATATGTCAGAACTTGGATGTTTTTATTAATTTCTTACTTTTGATATGAGGTCTCTGGCTATACTTGAAATGTAAGAAGAAGGTAAAAGGAGCATATATATGTATTTCTTTCCTTTGATCTTTTTAGCCAGTTGGAGAAATTAATGATTTAAGAGTTGGAATGTGTTTAGGATGGTCGTGTTGTATTCAAACTTGAATATTGCAGATACAGAAGTAATGAGAAGAGCTTAATACAACAAGGGAGAACACATGTCGACACCAGCAAAACCGCACACGAGTGTTCGATGGAATGCCTGAAAGAAAATAAAAAGGGGTGAAAGGTCCTTACTGCCTTTTTTACATTTTTCTTCTGAATTTTGATGTCTTGCAAATATTATATGATATGGGTTTTCTTTCTAGCACTTCTTCTTGGTTACAAGTGATCATTGATGTTGGTCACTCTACCAAAGATAGAACTGACCCATGGTGGATATATATCTATATATTCATTTCTAATTAAAAATGATATGACCTATGAGTTGATTATGCTAATCAAATGTTAACTTAAACATCTAAATAATTTGGTTAGAATCTAGCTAATAATCAAGTGTAAGTGGCATAGAAAAATGAGTCATGAAACTACTGAATTTGTTAGCACTTAACTTTCTGAATCTCTTGATTTTCTTGGTTCCTTAATTCTCATTTGTTGGTTAAATACCAAACGATTAAAAGAAATGTAGGCTAACTTGGTTAACCTGTTAGGTACAATCTACTAATTTTCATTTGAGAGAACTTGTATGTATACATGTACCATGCATAGATAGGGGTGTATATATATGTGATTTCTTGTTTCACTTGTACTTAAGAAACAACCAAGTTACTGAAGATGCTATTTTTGAAGGTGAAGCTACGTGAATGAGTAAGCTATATAATACGTTAAGTGCTTGGTTGGTGTTTATAATTATTTAACTCATTTAGATTAGCTGTGTTGGACTTATGGTTTGAAAAGAGTATAAATCCCTTTGAAAATTTGATGCACCTCAAAGAGAATATGAATACATCTCCACTCTACTAAAATGCCATACATTGTTAGTTGTGCGAGTGCACTTTTCATTTCGTATAATTTTATTATTGTAGTTGATTACTTGTGGGAAAACGGGGAAATGCAAATTGTGAATGGAGAATTAAGACTTGTAAATTAGAAGTTTGGAAGGTTAATTTAGCTTGTTCTCTTTTTCCCATTTGCAAACACCTATTTCTCTATAGCATGCCCTGTAAATGTTGGCTGCATTTCTTGATTATAATTTTGTACGTCTGTTCTACTACCTACCGTATAGACGCTATACGGCGACAGGAAACTTGAGTCTGGAAGACTCGCAAGCCGAGAAAGGAGGCGAGGAACTTATTCCCTTTATTATTAATAATACCGTTGTCTGCTAGATGCGTGAGAGTTATAAAACGAATATTATAACAATTTAACTGTGAAATGCTTATCCGTCATCGGTATCTAATGTGTTACGATTTGTGCTAGCTATATTGGTATATGGTGCATGGAATCTTAACTAATTGTTGCTTAGATGGACAGTAGTGGGTACTTGCAAATTGTTGGTTAGTAAAGTATGCATGACGTAGGTGGTGGTGATAAGCTAAATTTTGTGTTTCTTCTTTTGTAGTCTAATTACAGATTGTAATCAATGTTCGACAATTTAAACAAATGTGAATTATAATAGTAAATTGAAGTTCTAAATAGTATTTAGTACTACGTAGTGGGTCACTGAAATATGTTGGGATTTAAAGGTTAGATCAGGGACTAAAGTGCTTACTGCTTAGGCATTAATTAATCATTTAATGAAATTTTGTTAAGATATCTTCTGTGGTCACTTGTACTGGTATTTGAATGTGTAATTTAGTTTTGACTCTTGCTATATTTCTCGTACTTGAAACAATGCATGATATTTAGTTGTGTTGCTATGAAGAGTGGGTAGTTCGTGGCATACTCGAATGGCCAAGATGACAATTAAACGTCCATGCTATCTAATGATGGAGATAGTTACTGCTACAGTAAGAGATAATTGCTACCATTAGTGATAGTTCATATTATCTAAATAAATAGATTGACGAACTACGGTCGTGCTTGATCCCCTCGAGCAACAGAGAGGGTACGTAGGTAGCCGCTATGCGGTTCAGCACAACTCTACATGGTTGTTCATATCATCTGAAAGTGTTGGTTGCTGTTTTGGCAGTTCATACCATCTGTTCGGAGATGATTGCAACCTTGACATCGGCAACTGGTCGTATAAATTATTGGAGTTGGCAACTGGTCTTCTTCCATTTTTGGCAACTGGCCGTATAGATTATTGGAGTTGGCAACTGGCCTTCTTCCATTTTTGGCAACTGGCCGTATAGATTATGGGAGTTGGCAACTGGCCTACTTCATTGGCAATTGGCCATTGTTGGAACCGGCAACTGGCCGTGTATAAATTATTGGGGTTGGCAACTGGCCATCTCCCATTTTTGGCAACTGGCCATTGTTAGATTCGGCAACTAGCCATCTCCCATTTTTGGCAACTGGCCATTGTTAGATTCAACAACTGGCCGTGTATAAATTATTGGGGTTGGCAAGTGGCCATATAAATTGTTAGAATCGGCAACTGGCCGTATAAATTATTGGAGTTGGCAAACTGGCCTTACTAATTGTTAGAATTGGCAACTGGCCATATAAGTTCTTAGAGTTGGCAACTGGCCATCTCCCATTTTTGGCAACTGGCCATAGGGCTGCCAACGGGTACCCGATAACACGGAACCGGACCCGAATCACTACCCGGCGGGTAGACCCGTTAGGAACCGATAAGCTTTCGGGTCCTAACGGGTATATTACCCATCGGGTACCCGAATATTTACCTCTTACTTGTTAATTTTACTTAAAATGGGAGGATTTCGTATAGTTTTGTTTCAATTTTTTTCATTTTTCCTTTATTTAATCTTAATTAGAACATTGACATAGATATAATAATAATTTTATTTAAAAAATTATTAGATTCAAGCTAGCATAACTATCATAACTATCATAGGAATAGATTATAAAAAAAAAAAAAAGAGTTGATTTTAGAGGACCCGATAAATACCCGGACCCGACGGGTATTTAAAGTTTTTATCGGGTCCGATTTCGGGTCCATTAATTTAGGAACAGGATCCGGAACCGTTAGGTCCCGTACCCGATTAAAATTACCGGTTCCGGGTAGTATATTACATGGATTTACATTCTTGGAATCGGTTATACCACACTTCCAAACAAGTTTAGAATTGGTTGACCTGTATTCCAAGACTACTTATGTGATTGATCAAATACCAAATCACATACATGGGTTCAATCGGTTCTACCAATCACTAGGATCGGTTATGTAGCTCCCCCAAAGTTAGCAGCTGACTAATCAAGAGATTAACTAAATAAAGAGGCACTAAGGATCTAAAACATCTATCTAAACAATAAGAAAGAAGTTCTAAACAAAGATTAACCCGTATCTAAACCCTCTCTGAAATAAATACAAAAACTCCTATCAAATGATACATATACAATAGTCATTTGGTTTACAAATAGAATATACAACAACATAAACGTAGCCGAATTTAACCAACGGACTCAACTCCTCTAAGCTTTCGCTGTGCAACTCTAATCTGTCTCTGAAACTGAAAGTGGCAATACGTGAGCACATCATCCCTAGAAGGGGTGCCCAGTGGAAATAACATTTAACTTTCAAGTAATCATAGGAATGATTTGGAAAACAATTCATGTTTTCCTAAAACACTAAAAGACAACCAATTCACAGAGATAAACAATCATGCATATTGAACTAACTCCTTCTTCGAACAATGTATATTATTGAGTGCCAAATTCCACACCTAATAGGTAATATTGCGTGCCCAATTCCACACCTCATAAGCATAAAAGCTGAAAGTAAGTAGGTATAAATGAAGGAGCAGTATCCTATATACCACAAATGAGAATTCCTATTTCCCAAGCATCCAAATGGAAATTCTTATTTCCCACACTCATAAAGACAAACAAATCATTACAATTCCTTTCCAAGAAATGGAAAGATTAAAGGAATCAACAGTACTTTCAGAAATTAAAATAAAACAATGCATTGAGTACACAATCAGACAATGCATGAATTCGTTAAACATAACTTTTGTAAAAGAAAACAACAATAATCACAAAAGAGTTAAATGTAAATTCCCACCTATTTTGATGACAAGCCACGACTACCTCGAGATCCATGATTCACTGGTTCATTCTTTCGATCGATCGTTGTTAATAAAAATCAACTGTTAATCATACAAGCACTCTAAGAGTTTAGCCAAAAGGCTCGTACAAGGCTCATTCAAATCTAACTAATGGTTCTAAGCCCATTTATGACTTTACACCTTTTCATTCTCTATCTTTAGCATAGCTCAGGTTTACTAATTCAATTAGGTTGGTTTTATAGTCCATTAGCTAAGTCTTATGAATATCTACAACTTTGTAGAAGAACCCAAAGGCTAATTCGGACCATAAGGGGTCCAAACATCAATCTAGGATAACTAACACTAAGCCCAAGTCCACTAAACAAACCCATTACACAAGGCCTGGTCCAATTGGTCAACTAAAGGTCAGTATTTGGTCACGAGGAGTCAACTAACAGTCAACATCCAGTCAAAGGTCAAGTCAAAGTCCACTGGTCGAAGTAAAGTCAACTATCAAGTCAACTGGTCAAGGTCCACTGAGTCAAACCGATTCAACTCAGACTAACGGGGTTAACTCGACTCAGTCAGAAATCTGAGTCAGGGTCAAGCTAGGTCAGTCAGGTTCTGACTGAACTGAATACACACTGGCCTGAGCCATTGCACAGGCCAAAACCCTGCTGCACCATAATGGTGTAACAACAACACATCACAATTCCAAAACTCTATTACAAAAACAATTCTACCAAATAACTACAAAAGATTAATTCTTAATCACAATTGAGCCTACCTGCAATTGCAGTTCCAAGCTTTCACAGGAACATTATCTACAACTCTAAAATCACCACCCAACTAAGCTCAACCTCAACTTCATCTCTCTCTATATACTTCATAACCAAGCCATGAACTAAAAACACTTCAATCAAACAACCCAATACATACATCTTGAATTCCTACTCACTTCCAAGATACCACCACTTGTAAGTGAATACATTCACCTACCAACAGCAACCAACACCACTCAACCATTTTGTTTCCTAAACCTCCCTGTAATCTCAGTAGCACATCCAGATTCAGAACATCTATCTCTATACTTCAATACTTCCATTACACCACCTCAACTTCTCCTTCCCATTCCACCTGCAATACTAGTTAATCTGCACCTCAGCTCAACAACCACCAATACAACATTCCACCAACACATTCCTTGTAACCACATCAACACCAGATCAAATATATTTCCTAATCATTCATCTAACTCCATATCAACCACAACAACAACTCATTCTTCTCAGATGTAACTTAAATTCAGTAATTACATACAATCCATTCATTATCAGTTATAACCCAAACCACAGACCACTTCAACTGAGTTCAGTTCAACACTACCAACTGTAGTTCAAATCTTAGTTATATCACCACCAATCTGTAACTTAAATGTTAGATAACATTCATCCATGGCTCAACAATTGAACAAATCCACTAAATTGACTAAGAAAAACAATTACCTTTGATTTATCTGGCTCAGGCAATTGAGATCAAATCCTCTTTATCACATAATTCAGCTAACCATCTCCAATCCTCAATTCATCATCCTAGAACGTCAATTTCATCTTCTACTTCTTCATCTGTATTTCCCCCAAACCCTAAGTTCATTGATTTCTCAAATTAAGAACTTCTTTGAAATCAAATCCCCAAATTGAATTAATAACCTTCTTCCTTAGAACATCTGCTTAAAACCCATCTTCAATTCTTCTTAAACAACACCTAATTCGAATTCTAATTCAACTCAGGAAACCCTAACTCTTGATTCATCTTCAATCTCGAATACAAACTCAAAACATCACTACAACTCCAATTAAACAACAACCCAGTTGTTCTTTATCCTTCAACAACACCTCTTCAATTTCATAAAACTTCTCAAACAACTCTGGAACCCTAATTTGATTCTCCCTGTTACATCATCTCAAACAGGAACCCATAATTCTCCTCCTTAATTAACCCGAACATCATCACCTTCATCGACTAGATAACTTCATCAATCGTTTCTCTCAAATCGATTCTCTGAATCGCCGGAAGCGAGAAACAGAAGAAGAAAAGAGAAGAGAAGAAGAAAGAAGAATAAGAAGGAAAGAAATGTGAGTTTATCTGCTCGATTTGATTAGATAAGACCAACGAAAAATGATAAAGGCACCCATCACTTGGATATGGGCAGCCACAGTCGGTCTACGTGCAAAAAGACTCTTTTGGCCTTCTCACTAATCTGATAAATCTTCTTCGTCCGGTGTCCGATTAACACGTTCGAGTAGTCCATTCTGCGTAACTTTTCGAGATCTATTCAACGGTACTAGTTTTGTATTTAGATCGTTGTTAGATTAATTCCTATTAATTAATCTTCGTGTTAAACTAATCGAGTTATTATCGGCTAAATCGTCTCTTGATCATCTCTAGACCAGTCAAACAACGTTGACGAGCTTGAGGGTCCTTATAGGTTATACCTTATTATGGAAATACTTGTGATCGGTCACACCAGTCACTAGGATCGGTTACACCAGTTACAAGGATCGATTCCACATCCCCATGGTATTGCTTGTGATCGGTCACACCAGTTACCAGGACCGGTTACCAATTAAAAGGATCGATTACACATATCTTGTTGAAAAAGCGAGGGTCTAAAAACCACACCCAATATTTCGTTCGGTAATCTGTATGGACTAACTCCAATATAATTCCAAGAGAATCAACTAGACAGTCAGACTCAATCAAGGAAAGATATCCAAGAGTTATATCTCTTTCTCAAATCAATCAGCAAATCAACAGGATGGAATCCGTGAACTGATTGGTATGAGAATAACTTGGACAGTATCAAAAACCAATGTCCAAGCGTCAATCAATTTATATCCAACAAACAAGGTCGGATTTACCAATTAATTGAACTACGCGCAACCTGTGATATTTCAATTATATAGAAAATATAATGCAGAAAAGAAATAACACTGACACCAGAAATTTGTTAACGAGGAAACTGCAAATGCATAAAAACCCAGGGACCTAGTCCAGATTTGAACACCACACTGTATTAAGCCGCTACAGACATTAGCCTACTACAAGTTAACTTCGGATTGGAATGTAGTTGATCCTTAACCAAGTCTCACACCGATTAAGGTACAGTCGCGTTCGTTACGCCTCTGAATCCCAGCAGGACTCTACGCACTTGATTCCCTTAGATGATCTCACCCACAACTAAGAGTTGCTACGACCCATAGTTGAAGACTTATAAACAAATCTGTCTCCCACAGATAAGTTTATTCTGATAGATAAAAAGTACCTATGAAGTTTTTGTTCCGTCTTTTGATAAATCAAGGTGAACAGGAACCAATTGATAATCCGGTCTTATATTCCCGAAGAACAGCCTAGAAATATCAATCACCTCACAATAACTTAACTATATAGTAGTAGAAGAAGTTATTGTGGAATCACAAAGAATAAGACGAAGAGCTTTGTGATTACTTTTTATATCTTACCTATCGGAGATAAATCTCGAGCAAATCTTAGAGAAGATAGTACTCAATACGATAGAACAAGTAAGATCAGAACACGTAACTACATAGAAAAATAGTTGGGTCTGGCTTCACGAATCCCAAATGAAGTCTTCAAGTCGTTAACCTATAATGGTTTTGGAAAAACCTAGGTTAAAGGAGAATCGGCTCTAGTCGTAACTAGGACACATGAAAGTGTCTAGATTAGGTTTTCCAGTTGCTAGCGTTCTCCCTTATATAGTCTTTCAAATCAGGGTTTGCTTACAATCAAAGCTAAGTTAGCTTAGAAACAAAGCATTCAGTAATCACCGTTAGATGAAAACCTGATTTAAGATTCAAGCTAAGTTTCTTAAAACCAAAGCAATATCTCTCCAATGTTAGATGGTCTTAGCTTGTTACACACAAATGAAATATACCTTCATTTAGATATGGGTAACCGTACCTAAACTTGTATATTGAGTTGGCTCATCAATAGTTTACCGAAGTTAGCCATATGAACACTTTTGTACTAACCACATTCATCTAACACTTCTAGATCAAATATGATGATCAATCAATCATGAAAGATAATCAAATGAATCTAATTGTGTTACTCATAGAGTTGTTCAATTGTATATATCTCATAGAAGTATATAAGAAACAATTGAAACAAAATCGGATTGATTCGTAATTGTACAAATTACTTATAACGAAATCAATTCATGAACATTAAGCCACGGTTTGCAAAAATTGCATTCCTTAAATTATTAATGTATATGTTCATGAGTATGAAAACATACTTAATCCGATTTTAGAACTTTAACCACTAAGTTTACAAATTGGTATGCAAACTATAGTTCTGGACTTCGGTCTTGTCCATCCGTTTGCAAACGGGTACGCAAACTGCCGTCCCGGACCTAACTCAGGTAGAACCGTTCGCAAACTGGTATGCAAATTTGGTTCCCTGACTTTAAAAGTTAAAACGTTCGTATACTAGTATGCAAACAAGGTTTCCGGACCTGAATCATACCAAAACATTTTGCATACTGGTATGCATACTGTGTTGTATCCAGACAAAGGTTCATTGTTCTAAACTCCCATTTCAATCATTGAAACATCCTTAGAAGACGACAATAGCTATCTCACACAAACTATTAGCTTATAAGTAATTTTAAAGTGATCGAATGATCACTACGAAACTTTCCGAGTCGACATCAAATGACTATCTCACACAAATCATGTAAGATGTTTCAAAGCAATTTTCACATGATCATCTTTTGACTTATTATTTGGTTTTCAACAAATAAATTGTTTCCAACTAAACTCGTCAAGAATAATGATGAACGTAGCTAAAGCAAAAAGCTTCCAACTCGTATTTCGAGAAATAGATAAGCGAGATAAACTCGGCTCGAAATATCAAATGTGTATAATTTAAAGGTCTACATAGCTATACGACTTAATCTCATTAGGAGATATAATAGAATAGACTTCTGAGTGATAGATAAGTTTTAGTCTCCATATACCTTTTGTTGATTAAGTTCCTCCAAGCTCCCCTCAGTAGATCTTCGTCTTCAATCGATGAATGCCGTGAAGTCTAAAGCTCAACTACACACTTTATCCTAATCCGAGACATAGCTATAAGTAGACTAGAAATGAAGACTTATAGTTTTGATCACCTAAACTTGAAAAACAAGCTTGAGATAGTAACGCTTGCGAGTTCGACCGAGCAGTGCTCTAACACTTGTGATCGGTCACACCAATTACTAGGATCGGTTACACCAATTACAAAGATCGATCATACCATCACATGGTGATTACTTAGGATCAGTTACACCAATTAATAAAAACTAGTCATACCAAATCATAAGTCAGGCATTGTGATTAGTTATACCAAGATACATAACCAAGGTTAAGATCGGTTCTACCATCTCACACATATTGGTCATCCAAAGATTTGCAATGAATAGCTGGACCAATAAGCCTAATGATTTCCCTTTCGATTCACGAAACAAGTTCATGAATGTACTTCCTTTAAACGAATGTAAAACATTTCCTAGGATGAAATCTTCACCATAACCCATTCACATAATCAGAACAATATATACAAGATTATGTCGATGTCATATCTACGAAGTTCAAAAGATAAGCGTTATACTTCGTAGTCTAATTCCCTAATAATATGATCATACAAATATGACCATGACACATCGCTAGAGTATTATACAATATGTACAGTATATACAGCTTCGCAGTTATGTTTTCAATATAAAATGACTTGAAAGATACGTTAGAAATGAAACAGTTCAAGTCAATATTACTAACCTCAAGTGGAAGGATGATGTCGTCATTGTAGTTCGCTACTTCTTCATATTCTTCAGGTCTTCTGAGTCTCAACATTCCTAGACTTTCTAGTCTAACCTAAACGAAGTTGACTCTAGTATATAATCAAGCGAATTTAGATGAGTTTTGACTCACTAAAATATGACAACCAAACTTGACATACCAACGTTTGGTGAGTTCAACCGAGCTATGCTCTAACACACCTTCTTATTACTTGGTCATTACAATGTTTCCTAACTTCTTAAGATTGTCCCTCTCAGCACGAGACAAGTTCTTTGAGATTTTTTTAGACACAAGTAATTAACAATATCACCGTACCATGGTTCCGCAAAGGCAATTGAGAATTATTGCTCATCCGGGAAACTTTCACGCAATGGGATAACTTCCTTTTCCACAGCAAGGCGGCTCAAGTGATCTGCAATGGTGTTTTCAATTCCTTTCATGTCTTTGATCTTGATATCAAACTCTTGCAAGAGTAGAATCCATCGTATGAGCCTTGGTTTCGCCTATTTCTTTGTAAGAAAGTACCTAAGTGTTGCATGATCAGAAAAGACAACAACTTTTGTACCAATTAGATAAGAGCGAAATTTTTCTAATGCAAACACAATAGCTAACAACTCTTTTTCAGTGGTTGTGTAGTTTTTCTGGGACTCATTGAGCGTCCTAGAAGCATAATAAATAACACGAGGTATCTTCCGAACACGCTTCCCAAGCACCGCACCAACCTCATGATCACTAGCATCACACATGTGCTCAAACGGCTTACTCTAATCCGGTGGTTTTATGATATGGGCTGATATCAAAAGTTCTTTCAAACGATTGAATGCCGCCACACACTTTTCATGAAAGTTAAAAACCATATCTTTCTGCAATAAGTTACAAAGTGGTGATGCTATCATGGAAAAGTCCTTGATGAATCTTCGATACAAACATGCACGACCAATAAAATAGGGTATCTCCCTCAATGTAGTGGAAGGGGTTAGAGCACGAATAAGGCCTATCTTAGATTTACCAACTTCCAAGCCTTTAGAAGATATTATACGGCCTAAACCTATGCCATGAGTTACCATAAAATGACACTTCTCCCAATTCAGCACAAGGTTTGTTTCAACACATCGTTCAAGGATTAGTGAAAAGTTGTTCAAGCAAAGGTCAAATGAATCACCAAGTACACTAAAGTCATTCATGAATACTTCGATGATGTTTTCAACATATTCTGAAAAGATACTTACCATACACCTTTGAAAGGTGGCTGGAGCATTACACAAGCCAAAAGGCATCCTCCTATAAGCAAAAGTGCCAAATGGACAAGTGAAGGTAGTTTTCTCTTGATCCTCCGGAGCTATCACAATCTGATCGTACCCTAAATAACCATTAAGAAAATAATAATAAGAGTATCCAGCCACACGTTCAAGCATTTGATCAATAAATGGTAAAGTAAAGTGATCTAATCTAGTGGTGGCATTCAATTTTATGTAATCAATACAAACCCTCCAACCGGTTCGCACACGAGTTGGAAAAATTCATTCTTGTAATTCTCCACCACCGTCACACCTGATTTCTTTGGTACTATTTGTACCGAGCTCACCCACTTGCTATAGGATATGGGGTAGATAACACCCACATCCAAAAGCTTGAGTATCTCTTTTTTCACAACTTCCATCATTGGGGGGGACGTTGCGCTTTCCTTGTAGGCTTTGCATTGACTTTCAATCGGATCTTGTGCATACAAATGGCAGGGCTTATACCCTTGGTATCGGCAATTATCCATCCTATGGCCGTCTTGTACTTCCTTAGCACCCTTAGAATTTTTCGCTCATGTAATTCACTAAGCTCGTTAGAAACAATCATAGGTAACTCTTTCTTGTCACCCAAGTACAAGTACTTTAAGTGACTTGGAAGAGGTTTCAATTCCAACTTTGGAGATTTAACAATAGAAGACACAAGCTTTTCATCATTGCAAGGTAAATAAACATATGAAATATTCTTAATTGATGATTTTTGCGGTAATGAGTCAAGAGAACCAGTGGTTTCCTTAATCTCATCACCACACTCCAAACTATCATCAATAGGTATAGTGAGCACGGTTTCCAAAATATCAACACCATTTGACTCAAACATTTGTTGCGCCAATGTATCCATCATATCAATGGAGAAACAAAAGTGGACATCGCTAGGATATCTCATCGTTTCGAAAATGTTGACACGTATTATTTCTCCATCAAATTCCATAGTCAGCGTTCCCTTGTCAACATTAATAATGGTTTTCGCCGTTTTCATGAAGGGACGCCCAAGTAATAATGGAAGAGACGAGTCCGGTGAACCTTCATTCATCTCTAACATGCAAAATTCAGCTGGAAATACTAGTTGATTAACCTGCACAAGAACATCCTCAACAATACCCATTGGGTAGACATTAGAGTGATCGGCTAATTTTAACATAATTCCAGACTTTTTGAGAGGACCTAAATCCAGTGAATTATACATAGATGCAGGCATAACATTTACGGATGCACCTAAATCCAACATTGCTTTATTAAATGTAGCATTACCAATTTTGACGGGAATGTCAAAGCTACTGGGATCCTTGCATTTCAGTGGGAGTTTGTATTGTAAGATAGCCGAAGCGTTCCCCCCATACTTAGCGCTTCATTTTCCTTTGAGCCTTTGTTTATTGGAACTTGCCTGATAGCATCTATAAGTGGTATATTCACACGAATCTTTTTGAGAATGTCTAAAATCTCCTTTTCTAGTTCCGCCTTCTTGGAATTTGAAAATCTGCGAGGGAAAGGTAGAGGAGGAACATAAGTAGGAATAAGAGTTTTAAGTTTAGAAGTGGGTACCTCAGAAGTTTGGAGAATTTCATCAATTTTTTCCTCCAAAACCGGCTCCTTTGGAGCTTCTTCTTTACCCAAATCAGTAACTTCAGGTTGCACAAGTTGTGTACCACTTCTCAACGTATACCATTAACATCCCCTTTTGGGTTAATAAGTTGAGAAGGGAGTTTCCCACTATTTTACGCCTTCAATTGGTTCAATTCAATAGCCATGGATCCCATTTGTGTCTGCAAATCCTTGATTGCACTCTTGGTATCTTGTTGACTTTATTAAAACACGGTATAAATGCCTTCCATCATGGTGCTAAGCTTTGCATCGAGATCGGAACCTTGACCTTGATTTGATTGTTGTTGCGGTTGCTGAAATTGTTGTTGTTATAGTTGAAACGCGTTTGGACGGTTGAAAGTAGTTTGTGAAACCGCTCCTTGCTTGTTGGCATAGCTAAAGTTAGGGTGATCTCTCCATCCCGGATTGTAAGTGTTGTAGTAAGAATCATACCGTCTTTGCTGATTTGGAAAGACCCCATTAGCTTGCTCATTGACATCTTCATAAGCTTGAGGAGAAGTTGGTACTACTGCGGCTGCAATTTTTGTTGCATTATCGCTGCCATGTTACCCATTTGTTGACGAAGTTCAGTGACCTCGATCACCTCATTTACTCTCCTAAGAAGCACATCCGAACCTTGACTCAAGAATTATTGCGAGTTTGCTGCCATGTTCTCAATCAACTCTCTAGCTTGTGCAACCGTGTTGTTCACTAGTGCACCACCACCTGCAGCGTCAAAAAGATTCCTATCACTTGATTGGAGACCTTCATAGAGGTATTGGATAATCATCGCGTGACTGAATTGGTGATGAGGGAAACTTGCCACCAATCTCTTGTATAACTTCCAACATTCATACAATGACTCTCCTGTATTTTGCTTCATACCACAAATCTCCTTGCGAATTTGAGTAGCCTTTGATGCAGGAAAATACCTCTCTAAGAAAAGTTTCTTCAACCCGTTCCATGTAGTGACACTTCCGGACGACAAGTAGTACAACCATTCCTTACCGCTGTCCGCCAAAGAAAATGGAAAAGCTTTCAACATTGCACCATCGGCATTAGTCTCCCCTGGTAGCATTGCCATGACTATGGTGTGGAAGTCCATAAGATACTTGTTTGGGCCTTCATTCACCATACCATGAAACTTTGGTAACTCTCTAATCAACCCCAGCTTGAACTCAATGGTTGAGTTTGTTTGAATACACTACTGTTGTGTATCGAGCCTGTGAGAAGCTAGGTCTTTGAGTGTACGATCACCCATAACTTCTTCTTCTTATTCAAAAGGTGGTTCTTATTCAACCAAAACCTCTTTTTCTAGAACTTCTTCTTCTTGTTGTAAAGTCTCATTTTCTACTTCCAACTCTTGTTTTTCCGTATTTTCTAGGCTTTCTTGGAGTATAGTTCCTCTACAAGTAGCTATCCCGCACCTTGGATACTTCCAATTTTTGAGAGCCAGAGATTAGTACCTGAAAAACAATTCTCACAAATAAGTCAGAAACAAGAGATAAGAAACAAAAAGCAAAGGTATAAGCAAAAACAAAAGATAAGAAACTAAAAACTTAATAACTAGCTGATGTCTCCCTGGCAACGGCGCCAAAATTTGATCGTTGTCGTATGTGTTAAAAATAATTTCACTTTCTTAAAGTATACGATAAGAAATAGTTCGTTTCCACAGAGAGGCAATTGTAGTTATTATATTTTCAATTTCTTAAGTAACCAATTGGGGAAATTTCTGGTTTTTATGCAAGCAATAAAAACTAAAACAAATGCAAAGTATATAGTAGAAAATAATCAAGAGTTGAGAATATTGGTCAAGGAGTTCATCTTCAAGCTTAAACAAGTGCTTGCATACATGTTTAGAAATATGATTCAATCTCTTTTATCATCAAAAGCCCTAGAGTATCAAGAGAGCAAGTTACTCCGTCAATTTCCTAAGTTCATCAACAAACACATTAGAGCCGCGAATGTGAATTCTACCTAAAGAATAACCTAACGGCTTGCGCTAATTAAGTTCAATTCCTAAGAGCATTAAGTTTCAGAAATAGGCTAATCAATGCAATTGTCATACATTGCACATGACAATTCGTACAAAGGTCAAACTCTACATACGATCACAAGAGAGTATCACTACAATCCCTGACCATATTATGCTACTTGTATTTAGGGTTATCGCTCGATGATGAACCCCAAAATATCTATGGATATAGATGTGAGTCCAATTAATTGGCCACTCAACTAAACAAACACTTAAATCCTATTACAATACATCATTCATGCAATTATGAAAAACAATAGAAGTTTAAACGATAACTAAGAGAGAAAATTAATGCATTAATCAAGCACAAGTTGTAGATATAGGACTACACCCTTAACCAATAATATAGAATCAGCTACTCATAGCTATGGAGTTCATCACAATAATAATAATGAGCAAATAAGATGAAACAAAGCAAACCCTAGTAGCGTATTTGCGTCTCTTCCCAAAGCTCCAAGTAGTAGAATACATGATATCCAAAAGTTGTAGAAATCTTTCCCTTATAACTCTTCTTGTTTCTAATATAAATCCCATATCCAATGTGGTCCACCAAGCCCATATGTGAAAATACCCATGTAGAAGATATGCTAAAAAAAAGTGTCACCGGGAATAGGCCGGAAATCGGCTTCAGGGAACCGGGAAAGTCAAGAATCGTCGGTCAAACTATCAGTCAACCGAGTCAAATCGGTCAAAGTCACTGAGTCAGTGTGAGTCACTGGGCTAACTCAGTAAAGTCATGAAACATAACCAGTTCAGGGTCAGAAATGGCTCAGGCCTGAGCCATTGCAGGCTATGATGGCGCATCACTGCCTTATCCAGCCCTGCACATTTTTTCTGCTCCTTAACATTCCTGGAACCCTTCAACAGCTGCAATTCTGCGCCGCCAACTCCACCAGTTGCCTCACTGCAGCTACACTCATTCTTCTACTATACAGCTCACATTCATTTCAAGCAAACATTGACTTGCATCAGCCCCTGCGCCTGTCACTTCAACTTCAGCTACAAAATGTGCATCAACTCAGTACCTCTATCTGCCCTTACTTGCAACTACATCAACAACTCACATCCCAGGCTCAGTTCCCTCTTCTTGTAACCTGCAGCTCAACCTCGTGGCTTGCAATTGCAGCTGCAGCTATGCAATGCGCAACATTAGCCTCAGCCAACACTCTGTACAAGTCCATACATCTGCTACACAGCCAATTCATACACTCCCTTCTATTCTCAGATTCATTCATCACCAGAAGCACATAGCACCAACCCTTCCACCTGTATCTTCAAATCTACTGCCAGTTCCATCAAGCCAAACCCAATCACCTGCAATCTACTTGACCACTGCAATCATCATTCATTATACCAGAACCATCTGTATTGAAACAACTTGCTTGTAGTCACCAACAAAAGGCACCACATCCATCATTCTCAGCTCAAACATACAACAACAAGCCCAATTTCTTCTTTCAGATTCACGAAACCCTAAACAGAACCATTGAACCTTGATACCCAAATCAGCAACTTTATGTAACAATCGAACAACTTCATCTCCTTTTCTGCTCAAGCTCAATTTAATCGATTCTCCCATCAGCACAACCACCAGATTCATAGTATCATCTTCTTGATCAATTTCTGACTAAAATCATCACCTTCTTATCTTCTCTGCTACTGCACCCATCACTTCAATTTCTGTTGAAACTCTAATTTTTGATTTCTACTTCAATTCCTCCATTAATTCATCACAAAATCAGAATCAACTTGAATGATAACCAGTACCCACTCTTCATAATCCCAGCAGAGCTTAAATTCACCTCTCAATCTCCTCGAATTCGATCCAGATGCTCACCACTGCCTCCATTTTCTCAGACAGCAGCCGCACCATTTTATCTCTCTGAATTTCAGGCAAATGATCAATTTTAGGTTTTGATAGTGATGAGAATTTATATTAGCACCCAGGGACTCGGATGAGGGCTGCCCATATTTCATTTGCCATGTCAGTCCCAGGGTACCGACTGCCTATTCGCTTTCCTGCTCTTTACGCTCCAAATGACGTTTTCTAATTCTTTTGATCCAAATGACTCCAAAGTACCTAAAACTGAAAAGCAAACATAAGATACATATTTTACAAGAAAACTCACAAAGAAAGCATAAACAATAGATACATATCAAGGTGTTTTAGACACCTATCACCCATCATTAACGAGTTTTTCAACAATGAGAAGGAATTCTCCGCCCAGGATATCAAAAATAACCAGATGTGTTACCAGAAACTTCTTGTGAGAATTTATTCTTGTGTTCGAGAAGGATAACTAGGGTTTGGTATAACAAATATTGTGATTACACAAGCTATTTCCAACGATTTTTCATCTTGCATGTTTTTAGATTTATTTATTTAAATTCTAGAGTTTTTGGAAGATGAACTTGCAATATTTAATCATTATTAGTTTAATGTATTGCAAAGTCTTATGAGATATACGTGTCCTTTATTTTATGTGAATTGAACTGAT
The DNA here is from genome assembly GCA_023531105.1 of Papaver atlanticum. NCBI lineage: Eukaryota > Viridiplantae > Streptophyta > Magnoliopsida > Ranunculales > Papaveraceae > Papaver > Papaver atlanticum. The sequence continues at coordinate 3,600,713 of JAJJMB010003633.1, forward strand.
ATCTCATATATATACTCAGAAGTTAAATCTATTTTGTTTTATGAACTAAAAATAAAACAAACATTGTGAGAATTTTTCGCAGTATTGATCTACTCGTGGTCACACTTTTGTGTAATTACTGCACTATCAACTCCATAAGATTTTCTTCTGTTGAGTCATACCGATTAGAATTGTCTCTTTGTTCGTAACTGGCGTTGAGATTAATCTATGTTGATGTTCAGGGTACAAATCCATGTGATTTGTTAATGTCCGATAAAATCCTTCTTTTTCATTAAAGTAAGGTCACTCATGTTGTTCTCTTGGGAATAACATCAAATGGGGGAGAGTTCTTAAATGAAGTTGTGCTTAATCACTATATCTTTATAGGGTGAGTGGATGTGGAATTTAAAGGGGATGCTTGTATCTTAAATCTCCTAGATGACCGTTAAGTATTTCATACTCTGTGATATCATCTAAATAAAGTTGATATGTAATTTCTTTAAGTCTTGAAGTATCTTTTGATTGAATTCATTATGATCCCATAGTTTTCGTACTTTTGCCAATATTTATTGACAAAAAAGGAGAGAATTAATTAGTAGTTTCGCACTACATGCATATGGTTTACAGATCATTATGTAAGGGGGAGTGAATCAATATCTATAGGTTTCACCTATTATGCAAAAGATGTAAGTATTAATTAAGGGGGAGAAACATATCACCGTAGTATTACTTCGAAGTTGTGATACAAGTGAACTTTGGAGGAGATATAATGTTATGTTTCTGTATAACGACGATTGAAAATCTCTTTTCAAAGTTGTTATCGCTACGGATCTTTAACAACAACGATACTGAGTTGAACACGTTTTGTAATACCCGTCCCAATTTCAAGGGCATTTTGATAATTTGATTAGAAGGCCATTTTGGTAATTTACTATTTTAATTTATATTTTCTCTTGGCAGATCTTATTATGTATTCTTGGAATATTTTTGATAGTCTATATTTGATTAGTCTTGACGAAAATGTTAATTAGATATTATGGTGATTTTATTTATTTATAGACATTTAGCTTAATTAGTGGGATCAATATTTAATCCTCTTTGACAAGAGAGGTAAGTAAAATATTCGCTTTTAGGTAATAAATTAGGATACGGTAACTAAGGTAAAAATATAAACAATTGATAAAATTTAATGCTTAGCATGCTGATCTGTTGAAATTTGAAGTTAAGCGCGAGTTCAAAAGTTGAATTCGCGGCTCCATAATCGTAGGATCTGGTAGATATGACATCAGCAAACACAAACTTAACCATAATTATCTAGCCGGATTTTTATACCATCCACGTATATTTTCCAAGATATTTCGCATAGCGTATACCAGAATTTGGCTCGCAATTTTTAATTTTTTTGGCGCCAAGGTTATGGTTGTTGTTATCCGAAATAAGAACTTGGAGTTCCAGAAATAAAATCACGAAAACAAAGCTTTTATCTCAGTAACCTTACTACTGGTAATTTTCTTCTATAGGTAAGAAATACATCTTGATTTCATTTTTTTCATCTCAAACGTTCTTTTTTCTGATCACTTAGTATACCAAGTGAACCACAAGTGAACCATATTGGGTTAATAATGGTATAGGAATAACTTCTGGTTGTATGGAACCACTGAGATACAACTAACTGTCTATTCCAATCAAGACCACCACAAGTGATTTTAGTTAGTAACATTAGTTAAGTTTGTTATTTGATTTTGATTTTGATTTGTTTCTGATTTAGAATATACATCTTTTTCTTTTTCCTCTCAATTTTTCAATGTAATTGAATTCTATGAAACAAACATTTTAACTTGTATTTCAATTGTTGTCGATAAATCAGGTCAGGTTATGGTTCTTATTGAAAGCTATTCTTTTCCGAAAGACAGAGATAATTCGTCTATTGATCATGTTCCGGAAAAGGTCGACACTACTCATGGTGGATACCATGAATACATTTTAAGTTTCTTGGGAGTTTTATGTTTTGATGGTCATTTTATGAGTGACTCTTTCAGTTGAACTTTTATGTTTTGATGGATACAGTGAATACATTTTAAGTTTCCTGGGAGTTTTATGTTTTGGTGTTGCAAGTTTCTCTACTAATGAGCTTATTACATTCTGTTAGAGCGCTAGAAGTAATAACATCGAAATGAAACATGTCATTATCCCTTGCAATTTTCTCCAAAGTTCGATTAAGATCACGAATTTTACTTCCATTTTATACCTCACAGTTTCGTATGTAAATTCATCCATTACGTCTTCATCTTTATAGATGACGTTAGTTTTTGAAGCTAACATCGCTGCTTTTTCTCTATTTGCAGCTTCTCTGTATCACGTAACAAAACTTGAAATATTGCGTACAGTGTTTTGGAGCCTTGACATTTCATCTTTGGCGCCAAAAATAAATGACGAATATGAAAACTCTGGATTCCGGTAAAGGTAGGTATAGGAAATATCTTTGAAAAGATACGCGCATGTATAAAAATCCGGCTATATAACTGTGGTTAAGTTTGGTTTGTTGATGTCATATCTACCAGATCCTACGATTATGGAGCCGCGAATTCAATTCAAAATTTTCCAAGAAATTTCTCAATCTGTTTTTAATTTAGTTAGAGAAAATTTACGAATTTAATTAGATTACGGAAAATTTGCAAATTGAATTTCCTAGATTGACACGTAAATGATAAAAGGGACATGAGCTAAAATCTTGCTAGTAGCAATTATTTTGGCATATTAGATGTTGCTTTTTATTAGTGGAAGAATGTACTTAATTATAGAAAATGTACTTTCCTTAGTCAATTCGCTCACGGGAATTAACAGAGGAGGATTTTAAGCATATGCCTCGAACATTGGAATCCCCCCGTCTTTAAGGCAAGCAAACTTAATTGAAAGGACATCGAACGGAAAATGGTTAACCAAACGGATTAAGGACTAAAATATTAAACAAAATAGGGACTATGTATTTAAGAAATATAAATAAGGACTGAAATGCTTAACGGAATAGAGACTTAAAAATAATAATATATGAAATTGTTTATTTGCAGAAATGCCATTTTTATAAACATAAAGATAAATATTTTTAAACTTCATATCTTCCAAATGGTACGTCGGATTTTTGTGAATTTTATATATTTGGAAAACTCTTTCAATCACCTACGCAACGAGTATAAACAACCATATCAAATTTTTACTTTTTAATATATTTATAGTTCTCCGAAAAAATAGCTATAATTTAAAGGTAAATTGAAAGAGCTTATGTAGTTTTTATATGTTGCCTATATAAATCTCAAATACTTCACTTGATATACTATAAAATTACTTAGAAGAATCTATAGATTTTAGTTTCGATACGAAAGATTACCTCCGTTTCATTAAAAGTGACACTTTAATTTTTTTCTTTCCATTTTTACCTAATATTAGGCTAAATTGAAAAGTAAAATGAAGGTACATTTCAGAAATGGAATACAAAATTAATGTTGCCGACGTGCATCGCACGTGCTCACTACTTGTATGGTTTAAGAGATTTTGTTGACTGAATTTAGGAGAGGAAAACGAGAACGAGAAATTCTTATGGAAATATTGCCCCTTTGTTTAGTGACCATAGGTTTGAAATAGTTAACCAAATTTATGCTAAAGACTATTTGATTAGATTTCTATATATTTTTGGCCTTAATTCAACTTACATTAGCTGGCAATCGTAAGATACTGTAGCTTGGTAAGCTAGGATAGGGAGTGTGCTTTAATGAAAATGAAAATTGCCTAATTAGACGAATTTATGTTGACATCTTGGACTTACTTTTCCTTACTGCCTAAATTAATATTAGCGGCTTGTCCTTGGTTTACTCGAGAATCGATAAGTGAAAAAAATATCAAAACTCTTATTTTGGTATTCCGCTAGATTTTGGTCAGTGGAAAGAAAATAAAATAATAAAATGGAATGAAGATTTTCCTTGTAGTTAATGCCTTAGTTGTCACAGGAGAAATGTGTTTGTGTTGGTGGACTAGCGATCAGAAAAGAAAACTACGAGGAATTTTTCTTGGAGTTGATCCATGAAATGTTTCGTCTGTTTGTGGACTTAATTAGATTACAAGTGTTAAAATGCATTGAGTGTATTTTAGTCAAGATAATATTGGCTAGATATTTCGTGGTTGTCCTAATAATAATAATGAACGCCCAATTGGGGATACTTATACTAATTGGGGATATGAATTACTAACCACATCCAATAGTGTCCGCTAAGGGGTGTTTTTCGGGGGCGGAAATATTAAAATACCCTTCTATCTAAATTAAAATTTAAAACTAAAAATTAAAATCAAATCCTAACAAGTTCTTAAAGATAGGTTAAATTGAATTGTTGTTGAGCAAGAAGAAGAAGAAATGGCTTCATTGAGAAAGTACATGATACCCAATCATATTTAAAGTGTTGTTGTTGTTTTAAAACTTCGTTTGGGTTAGAATCATAAACTGAAACTTCAGTTTCAGTTTCAATCCACTCTCGGCTTGTGTTCATGATGAATACCCTACTGTTTTTTGTGCCAGCATGGTTATTAGGATGAATACCATGCCGATATCTGGTGCAGGCATGGTTTTTCAGGATGAATACCATGCCGATACTAGTGCCGACATGGTTTTTAGGATGAATACCATGCCGATACTTGTTATTTCAGACAGATTTTCTGTATGTTTTTGTCCTCAAACCGGCACGGTACACTTGGGAATCGACCATGCTGGCACTACTACCGGCATGCTCGATAATGAACTTTCTGTGCCGGCAGTGTACTTACAATTTCAAAATTAGGGGATATTGTGTATCGGCATGGTGAAAGTATGAATACCATGCCGATTTGGTCCCTGCCTGCATGGTATTCATACTTTTACCATGTCGGCACTGAGTTTTTCAGGCGTAACAATGGCGGATTCAATGGAAAAAAAATAATCAAATTTCAATACATTAATACCTATATATGACTAATTGGAGCACTTGTGTATTCAACTTGTTTACTTTCTTGGGTTGGTACTTCACCTAAACCTTCATGATCATAAATATCTCGATTTAATGTTGTTGCATCAACAAATTCAATGATAATGATTTATTCTAATGATTATCAAACTAATCTATTAACTTACCTAATTATATTTAACCACTAAATATGATTAGTGAGGGGTAGATTAGGAATTAGTTAAAATACATGGATAAGGGGTGACTCTGATTTACTATTTATATCCCGTTTTTGTCTTTTTCCTCTATCCCCCAATTAATATAAGTATCCCCAATTGCGCGTTCATAAAAATATATATACTAGTTAATTAACTTTGTTGACTTAGGATCAGGCATAAAGTTTTATGGGACATGTGGATTTATTTTTGATATAGTTGACCTAGTAAAATTGAAGTCTTTTTTTCCCCATAAAATAAGAGGAAGATTTCCTCTAACATTACAGATTCAAGGTTCTAACCATGATCGGAACAGGATTCGACCATGATATATTGTCACTGAAATACTGAGAATTAAAAAAATATAACAATTCTCCTAACTCCTCTCCAATCCATCCGTTTTGGATATTAAAGATATTACAATAAGTTGCCGTGTTAGCTTCCCACATAACATTACATCTAGAAGATAAACAAGTTCTGAAATTTTAAAGTTTATGGTTTCGAAATTGTTCTTTGGAAGTCACTACTAATAGAATATCTAAATTTCCTAGCTTCAATATACATTCCTTTAAGAAGCATCAAAGTAGGCATAGAATCACTTTGAAAATCCACCTCATGACCACTCCATTCTGTTGCCCACTGCAAGGTTGTTTCTGCACCTTTTCTTTCTAATTCTTCTCTAGTGTTGCAGTTGCAAGTAGCTCCCCTGACTTCAATGGTGTATCCTGCAAAATCTGTAAGGGTTATAGCAAAACTGGAAGTCTTTTGAGTCAACTAATTGAGCATTATAGCACAAATTATGGAAGAATTTAGTGGCCATAGGCTTTGATCACTGCCCTATTATGCTACATACTGATAACACATCAGTTAAACTAGAATGGGTTTTTAAATTTTAAGACACCTGGTTAAAAGAAAATTCTTGCCTTCAAGTTATTCAAGAAACCTGGAAAGATCATAATACAGAAGATGTATCCCAAAGCCTTGTTACAAACTTAAATAACCTAGGAATTAACCTTTTAGATTGGAAAAGGAATATCTTTGGGTTACCCTCCAAGAAGATCAAAAATATTCTTAGAGATATTGAAAGACTGAGAGCAAGTAGATATACTCAACATCAACAGAAAAATTAATACAATTGGAACTCCTTTATGATACCCAAAAAGCCATAGAAAAGCAACAATCTAGGGATAACAATATTGCTTTAGGAGAGAGGAATACTAAGTATTTCCACACAATTACCTTGAGAAGAAGAAAATAGAATAAGATAGAAAGTATGCTTAACACTCAGAATGTAGCTACAAGGTGTTTTGGGGTAAAAACTAATTCCGTTGTTTTTGGTAAATTTGGGTGTGTTAATGAGAAATGAATTCAAACCCTAAACAAATGTACTGCACAGGAGTACTTTTAGATTCGAGAGATCAATCTGTAAGACTCTGGCCTAAACCAAGAAATGGCCGTTCCAGATTCAATTCGGTCACAAAGTGAAGGAGAAGGGTTGATCTTAGGGAGGGAAGCGAAGAAGGTGTTTGAGATTAGAATGTTGAATTATGAAGCCGTGGTTGTTTTATGACTTGTATCAGAATGTGGAACTGGCTTGCAGAACATAAGCTATCAATTCTTGGTGTTTTTTTCTGGATACTTGTGTTGATAACACTTGTCCCCTGTTGAAATAGATTGAAAACTTATTTATACAAGTCATTGAGCGCACCCTAATCTCATAGGAAGTGGAGGAAGTGGAGGAAGTTAAGTAGTGGAGAAGTGGGGTTGTGCGAAAGGTGGTGGTCATCACGTTTCCATTATGAGGGAAGACTGGTCACCTTTTCACCCACTACTCTCTCTATTGTCCGTCCTTTCCTGACACTTTCCCCTAATGGGCGCGTTGCATGCCGTAAACCACCAGACCAATACCCCAGTGAACATCCCCCAATTTGTGACACGTTTGATGTCTCGAGTATTTTGTAGGAAAATATGTACAACAACAAACTGCTGAAAAATAATTGATGTGCAGGGAGCATCGTTGTTTTAGAGCTCGTCTAAATTAGTCGCGAGTTGAATGTCTTAAAAGTAACGTGACCGGCCACCTGTGGGCGATCGTTTGAGAACCCTATGGGTGAGCTACCACTTGGTCGATCGCTCCTTGTGGAGGAGGGATGGTCGGTGATCATATATTACCCTGTTGGCCTCCTCAAAATAGATCTAAACCATCCGATTAGGCTAGCGAAGTTGGATGTACGAGATAATTTGCGGCAGTTGTCTACTGCCGTCGATTCAAATTAGGGTTTAGAAGCCATGTGGTCAACCCTATTTTGGCTGATCGATTGAAAGCGCTGGGCGCTAGTTTGAGCAGGCCGATCGGCCTTATGCAAAGGCGGGTTGCCAGTGAGCACGCTAACATCTTTTGGGCCGCCTTAAATTGAATCTAAGCCACCCGCTTTGGACGGCGAAGATGGATGGTTGTGATCGATTTGCGACAGTAACTCGTTGCCGCAAACGCAATTTAGGGTTTCCAAAGCAGCGTGTTCACCCTACTTTGGGCAAGCGATTCTATACACTATTGGCTTGCCATGGGCAAGTCGATCGACCATGGGTGTAGCTGGGTCACCGGTGAACACGCCAGCACTTCTTTGATCGTTCGAAGGGAAATCCAAACCGTCCAACTAGGCTATCTAAGTTAGGCGGATGTGATGAATTTTGATACCGTTATAATCGGTCTTAGCTTGTTTGAGCTATTTTTCAACAACGCTATCACCCTGGTTCTGGCTAACGGTTAGGGGTGTTGCGGATGAACTAAAGGAATTTCGATTGGATGGGATGCTAATGGGCCCGCCGGTGGGCATTATAGAGGTTGCCTAGTTCTGCTGGGAAGAGGCTAAGCTTGTCGAATTGTGTGGCCAAATTGTGTGGCCGTGATTGCTCCTTAAGACTGTCATGGACAGTCTAGGTTTTCCTTAAGGAATTTAAGCGCGTCGATCGTGCTAACTTTTAATCAAAAGCGCGTTAACACGAAAATCTCTTTATCAGAGAGTGGGGCAGCCTGTGTGAGTGTTTTCATGCAGATCTCAATACTGACACTTCGGGAGATTCGTGCTACTCCGCTGCGAGTGAACATTAATCGTCATGTCATGCCAATATTGAGAGTTCAGCTGGGGAACATAGCATAGGAAAATACTAGGCATGCAATGCATTAGTGAATAATGCTGGTGGAAAATAAATAAAATTCATAGAATATTTGGGATTGTTGCTATATGCACCATTCTGAATGAATTATATATATATATATATACACACACACACACAAATATATTGAATTGATTAATACATCTGTGAGCGAAGAGGTTTATGCACTCATCACTTTCAGATGGCTTTTGTTCCTTTGCAGGATGACAGGTTTTTACGATTTCACCCTTGGACTAAAAACCACCATCAACATTAAGTCCCCTGCTTAGTACGTAACAGTGACATTGTTGCGGGGTAAGCACTAGATGGTGACAGTCAAGGAAATTTACGAGACAAGTTTGGCGTACATTACCAGGATAGGGGCTGGCTCCACCCTTGAGCAAGATACGTTTCCTTTTAGCGCACGTCAGTTGTCCTCAGGTAGATAAGTATCCATTCAATTGTTATCCTGCATTTGAAGTCTTTATACACGGTAAGTAGATACTCCTTTTCTTCCTGGGACTTGACTGATTTGTGGAATATAAAGAGAAATGTTTGAGCGTTTTTCCCCACACCGATCATCACAGAATTGCATTCTTCTTCGTTCCAGGTATTGCTCTATATGTCTCATGTAAATTGATTTTTTTGATTTTTTTTTTACGTGGATTGTTGGTATAATCATGATGCCTCTTTGCAGTGTATGATGGGAACTGCTTGTGATGATTATTCTTCAACTTCTCCAGAGAAAAGCTTTGAAGTTGACAAACCCAGGGCTAACGCATTCGAGGAGGTGATGGCCAAAATAGATTCTCCGTTTCGCGAAGCTGGTCGTGCTATACAAGGTATGTCTCTTGTGCACTTACACATCGTTAGAGCGAGTCCAAGCTTTTTTGGCTTCAGTTAGCATGGAGGAGGAGTGGAGGCGCGACGAAGCATCTCAGCCGACAAGTGCAAGAGCTGAAAGGTTTGCGGCTCGGCTAAAGCGGCGAAGGATCGAGCGGCCTCCAAGTGAAAATAAGCATGATTACCCCATTCAAAACGGCATCATAACTCTTGACTCTGATGTGGATGAACCCGAACACCCAAAGGCTGTTGGAGCAGTTTCTGAGAAGGATGATGAAGTAGTTCTCAAAGGGAGTGTTGGCTCAGTTTCCGGAGAAGATGCTGAGGTGACTTCTGGAGAGAACGTTGGGACAATTCTCGAAGGGGATGTTGGTGCAACTTCTGAAAGGGGAGTCGAGGCAGCTTCTGGAAAGGATGTGGTAGCGGCTTGTGAAGAAGATGTGGGAGCAGCCTCCAACAACAGCCCTGGTGAAGGCGTTGTTGATCTCGCTAGTGGCTAGACTTCCCACTGTTACTTTCATTCATAGATGAGCACTTTTCCATAGCTTGTAGACGTTTTTTTTCTTATACTCAGTGGTTTTCGTTTATGTGACTGGAGCTTGAACTTTATCGAATAATAATCTTTTATGTTGCTTTAATAATCTTGTATTTACAATTGGATGAATGAATGAAATCTCCCGACTGAGAAATCCAAATCCTCGGAAAAAATCTGATAATACCTTGGAACTTTAGTCGTCACACCCTTCGGTAGAGTTACAGTAGAGCCTCATATTCGTTCTTCGAACTCTATTATGTATGACTCTAATAGCAACAACTTGAAGCAAGAGATGCAATAACAAAATTAAGGATTCGGCCACGAACCTGTGACTTCCATTTGATATTACCCTTGTATATCTCGCGTGTTGCTAGGTGTGGGGCTTCATCTCCAATTAATAGCGCGTGTGTTTGGACAGGTCTGAAGAAGTGGTTGCAAGCCAGGAGTACCACGGGCGCTCGCTGCCTCCTGATTCCATGATGGGATTCTTTCCGGATCTAGGCACAATGGGTGATGATCGAGAGGCCGTTTCTTCGTTGAAGTAGGCTGTACTTCAGGACACTTTCCCAAAATCGTGTACGGGATGCTTGATAATTTCCCTTGGTCATCTTACGCCTTCTTTTCCTTCGTGTATTCTTCTCTTCGGTGTGTCTTGGGGGTAAGAGATGTTTCCTCTATAATTTGATTTTCTGGCTTTGAGCCGTGTTTGCGTTTGAGGGTTTTGAGTTTATTTGAGGCTTAGCTTGGAATGATTCAAGGGAAATAAAAGAAGTAATATTTCAATTAACTGATAAAGAGAAACCCTAATTATGAATGCAAGTAGTGCACTCATTTTGGAGGAATTACAAATGTTGCATTAAAAGGGAAATTGCTAGAGGAAACACTAAAAGGAATATTGGAGGGAAAGGCGGCGTGGCCTTTTAGGTATTGAAGTGTTTGAGCCACCAGGTGTGCATTACTACGCTTTCTAGCTTGTCTGAATTGATAAGCTTGCAGTAGCCTCCTAAAATAACTTTCGTCACTAGGTACAGCTCGTCTTTCCCTTATGCAGAATCAGATGGAGAGGGTTGGGCAACAACTCCCACTACCATATCTCCAACTTGAAATGGGTTTGGGCGTTGTGTCATTACTTTCCTAGATTCCTCATCTTTAACTATGACAGCTTCTAGACTCTTAATAAAATATTTAAAAGGACCAGCATCCCATTCGCATCTTCTAGTGACGGTTAGGTTGATAATCAGATCGAGTCCCCAAGCCTTGGGGGAAGGAGGAGTGACTGGTTGTAGAAAAGGTTGTTCGATAAGACTTACTTGTGCTCAGAATCTGCGGAGGAACGTCGTCGGGCTCTCTCCAGGAAGTTGTGTCACGTTGTCGAGCTATCGATACGCAACAAATAATCTTCAGGGTTGGATGGCTTGTTGGAAATCCTTTCAGTATAGACACTAGCAAAGGACATACTGCTAGCTTTACTTTGTTGTTATGCACCTATGAGCGTCCCAGAACCATATCATAATTTGGGTATTCTTTAACAATATGAAACTTGGCGTGCGTTAGAGCATCTCCCACCTTGATTTTGTGATTAATGTGCCTATAAGCATTTGTTGATTCTCCTTCTGGGTTTTTGATCATAGTTGGGCAGTGCACAGCTTCCTGCTTTGAAATTCCCGCGTCTCTCAAAGTCTTGACAGTAACAATGTTGAAGTTAGAGGCCGAATCAATTAGCGTGCTATCAAACTCAACATCCTTCAAGTGAGCGGTGGTTAAGAGTCCCCAGCTACATCTATTAGTCGCGTTTCCCAGGAAAGATTGGGGTTTGGGAGCGGCTTCCCTGACTGGAAACAAATGCTTGCCTGATACGACACGGTTGAGGGCTCCAAACATGTCTTGACGCTGCGCCTTGGAGAAATACAGAATTTCACATAAATGCTCCATCATAGACTGCACAGTTTTGTGGACGGAGTCCCCAAAAATCATACAGCTCCTGACAGGAAGGGGGTCTCTGTGAACTCCTTCATTTCCTAATTGAAGTTCTCCTGCATCCACCTTCTCTTTGAAAATGCGCTTCAATTTGTTGCAGTCACTGGTTGGGTGGTTGACAAACCTATGGTAACGACAATATTTGGGATTTGCCATCTCTTCTTCGGTTGGCGGACGTCTGAGAGGAGGTAGCTTGATGGCATCATCTTGAATCCATGCTTCCAGGAGTTCAATGACTTCATCTATTGGAAATGGGAAGCATGGAGCAGCATATCCAGTTTCTTGTTGTTGCACAGGGGTCTTAGCCGCAGCTTTCCGGGATGGAGTTGTCTGCGCTGGTGCTGCATGCTTGGGATGTTGTTCCGCTACTGGATCTTTCCTTTTCCCTCCTTCACCTACCACACTTACAAAAGGACCGGTGTTATATTTCTTGTTGATGAGGCGCCTATTTCCTCGAGTTTCGCGTGCATCTTCACCCCTGGCCGGTCTGGTTCTTTCTAATAGCGTTGGTGCGGTCGTAGCCGACCGCTTAGCAGCCTCATGGAGTTCATAGAATATCTGGAAACGCAGGTTTTCCAGTAAAGCACGATAGATAGGAACCATACCGTTAATGCATGATTCCACCAACTGTTATTCGGTCACATTTGGGTCGTGACAATCTAATGCTTGAATTCTGAATCTCTTGACATAATCGTTTGGATGTTCGTTGTTTCGTTGAAACATTCTTCCTAAGTCTGAGAAAGTGATTTTCTCAGACACGAAGAAATACTTTTTGTAGAAAGCGGTGACCATCTCACACCAGTTGGATATGCTTTTTCGTGCGATGTTGTTGTACCAGGTATACGCTCTTCCGATAAGCGACTTTGAAAATTCTTTCAGGCGAAGGACATGATTGTATTCGTGTTCTCCCAAGGATTCAAGAAAACGAGAGATATGTTCATGAGCGTTACCAATGCCATCATAGAGGGAAAACTAACTGAGGAGAGGAGTACTCTCTCGGGAGAGAAACTCTTTGCACATCAGGAGGATACGGAGGTTGGTGTTGGTGCATGTCCACTGGGTTTTATTTGCCTCGATTTTGAAGGAGACGCTACAGATCCTCACATGTGATGAAGTTGGACGGCTGATTCCTTTCTCGTGAGCGTTCAGGAGCAACATGAACTTCCTCATCTATGAAGGCACGCCCTGTTGAAGTGCTTGCGCCAGGAGTATTAAAAGTACTCCTTATTGGCTCCATAGGTTGACGCGGCTCTTGTGGTAGTCGCTCTGTTAGCGTCTTGAGGAAAGTGAGTACTTCTTTCTGAGTTGTAGCCATGTTCGTTTGAGCCTTAGCGAGAACTTCTTGTCTTTCCATCAAATCAACAATAGTGATAGGGGTTGGCTTACCCTGGCTCCTTCAGTCTCTCGTCCCGATGAAGAAATAGTGGCAGCCCTGGTGACGATTAGAGGTGTCATGCTCGAAGAAATATTAGGAGTGGCAGCGGCTCTGGCTCTGGTAATAGGAGGCGTCACACCAGAGGGGGTTCTTCCGGCGTTACTGGTGTTGGTGCTAGAGGATGTAACACCATACGATGTGTTGAATGTGCTGGCAGGCGGTACATTGGTGTTAACGGCAGGGATATTGCCACCAGGAGTGTTATCAGAGCCCGTAGCATCGGGATTGGTAACTGACCCAGACCTAAGATCTACCACCTTGAATTTGAGAAAATTGAAATGAAATTGAGATTGATTTCGCAACCAAGAGATTAATCTCCCACTGTGGTCGCCAATTGTTTTGGGGTAAAAACTGATTCTGCTGTTTTTGGTAAATTTGGGTGTGTTGATGAGAAACGAATTCAAACCCTAAACAAATGTACTGCACAGGAGTACTTTTAGATTCGAGAGATCAATCTGTAAGACTCTGGCCTAAACAAAGAAATGGCCGTTCCAGATTCAATTCGGTCACAAAGTGAAGGAGAAGGGTTGATCTTAGGGAGGGAAGCGAAGAAGGTGTTTGAGATCAGAATGTTGAATTATGAAGCTGTGGTTGTTTTATGACTTGTATAAGGATGTGGAACTGACTTGCAGAACATAAGCTATCAGTTCTTGGTGTTTTTTATGGATACTTGTGTTGATAACACTTGTCCCCTGTTGAAATAGATTGAAAACCTATTTATACAAGTCATTGACCGCACCCTGATCTCATAGGAAGTGGAGGAAGTTAAGTAGTTGAGAAATGGGGTTGTGCGAAAGGTGGTGATCATCACATTTCCATTATGAGGGAAGACTGGTCACCCTTTCACCCACTACTCTCTCTATTGTTCGTCCTTCCTAACACTTTCTCGTAATGGGCGCGTTGCACGCCGCAAGCCATAAACCACCATACCAATACCCCAGTGAACATCCCCCAGTTTGTGACACGTTTGATGTCTCGAGTATTTTGTGGGAAAATATTTACAGCAACAAACTGCTGAAACATAATTGATGTGCAGGAAGCATCGTTGTTTTAGAGCTTGTCTAAATTAGTCGCGAGTTGAATGTCTTAAAAGTAGCATGACCGGCCACCTTTGGGCGATCGTTTGAGAACCCTATGGGTGAGCTACCACTTGGTCGATCGCTCCCAGTGGAGGAGGGATGGCCGATGATCACAGTATTACCTTGTTGGCCTCCTGAAAATAGATATAAACCATCCGATTAGGCTAGCAAAGTTGGATGGACGAGATGATCGATTGAAAGCCGATTAGGGTTTTAGTAGCCGTATGGTCAACCCTATTTTGGCTGATCGATTGAAAGCGCTGGGCGCTAGTTTGAGCAGGCCGATCGGCCTTATGCAAAGGCGGGTTGCTAGTGAGCACGCTAACATCTTTTGGGCCGCCTGAAATTGAATCTAAGCCACCCGCTTTGGACGGCGAAGATGGATGGTTGTGATCGATTTGCGATAGTAACTCGTTGCCGCAAACGCAATTTAGGGTTTCCAAAGCAGCATGTTCACCCTACTTTGGGCAAGCGATTCTATATACTATTGGCTTTCCGTGGGCAACTCGATCGATCATGGGTGTAGCTGGGTCACCGGTGAACACGCCAGCATTTCTTTGATCGTTCGAAGGGAAATCCAAACCGTCCAACTAGGCTAGCTAAGTTGGGCGGATGTGATGAATTTTGAAACCGTTATAATCGGTCTTAGCTTGTTTGAGCTCTTTTTCAACAGCGCGATCGCCCTGGTTCTGGTCAACGGTCAGGGGTGTTGCGGATGAACTAAAGGAATTTCGATTGGCTGGGATGCTAATGGGCCCACCGGTGGGAATTATAGAGGTTTCCTAGTTCTGCTGGGAAAAGGCTAAGCTTGTCAAATTGTGTGGCCAAATCGTGTGGCCGTGATTGTTCCTTAAGACTGTCATGGACAGTCTAGGTTTTCCTTAAGGAATTTAAGCGCGTCGATCGTGCTAACTTTTAATCAAAAGCGCGTTGACACGAAAATCTCTTTATCAGAGAGTGGTGCAACCTGTGTGAGTGTTTTCATGCAGATCTCAATACTGACACTTCGGGAGATTCGTGCTACTCCGCTGCGAGTGAACATTAATCGTCATGTCATGCCAATATTGAGAGTTCAGCTGGGGAACATAGCATAGGAAAATACTAGGCATGCAATGCATTAGTGAATAATGCTGGTGGAAAATAAATAAAATTCATAGAATATTTGGGATTGTCGCTATATGCACCATTCTGAATGAATTATATATATATATATATATATTTATTTATACACACACACACATACAAATATATTGAATTGCTCAATACATCTGTGAGCGAAGAGGTTTATGCACTCATCACTTTCAGGATGCTTTTGTTCCTTTGCAGGAAGACAACGTATTATATACAGGGTTTTACGATTTTACCCTTGGACTAAAAATCACCATCAACACAAGGAATAGAATAGAAATTAGTACAATTCTCACGGATTATTTTCAAAACCTTTTCAAAGAGACATCCTTAGATAATCATCCTGATGACCAACTCTTTAAGGATATTCTACCAGTCATTTCCTCTCAGGACAATTCCAGTATTCTGACACCACCTACTAGGGAGGAAATCCTCTTGGTTCTAAAAAACATGAAACCTAATAAAGCTCCAGGACCTGATGGGTTCCCATTAAGTTTTTCCCTTCACAACTGGGATACCGTAGGAACGCAGGTAACGCTGACAGTACAAAACTTCTTCTTAAATAAGAAAATACATCCTGAATTAAATAGGACTCACCTCTTCCTAATTCCCAAGGTAAAGCAACCCAAAAATCCCAGTCAATTTAGGCCAATAGGGCTATGCAACACAATTTATAAAGTAATTGCCAAGATTATAGCTAATAGAATTAAACCCTTTTTGGAAAAAATAATATCTCCTTTTCAATCAGCTTTTCTCTCCTCCAGACAAATCTCTGATAATATTATAGTAGCTCATGAATTCATACATTCATTTAAAACCAAGAAGGGAAGAACTGGTGGACTAGGGCTGAAAATTGATATGTCTAAAGCCTTTGATAGAATCAATTGGAAATTCCTTATTTCAGCCTTGACCTCTTTTGGTTTCAGTAAAGATGTCTGCCTGCTAATAGAGCAATGTATCTCTACTACCACTATTTCTGTCCTTTTAAATGAATCACATGGTGAGGCTTTTAACCCCACTAGAAACCTACGTCAAGGAGACCCTCTATCCCCATACCTATTCATTATATGTATGGAAATCTTTTCTAAACTACTTCTTCAACAAGAAAATAAGAAGATCTTACATGGAGTCAAAATAACTCCAAAGAAACCAATCTCACATCTTTTCTTTGCAGATGATTGTCTTCTCTTTGTGAAGGCTAATCTTGTAGAGTGCAAAAATCTACTCGACATTATAGCAACCTTTAGCAAAGCTTTTGGTCAACTTATAAATTTCAAAAAATCAGGGGTCTTTTTTGGTAGAAAAGTAGCACCAAAACACCAGAGAATGATGTCCAAGCTCCTAAAAATAAAACATATACCTAGGAGCTCCTTTATTCATGGATATACCCAAAATAAAAACTTTTGCACCAATCTTGGAAAGAATGGAATACAAATCCAAAGGATGGAAAGGATTAGTGCTTTCGCAACCCAGTAGATCAGTTCTAAATAGAGCAGTTCTAACTAGTATCCCAACCTATCAGATGGGCTGCTTTATCCTTCCTAAAAAGATTACCAATAAAATAAACGCAATACAAAGAGATTTCTGGTGGGGAAAGGAAACGGGAAGAAAAGCTTTCTATCATAAGGCCTGGCCAAGTCTTTGTAAACCTATTCAGCAAGAGGGGCTAGGTTTCAAGGATGCTCGTAAATTCAATCTTGCAATGCATGCTAAACTAGCTTGGAGGTTAATTAAGGAACCGGATGCGCTCCGGTCTAAAACAATGGGATCTAGATATTTTAGAAACTCTCATCCTTTTAGAGCTAAGGCTAGAAGAAGAGGCTCCTGGACTTGGAACCGTATAAGTCAAGGACTAGAACTTATCTTTAAATAGGGTTTCTGGGAAGTAGGTAATGGTCACGAGATTAATGTTTGGACAGATAAATGGATACCTGGTTTAACTGAAACCCTATAAAATTTTCGCAATACTCAAAACAACCATATCACCTTAGTCTCAGATCTGATTGATCAGGAAACTAGCTCCTGGAACATTGACATACTAAATTCTAGCTTTCATGAAGATATAGCTTCTAAAATTAGGAACATCCACCTCTTTAAGGATAAAAATCACATTCTTAAGAAAGACCAACTGAGATGGACCTTAACCAAATCAGGAGACTACACAGTAAAATCCTTATACGACAAATTGAATGAAACTGGTACTAATGTAGTCAGTTTAAATCTACCTGACTCTTTCTGGATAGCTTTGTGGAAACTAGATGTATCTCAAATGATTAATCTTTTTGTATGGAAATGTCTCCAAAATGCCTTATCTACTAACTCTAAATTGTTTGGAAAAGTAACATATGTTGACCCTTACTGTACAATGTGTGGAACTGAAGCAGAAACTACAGAACACCTATTATTACATTGCCCTTATGCCAAAGAAGTTTGGAATTCATCCCCAAACCCCATATCACATAATATAGATAGCTCAATTACCTTCTTAGAACTATGTAAGGATTGGATCACCAACCCAAAAATGAATTTCCATTAGAATTAATGCTCACCAAAATATGGTTCATTTGGAAGAAAAGATGTAATAGGGTCTTTGAAAACAAGACTACGTCAGCTAGGAATTTGGCGATGGAAATTCAAAGTCATATAGCTTTCTGGTCTAAGAGAAGTAGTTCCCAGAAACAAACTAAAAATCAGCAGAAGAAAAAGCAAACTCCTTCTTGGCAGGCCCCTCTTAAGAACACTCTTAAGATTAATGTAGATGCTGCCTGGATTTCTGACAGTTTACCTTCAATTTATGCTATAATTTTGAGAAATGATGCAGGTAACTCAGGAGGAGGAATAACAGGACAATCAAACAACCCCAGACCCACAAGAAGCGGAGGATTTAGGTGTGCTGCAGGCATCTATTTGGGCACAACAGAAAGGTCTGGAGACATTTAGCATTGAAGGAGACTGTGAAAGCATCTTCAAATACTTACAAGGAAAGACCTCTGACATTTCTTGGCGTTCAAAAGCATACTTAGATGAAGCAGACAGATTAACTAATTTATGCAATAATTTTTTGGGTTTTTACTTTGTTCCAAGATCAGGAAATATGGTAGCAGACATTCTAGCAAATTTTGCAAGACCTTTAAATTCAAATGTCTTTTGGGATAATATTCCTCCCTCTTGTATTCATCATCAACTTTCAGTAGATAAATATAATATCCAACAATCCTCCCGTGGATCGATATTATATCAACTCCTTTTGTAACACATGCCTCCCTGAGACCTTAGTCTGTTTTATGAAATGCCTTATTCACAACAAAAAAAGTACATCTAGCCATGTGATACCTTTTTCTGTTAACCAGTAAGCTTGGCCGGATTAATTATATTTGACCAAGTACACCCCTACCCGTAGGGGAAGCACCACTTATGTATCTTAGAAACGGAGGATCTAAAAGGGTTAGAGGTGTACGCAAAAAAAAAAAAAAAAAAAAAAAAAAAAACTAGAAAGTATGTATTTTGGACGGAAATAGAAAAGTGAAGACGAAAGGAAACAGAGTTTGGCGGCCAGGTGGGTAGTGGTATGGAGAACCTTACTGTTACGCACATCTGAGATTATGGAAGCAAGAGGAAAGTGCTAGTTAACAGGTGGAGCTTGGGGTCTCTTTGCATCGGCACGGTGCATCTTGTTTTCTTTAGGATTATTTATTAGCGTTTGAGGTAAGAGTAACACAATCTAAAATTTATTTTTAATTAAGTTTTGATTAATTATATTTATGTTTACATATTTTTATTTTTGTACTGACTGAATGATGATATTGATGATGTTGTGGGAGTGATTATAAATGTTTGTGATCCTTAAAAACATTTTGATGGGATACGAGATATCTTTGGGGAACGGATTTGATTCCCTAAACCCACGTAGGGCTCCTTGGGGTGAGCGCTTGATTGACTTATACAGTAAAAACTCCATATATTGATACTCCATATATTAATAAACTATATATATTAATAAAAAAATCAGAGTCCCAACTTGGGCCAGTTATAAATAGTAATAACCTCCACATTTTAATATTAATAGTTTTTTCTAGTCCCGTCATAAGGAATTCACCTCCATATATTAATATAATCGTCACTATTGGAAACTTATAGATCGTGTTCCATCAAATTTAAGATGAAACAAAATACTTATATATAGTTGTTTGAGAAAGGGATGTAAATTTTTGGATTCTTATCGCATCTTTTGATTTACGGATGCGAAAGACCTCATTACTATGAACACCTTCTTGTTGAAGCCAAAACATTTACAACTTGTCAAGCATATTTAAATCTTCTTGGCATGAAACATTTGGTATCTTTGTATTATCATCATCAGGATTATCTCCCTCCTGTTCTTGTCTAATTCCATCGTCCTTCGATTAAAGCATATACGATTTATTGCTCATTTGGATGACTAAGGAAGGCATTCATATTCATTATCATTTACATAATTTGAATTAGCAAAAAAAAAAAAAAATTTGGTATACTTCCCTATATTAATAAACTCCATATATTAATAATTTTATGAAGTCCCAAGGCTATTAATATATGGAGTTGGTAGGGGTCGAACCTGCGACCTTGGCTTCAATAGACAACACCCCAACCATTGAGTCGTGCTTCATTTCGTGATTGGTAATGCATTTGCATTTTATTTATAAAAAACTTGGAAAATATATGTAATTTTTGTTGAGCTTTTCACCTAGTTCATTATTTTTTATAGGCAAATATACGATTCAAAAATTGACCATGAATCTACTATTCACGATTTAACATACGATTCGATTATGGACTTTTCAAAAATGATTTACGATTTATAAACCTTGTTTGATGGGATACGAGATATCCTTGGGATGGTTATTCCCTAAACCCACGTTGAGCTCCCTGGGGTGAGCGTATTTTTTTGTTGTGTCTGTTTTAAACACTCTCGAAGTGTGAGCAGGCTCCCAGAGGGAGAGCAGTATTTTAAATGGGTCGAACAAGTGTATCAGGTAAGGTTAACCTTAATGATTTGACCATATTCATACTGCTAATTGTATTTTTGGTGCATCATCTGATGAACTACGGTCGTGTTTGATCCCTTTGGGTACGTAGGCAGCCGCTTAGCGGTTCAGCACGTGGAGTTATAACAATTATGGTTTAGTTATCTTACGAGTTGCTTATAAATTAGCTATGAATATGATTACTTAATAATTTGACTAGTCTGTGTTGATATTCGTTAATCTCAAACAAAATTAATCGTGGCGAAGGTAGAGATGATTTCTAAAGCTTTAATTGGTTCTTTATGCTTAATCCTTTTTTTAAGATGTAACTAATCTTAGTTTCAAAGCTTTAAAATATTGTATGATGTTGAGTTGACTGTATATCATTTTAAATTCCTAATAAGTTTTTGTACGATTCCTTTTGTAATAAATGTATAACATCTTAAGGGATATCTGGTGAGAATTGTAGAATTTTATGAGTTGTATACATAATTTTAAAATAATTCTTTGTACGGTGTTGAATCCAGAAAATATCCGACGGTTTTAAATGTCTCATAAGCATCCTATTTTAAAACTATGATACATTGATTTTTGGATCTTGGTATCTTCTGTAAAAAAATCTTTATTTATGTTTTATCTTTCTAAAATGATAAGCCTCATTCAATTTTGAGTTGTGTGTTATTTGATGTGAATTTTCTAAAACAGACTGTCACACTTTTGATTTTCTGCATTGCTGGTCAACTACATGTTTGACCGTGGTCTTAGGTTATTAAGCTTACTTTAAAAATTATGGAAAATTTATACCTAATAATATTTTTAATTCTATCCATATAATTATAATAAATTTTGGAGATCTTATGACGCCTATAAAATTCGAGGAGTCTACCTTTGTCAGTTTTTAGTTTTATAATTTGGTGTTGAAATCTTTAGTTATTGATTAAATCCTAAAACTTGAATGGCAATAATATTTTTATTTGGAAACCAAAATATGTTTTGTTTCAAATAGCTTTAAAATCATGTGAAATCAACGGTTAGATTTTTCGAAAATAATTTTTGTGTATCCGCTGCGACTGAATTGTCAACATGAACATAAAGTAAAATAGCCCAAATAAATTACTTAATGAGCTTAGGCTTAGTAGCCAGGCTTCGTCTATGATATCAAAGTAGCACTTCGGGTTTCCGAAAATGGGATCCGGGCAGGATCCGGGACCGAAAAACCGGGTTGTTACACATTTAGAATCATTGCAACTTGAAGTGACGAATAATTCAAGGAGTTGAAAAACCAAGGAAATCAAGCATGGTGGATTCTGGAGTTTTGAAGCTTTATTTTTTAATTCATATGTATTGATAGTTTTGTTACTAAAATTGACAAAGGGGGAGATTGTTAGAGCATAGCTCGGTCGAACTCACAAGTGTTGCTATCTCAAGCTTGTTGTCAAATTTAGTTGTCAAAACTATATCTTGATTTCTAGTCTACATTTAGCCAGGTCTCGAATTAGGATAGGTGTAGTTAAGATTCGGATATCAATGTGTTCTACCGTTTGAAGGCAAATATCAATATGAGCTTTAGAGAAGTTCAACATCAAAAGGTAAGTGAGGACTGAACCACTTATTTCTCAAGTTTTCACCTTTCTACCTTTGAGACATTGTCGCATGACTAAATTAGACAGTACATGCATAATAGAATTTTCGAGTCAAGTTTATCTTGAATATCGTTCTCAAAATATGACTAAGCTTAAGTACATTTTTTCATACTTGATGAATTTGGTTTAGAAAAAAATATTGTTTATAACCTAATCATGATTCAAGATTTAATCATTTGAAAATAGCCTGAAACTGTGATGTGTCAATTATGTTATTCGGGAATGTTTCATATTGATTATTAGAGAGATATAGAACTACTGTTAATCTGGATACAGGACAATATGCATACCAGTTCACATACTGGGAGAATTGTTATAAGTCCAAAGCCGTAGTACATGTACCCCGTACACGTACCGGCGTAGCTATAGTTCGGCAACGACTTTTTGGTACGCATACCCGGTATCCATACCATAAAAAAGTATGTTGATTGTGAACCCGGAAAGGTACGCATACCTATTATGCAAACGGAAAAGATCTGTTGGTTCCAAAACCAAATTAGGTACGCATACCATAAAAGATATGTGAGTTCGTGAACTTGTTTTTGTCTTAAGGGTATCCATACCCAGTACACGTACTATGACAAAGATATTCACGAACAGGTACAGTACACGTACCATGTACATGCCCTGTCGAATATTTTCAGATGCATCAAATTATTTCTAGGAGATAATCGGCATTTGAACAACTCTCTAAAAAAATACTATCTAGACATTTTTTATTATATGTGTGACTCAAGAAAAGTCTTAAAGTGTTTTATGAAAATGGTTAAGCTCATTGTTCAATTGGATAGTTTCAGCTAACCTTCATGAACATATCATTGTACACGGTTCAGTTACGGTTCATCCTAACCAGAGTGTATATTCTACTATGTTAATCTCAAGTCAAGTTTTTCATCCAACGGTGATTATTGATTGTTTGGTTCCAAAGTTATTGATCTTGAAAGTCTATATAAAGAGAACCTCAAACAACTGGGATCTTTGAATCCCTGTCACTTTTCTTGTGTGTCCTAGTTGTAAAATAGAGTCATCCTCTCCTTGAAACCCTTCTAGGGTTTAGCAAATAAAATGACTTCACCTAGGTATTCATGAAGCCGGGTCAAACTATCGTTATCTTGATAGTTTGTGTATCCTGATCTTATTTGGATTGTTGAACTTGCTCCAAAAAACAAGATAGATAAAAATCACAAAGTTTATTCGTCTCAGACTTTGTGATTCCACAAGTTTATACTTGTGAGGTGAATAATAATCTGGACTTCTCTTCGGGAGTCATAAAACCGTATTTTGAGGTTTGCTAGACTTTGTCTATTGCAATCGATTTCCTACCTCACCTTGATCTTTGATCAGGACGGAAATCTCATATAGGCTTATCTGTAGGTGGTAGATTGGTTTAGATTCTTCTATTGAGTTGAAGCAACTCTTAGGCTGTAAAGGACGTCAGCTAAGGGAATTAATTGTGAAAAAACGGGGGTCTAACAACCACACCCAATATTTCGTTCGACAATCTGTATGGACTAACTCCAATATAATTCCAAGAGAATCAACTAGACAGACAGACTCAATTAAGGAAATATTTCCAACAGTTATATCTCTGTTTTTCAATGTAATCAGCAAATCAAACAGATTGGAATCCGTGAGCCTGATTATTATGAGAAACGACTTGAACGGTACCAAAAACCAATGTTCAAGTGTCAATCAATTTCAATCAACAACCAAAGGTTGGATTTACCAATTGATTGAGCTACGCATAACCTGTGATATTTCAATTATATAAAAAAATATAATGCGGAAAATAAATAACACAGACACCGGAAGTTTTGTTAACGAGGAAACCACAAATGTAGAAAAACCCCGGGACCTAGTCCAGATTTGAACACCACACTGTATTAAGCCGCTACAGACACTAGCCTACTACAAGTTAACTTCGGACTGGAATGTAGTTGAGCCCTAACAACCTCTCACACCGATTAAGGTACAGTCATGTTCCTTACACCTCTGAATCCCAGCAGGACTCGATGCACTTGATTCCCTTATCTGATCTCACCCACAACTAAGAGTTGCTATAACCCAAAGTCGAAGACTTTATAAACAAATCTGTCTCCTACATAAAAGTCTATTCTGATAGATAAATCAGTCTCCCACAGAAATATCTACGAAGTTTTTGTTCCGTATTTTGATAATATAAATCAAGGTGAACAGGAACCAATTGATAATCCGATCTTATATTCCCGAAGAACAGCCTAGAAATATATATCACCCCACAATAACTTAACTATATGGTAGTAGAACAAGTTATTGTGGAATCACAAAGAATGAGATGAATAGCTTTGTGATTACTTTTATATCTTACCCATCGAAGATAAATTTCGAGCAAATCTTAGAGAAGATAGTACTCAATACGATAGAACAAGTAAGATCAGAACACGCAACTACAGAGAAAATAGTTGGGTCTGGCTTCAGAATCCCAATGAAGTCTTTAAGTCGTTG
The DNA here is from genome assembly GCA_023531105.1 of Papaver atlanticum. Taxonomy (NCBI): domain Eukaryota; kingdom Viridiplantae; phylum Streptophyta; class Magnoliopsida; order Ranunculales; family Papaveraceae; genus Papaver; species Papaver atlanticum. The sequence goes on from JAJJMB010003633.1 coordinate 3,625,154, forward strand.
ACCTATAATGGTTTTAGGAAAAACCTAGGTTAAAGGAGAATCGAAGTCGCAACTAGTATCACACAGGAGGTGTGGGATTAGGTTTCCCACTTGCTAGAGTTCTCCCTTATATAGTCTTCAAATCAGGGTTTGATAGCTTTGAAACAAAGCAATCAATACTGGTATACAAACTTGGTTCCCGGACTTTGATAGTTAAAACCGTTTGCGTACTGGTACGCAAACTTGGTTCCCGAAACCGAATCATACTACAACAGTTTGCATACTGGTTATTTGTTCTAAACTCCCATTTCAATCATTGAAACATCCTTAGAAGACGACAATAGTTGTCTCACACAAACTATTAGCTTATAAGTAATTTTCAAGTGATTGAATGATCAATACGAAACATTCCGAGTCTACATCAAATGACTGTCTCACACAAATCATGTAAGATGTTTCAAGGCAATTTTCACATGATCATCTTTTTACTTATATTTAGTTTCCAACAAATAAATTGTTTTCCAACTAAACTCGTCAAGAATAATGATGAACGTAGTTAAACAAAAAAGATTTCCAGCACATATTTTGAGAAAGATATAAGCAAGTTAAACTCAAATCGAAATATCAAATGTGTATAATGTAAAAGTCTATATAGCTATACGACTTAGTCTCAATAGGAGATAAAATAGAATAGACTTCTGAGTGATATATAAGTTTTAGTCTCCACATACCTTTTGTTGATGAAGTTCCTCCAAGCTATCCTCAGTAGATCTTCGTCTTCAATCGATGAACGCCGTGAAGTCTAAAGCTCAACTACACATTTTATCCTAATTCGTGACATAACTATAAGTCGACTAGAAACCAAGACTTATAGTTTTGATCACCTAAACTTGACAAACAAACTTGAGATAACAACGCTTGCGAGTTTGACCGAGCAGTGCTCTAAGAATCTCCCCCTTTGTCAATTTTAGTGACAAAACTATCAATACATATGGATTACAAAATCAATAAACTTTGTGGCTTCTCATCCAACATGATTGATTTCCTTGGTTCTTCAACATTCCTTGAATTCTTCATCACTCCAAGTAATCCAGTGATTCTGAACGTGTTCAACTCAGCATCATTGTTGTTGAAGATCCATAACCATATTAATTAGAAAACAGATGTTCTCAATTTTTGCTATACAGTGTCATAGTATTATTACACAACATCAAAGTCAAATTGTATCACAACTTTGACAATAATACTACGGTGATATGTATCACTCCCTCTTAGTCAATACTTCATATCACAATGAAAACCACTCCCCCTTACATAATGATCCGTAAACCATATGTATGTAGTGTGAACTACAAAATAATTCTCTCCCTTTTTGTCAATATAAATTGGCAAAGGTACGAAAACTAGCGGGATCATAATGAAATTATCAAAGAGATTATTCATGACTAAAAGAGAACATATCAACTTTGTTTTGATGATTTCACATAGTCGAAACTTAGTGTATTCATCAAGGAGTTTATAAAGATACAAGATAACTCCTACAATATTCCACAGTCGCACTTCCTACAAAGATTTGGCAATTAAGCACAAGTTCAATTAGGAACTCCCCCCCATAAAATGTCATTCCCGAAATAACAACAAGAGCGACCTTATTTTTACAAGAAAAGAAGGATTTCTTTGGACATTAACAGATCACATGAAACATGAATTTGTATCCAGAAAACTCGAATAAATTTACCACAGGAGAACCTTAATGATTAATTTAATCGGAAATGCTCAGCATAAGAAAACTTACGCCATACAGTACTTTCACATGGAAGTGGATCAGGGAAAGATCAATACTGCGGAATATTAAAAAGTTCATTCTATCTTTTATCAATATATGCATAAAGACATAATAGACTTAACTTTTGACATATATGAGATACTCATAGTTCACTGACGTAAACACACATATCCCATAATACTTTTTGCAATATATAAAACCATAAAGATTAATACTGCAAAATCATCTTCCAAATAACTTAGAATTTAAATAAATAAATCTAAAACATTGCAAGATGAAAATCGTTGGCAATGCTATGTGTAATCACAATATTTGTTATTCCAAACCCTAGTTATCCTTCTTAAAACACAAGAACAAACTCTCATGAGAAGTTTCCTAGACATAATAAAATCAGGCTTCTTTGATAACTTCATACCTCTCCATGACACTATCATAAAAGGTATTTTTGATATCCTTGATCCTTTTGACTGTAGAAACTCCATGTTCATGAGTTAGAACATTCACCTTTCGATCAACAATGCGAGCAAGTTGCCTGGATTTGATGCAATCAGATATGAGCTTCTTCTGGTTCCGCATCAATACCTTTTGATTTTCAAGGATTTTGGTCTGACCATCAAAGAGATGATTTATTTGCAGTTGAAGATTTACAAATTCGACCTTTGAATTATTCTGAGAATGAATTAAATCCTTGACGGATTCACCAATACAGGAGTTGTACTCTTTCCTTGCAATCATATTTTTCAAGACAAGTTCTTGAACCTTGCATCCTTTAATGTCTTCTTCCATATCAAGATTCACGACTTCCTGAGGTCTTGAAGAGTTCTCCATTTTTTTTATTAGGGATGGAAGGAAACAATATAATATATATACATGTTCGAGAACAAGAGAAGAAACCCCTTGTTATGTAAACCCTAAAAAAACTCTCCAGAAGAAGACACGGACGTTCGCGGACCAGTTACAGAAAGTTAATGGATAAGACAAGATCCAAAATAAGGAAGTACACTTTCTTTTCAAATATCTCATACCTTTTCATGGCTCAATAAATTAGAGCACACAAAAGAAGATACATTAGTTACTAGGAGTCAAGATATGACTCAACTTTTGTAAAAGGAGAAAACTATATTAACACAAAACATTCGATCAGACGATAATATTCAACGAACTTGAGCATCCCGCAAATATCATCCTTGCAACTCTCAAGTTAGATACAAGGATGAGATTACCTATACTTAGGTAGTAGAGTGAGAAGTAATCCCACTACGAATATTGAGGGAAGAGTTGTAAATACCTTCTGAGTGTTTGTGTGGTGTATTCCTTACCTTCCTTCGGTTATATCTTATTCCAGGAGAATTAGACATAAACCCTTTTCAATATCCATCAGAAGGATTTTTCTGAGGATTAAGTCTAGGACCTCTAGAGATTGGTTCCAGAGGATCAGAATTGTGAGAATTCCATCTCCTAGACTTAGGTCTACCAGATTTATTCTCATAATTATTGGGAATGTGTACACTTGTGGAGTAACAATTAGCACTATTAAGAGGGACACGATTCCTGTAGAGATTTCTAGAAGAGTGACCTTGGAAACCTCGTGTATGAGAGTTCTGGTTTTTTACAGAAAAGAAATCCATTGTAGATGTTGTCAGACGATTTACTCGGTCGACAGAAAACAGAAGTAGATTTTGAAGATCATAAATATGTTTCTTTCTAGTAAAACAATGCAGAACATTGTGATTCCTTTTCCCACAGAATGAACAAGTTTGTGGATAAGAAACGTTAGAAGCATCTTATTTCAGACTCATAGCCTTCTTGGAATTCTGTAAGTTACATAACTGTTTCTTAGCAGGAAATTCCTTAGAAGAAGATTTCTCCATGCTAGGTAATACTACATGAGTATTAGAGATAGGCACTGAAGAAGACTTACTTACTGAAATGGATTTTTCCCTTTTCAAGGAGTTGCACTGTTCCTGGGCTAGTAAAAGAGATGCAACAAGTTTATCTTTTTCAACACGACAGTTGTTCAATTCTGTGAATGAGTCTCGATTAAACGTTTTTCTCTAATTAAATCTTCTTTAACAATATCTTCAAGCATACTAATATTTTCGCGCTGTAAAGTAGTTTCTTGAACAAGATTTTCGATATTGTTAGAAAAAGACTCAAAAATATATAGAGTTCCCGTTCTCTATCAAGAGACTTCTCAAGTTCATCAGTAAGCTGAGCGATTTTATCTTCAAGCGAACTAACTTTAGACACTTAAACATCAAAAATCTTAGCAGCCTTTTTTAAGGTTCTGGTGAGCTTCATCTCAGATTCTGACATAGTGTCAACTGTCACATTAAAGGGAATGTTATCAGAGTCTGATAGCAAAAACTTTCTACCTCGGGATTCGTAAGAATCCACTAAGGAGTTATCCTTTAAGGTAAGCCCAGGAAATTTGGCAAAATCAAAATCTTTTGAAGGGATTTCTATGTGCATTAGTTTGAGATAAATTTATATCCACAGAGTCAGATTGCTACACACACAGACTTATGAGGTCTTAACGTGTTTGCCTGCTTTGATACCAATTGAAAAAACGGGGGTCTAACAACCACACCCAATATTTCGTTCGGCAATCTGTATGGACTAACTCCAATATAATTCCAAGAGAATCAACTAGACAGTCAGACTCAATCAAGGAAATATATCCAAGAGTTATATCTCTATTCTCAATGTAATCAGCAAATCAAACAGATATGAATCCGTTAGCCTGATTATTATGAGAAATGACTTGAACGGTACCAAAGACAATTGTTGAAGTGTCAATCAATTTCAATCAACAACCAAAGGTTGGATTTACCAATTGTTTGAGCTACGTACAACCTGTGGTATTTCAATTATATAAACAAATATAATGCGGAAAATAACACAGACACCAGAAGTTTTGTTAACGACGAAACCTCAAATGCTGAAAAACCTCGGGACCTAGTCCAGATTTGAACACCACACTGTATTAAGCCGCTACAGATAATAGACTACTACAAGTTAACTTCGGAATGGAATGTAGTTGAGACCTAACCAAGTCTCACACCGATTAAGGTACAGTCGCGTTCCTTACGCCTCTGAATCCCAGCAGGACTCTACGCACTTGATTCCCTTAGCTGATCTCACCCACAACTAAGAGTTGCTATGACCCAAAGTCGAAGACTTTATAAACAAATCTGTCTACCACAGAAAAGTCTATTCTGATAGATAAATCTGTCTCCCACAGAAATACCTACGAAGTTTTTGTTCTGTCTTTTGATAAATCAAGGTGAGCAGGAACCAATTGATAATCAGGTCTTATATTCCCAAAGAACAGCCTAGAAATATAAATCACCTCACAATAACTTAACTATATGGTAGTAGAACAAGTAATTGTGGAATCACAAAGAATGAGACGATTAGCTTTGTGATTACTTTTTATATCTTATCTATCGGAGGTAAATCTCGAGTAAATATTTGAGAAGATAGTACTCAATATGATAGAACAAGTAAGATCAGAACATTCAACTATAGAGAAAATAGTTCGGTCTGGCTTCTGAATCCCAATGAAGTCTTTAAGTCGTTAACCTATAATGGTTTTAGGAAAAACCTAGGTTAAAGGAGAATCGATTCTAGTCGCAACTAGTATCACACAGGAGGTGTGGGGATTAGGTTTCCCAGTTGCTAGAGTTCTCCCTTATATAGTCTTCAAATCAGAGTTTGATGGCATTGAAACAAAGCAATCAATATTTACCATAAGATGAAAACATTGTTTAAGATTCAAGCTAAGTTTGCTTAAAACCAAAGAAATATCTCTCCACCGTTAGATGGTCTTAGCTTGTTACACACAAATGAAATATACCTTCATTTAGATATGGGTAACCGTACCTAAACGTGTATATTGAGTTGGATCAATAACAGTTAACCGAAGTTAGCCATATGAATACTTTTGTATTAACCACATTCATCTAACACTTCAAGATCAAATGATAATCAAATGAATCTAATTGTGTTACTCATATAGTTGTTCAATTGTTTATATTCTCATAGAAGTATAAAAGACACAATTGAAACAAAATCGGATTTGATTCAAGAGAATCAATTCATGGACATTTAGCCACGGTTTGCAAAGATTGAATTCCTTAATATATAAATGTATTTGTTCATGAGTATGAAATCATACTTAACCGATTTTAGAACTTAAACCAACCCAGTTTGCAAACGGGTACGCAAACTAGAGTTCCGGACTTTGGTCACGTCCGACAGTTCGCAAACGGGTATGCATACTGTCGTGCAAGACCTAACTCAGGTGAAACCGTTCGCATACTAGTATGCAAACTTGGTTCCCGTACTTTGACAGTTAAAACCATTCGTATGCTGGTACGCAAACTTGGTTCCCGGACCCGAATCATACTACAACAGTTTGCATATTGGTATGCATACTGTGCTATATCCAAATAATGGTTATTTGTTTTAAACTCCCATTTCAATCATTGAAACATCCTTAGAAGACCACAATAGCTGTCTCACATAAACTATTAGCTTATAAGTAATTTTCAAGTGATTGAATGATCAATATGAAACATTCCGAGTCTACATCAAATGATTGTCTCACACAAATCATGTAAGATGTTTCAAGGCAATTTTTACATGATCATCTTTTGATTTATTATTTAGTTTCAAACAAATAAATTGTTTTCCAACTAAACTCTTCAAGAATAATAATGAACGTAGTTAAAGCAAAAAGCTTTCCAACACATATTTCGAGAAAGATATAAGCGAGTTAAACTCATCTTGAAATATCAAATGTGTATAATGTAAAAGTCTATATAGCTATACGACTTAGTCTCAATAGGAGATATAATAGAATAGACTTCTGAGTGATAGATAAGTTTTAGTCTCCACATACCTTTTGTTGATGAAGTTCCTCCAAGCTCTCCTCGGTAGATATTCGTTTTCAATCGATGAACTCCTTGAAGTCTAAATCTTAACTACACATTCTATCCTAATCCGAGACATAACTATAAGTAGACTAGAAATCAAGACTTATAGTTTTGATCACTTAAACTTGACAAACAAGCTTGAGATAGCAACGCTTACGAGTTCGACTGAGCAGTGCTCTAACAAATTGCGCGATTCAAGAGGCATAAGGAGCGCGACTGTAACTGAATTGTTGTGACGTTTTAATTTGTTCTCAACTACGTTCCAGATCGAAGTTATTATAGGAGGCTAGTGTCTGTACCGGCTTAATACGATTTGGTGTTTAAATCTGGACTAGGTCCCGGGGTTTTTCTGTATTTTTGGTTTCCTCATTGACAAAATTTATGGTGCCGATGTTTTTTTTTTTTTTTTTTTTTGCATTATATTGTTTATATATATAATTGAAATATCATAGGTTGTACGTAAATCAATCAAAGTAGATATATCCATCCTTGTTTGTTGGATACGACTTGATTGATTCTTGGATATTGATCTTTGGAATCGTCCAAGTACTCTCACAGTATAATCAGGTTCGCTGACTAGTTTCTGTAACGTTCTAATTGTGAGAGAAAAAGATATAAACTTTTCATATCTTTCCTGAATGAGATTCATCAAGTTGAACTCTCAGAATTATATTTGAGTTTAGTCCATACAGGTTGCCTAAGAAAAAGTTGGTGGTGTATTTTGGTACCCCCACGTTTTCAATGTTGTCTCATGTGCCCTTAAAAGAGATAAAAACTATGCACAACAGGGCTTTGGGTCAATCTACTCTAGTTTGTGTCTAGAATATTATTACTTGGATTTCCATCTTTTTAATATTCTTTCATGTATGTGAAACCTTTGTAACAAGTATTGTTATTTCGTCTAAAAAAAGAATAATGATGTTTCATGTTGAGCCATGCTCCATTGAAATAGTCCAGAATAATATCATCTAGTTTTGGATTAGTTATGTGACTGTGTTTCAAAATTTATTCTCATTGCATCAACAATAAGTTGACTTGATGCGACCGCTTCTTGAAGTCCTTCTTGACTAGTTGTGGGTATCAATTTACATGTATTCTATTACGGATTGATACATTAAACTTAAAAATGGCATGAAGTAACAAATATTTCATTGACTCAATTAATGTTTTTCATCCTACTCTATTTTTAAAGTAATGATATTGAAAAGATTGTACCCTGTACAAACTTAAGGAAGGTTAAAAGTGACTTTTTACTCTTCTAGTTGTGTTTATTGTACTAGTACGTGAACGAAATTCGTTTAAGAGTTTGTTTGTTCCGTAAACTTGCATGGTTAATATATTTTCTCTTCCAAGACTCACACCTTCTTTGGAACTCTTTCATAAGAAGCCTGCTTGTTAAGCAATATATATTTGTGTTTATACGCAAATCCATATCATTCTAACGAATTACGGAGACTCCAAGCATAATCTCTTATAATGAAACCTGTGTCCCTATGGATGTTGATTTTCTAGCAACCACGAAGAAAAAAGAGACATCCTATCCTTGTGATTCAATTTTTAAAAAGGAAAAGGAAGAATATGAAGAAACCTAGACCCAAGTGCTCCAATCACAAAGGATTGCAACTTTTCTTGAAGAACTTAAGAAGACCAAGATGGAGGTGTAGGACTTAAAGCTATTCTTCAGAAATCTCTTGAGATTCAAGAAGCACTTGTCAAACAACAGCCGAAAAGGTTTGAAGGAGTTAATTCTCTTATTCACGAACCATATGTTCCAATGCCTGTTGTAGACAAAGAGTTCGGGGATGATAAAGATTTTTTTAAGAATTTTAAGTACTAGAAAACTTCTTGTGAGAATTTATTCTTGTGTTCAAGAAGGATAATTAGGGTTTGGTATAGCATATTTGCATGTTTTTAGATTTATTCAAAATTCTAAGTTTTTGTAAGATGAACTCGCGGTACCTAATCTTATTGATTATATATGTGTATTTCAATATCTTATGAGATGTATGTGTTCTTTGCTATCATATTTCTGGTGATTAGAACTGATATCTCATATATGCTCAAAAGTTAACCTCTTAACTCTTTCTGTCTTTATTGGCTAAAAGTGGGGTAAACTTTATTTAGAATTTCCTTAGTATTGATCTCTCCATGATTACACTTATTATGAAGTTACTGCATGTTAACTCTGTAGGATTTATTATTATGTTGAGTCATATCGTTTAAATTAATCTCTTGATTAATTTATGGCGATGTTTCTGGATACAAGTCTATGTGATTTGTTAATGTCCAAGAAAATCCTTCTTTTTACATAAAAGTAAGGTCGCTTATGTTGTTCTTTTGAGAATAACATCAATTGGGGGAGAGTTTTTTTTTGTTGAACTTATGCTTAATTGTTATATCTTTGTGGGGAGAGCAGATGTGGAGTATGTAGGAGATTCTTGTATCTTTATGTCTCCTTGTTGAAGACGCTAAGTTTCTACTTGGTGATATTGTCTAAATCAAAAGTTGGTATGTATTTCTTTAGTCTTAAATTATCTATTGTTAGAGATTCATTACAATCCCGTAGTTTTCACCTTTGCCAAATTTTATTGACAAATAGGGGGAGAATTATTTAGTAGTTTCATACTACATACATATGGTTTACGGATCATTATGTAAGGGGGAGTGGATTTATATCTATAGGTTTTACCTATTGTGCACACGATGTAAGTATTGACTAAGGGGGAGAAACATATCACTGTAGTATTACTTCGAAGTTGTGGTGCAATTGAACTTTATAGAAGATAATAATACTATGCTTTTGTATAACAACAGTTGAGGATATTTGTTTTAAGAATTGTTATCGCTACAGATCTTCTACAACAACGATGCTGAGTTGAACATGTTCAGAGTCATTGGAAAACTTGAAGTAACGAAGAATTCAAGAAGTTGAAGAACCAATGAAATCAATCATGATGGATGTTGGAGTTGTAATGTTTTTTTTTTTTTTAATCCATATGTATTGATAGTTTTGTCACTAAAATTGACAAAGGGAGATATTGTTAGAGCACTGCTCGGTCGAACTCGCAAGTTTTGCTATCTCAAGGTTGGTGTCAAATTTGGTTGATCAAAACTATGCCTTGATTTATAGTCTACATTTAGTCATGTCTCGGATTAGGATTAGAAGTGTGTAGTTGAGTATCAGACATCACTGCGTTCACCGTTTGAAGACGAAGATCAACTTAAGACATTTGGAGAACTTCATCGACAAAAGGTGTGTGAAGACTGAACCATCCTATTACTCAAGTATTCAATATTCTATCTATGAGAGTAAGTCGTATGACTACGTGGACTTTAAAATGTTGCACCTAAGAAATTTCGAGCCAAGCTTGTCTTGTTGATTATTATTCTCGAAATATGATTTAAGAAATAGTCATTCATTTACTTGATGAATTTGGTTAAGAAAAAATTATTGTTTATGAACCAAATCATGATTCAAGTTAATCATTTGAAAATTTCCTGGAACAATGATATGTCATTGATGTTATTTCGGAATGTTTCAAATCAATTAAAAGAGAGATATAGAACTACTGAAATGCCGATATAGGGACAGTTCACATACCTATTACATGTACTGGCGTAACTGTTATGCTTCTAGATCAGCGGTACATGTACCTAGTACACGTATCGGCGTAGCTCTAGTTCGGTAACGACTTTTGGTACACATACCCGATATGCATACCAACAAGTTCTGTTGCTCGTGAACACAAGTGTGGTACACGTAGCCAGTATGCATACCAAAATGCCCTGAATTTTATTTTCCTTAAGGGTACACATACCCGGTACACGTACCCTGGAAATCTGAGTTCACGAATTGGGAATGGTACACATACTTACCCAGTCGAATATCTTCATATGCATTCAAACTATTTCTATGAGATGTTTGGCATTTGATTAACTCTCTAAAACACCTCTAAGATATATTTGATCACATTATAACCTATGATTGTGATTCAAGATTAAAGTTTAAAGTGTCTAATGAAAATGGCTAAACTTACAGTTCGTCTGGCTAGTTTTGGCTAACCATTCCTGAACAAGTCATTGTACACGGTTCGGTTACGGCTCATCCTAACCAAAGAGTATATTCTATTGTGTAAACATCAAGTCGAATTACATCTAATGATGTGGTTTTGAAAGTGGTAAGAAAAGATTCGATTCTCGAACTTGTGAAGATTCATTTTAGACTCAAATTTAATAAGATTTATTTCAAGATTATAGAGAAAACTGAGACAAAGGATTCCACCATCAACCAATTATCAGTGATTCAATAATAACAATAATTATGCAACTCATACATTCAATTTGATTCTTAAATATTGCCTAGACAAGTAGATTCTCAAAACAATAGCTGTAAATCGCAAGCATGGCACATCAAAAACCCTAGGATAAGTAAGCATGCACCATCAAGAGAAATCACAGATATTTAATCAAAATCATAAAATCGATTAAAGTTCAGTGCAAATAATCATAAAAAATTGCAAAAATTAAGTTAAATAGAAATTACCACATAATAATTGGAAAAATGGCTTCCTCCGCCGCCTCTGCAATGGGGTTTAGCTCCTCATATTAATCACTTTCTCAAAATATTGGTTCATAACTCAAAAGTTGATTAAAAGAGAGAAAAGGTATAAAGCAGTGGGTTTGTAACAGATATGATTGTTACAGAATCCACTGTTACAAAGCCCACTGTTACAGAGAATCCCTAATAGAAATAAATGTTGGAAAACTGTTACAAGTTTGAAACAAAAGGTGACGGTTTTTCTGTCTTCTTCTTCCTCTCGACTATGTTTCTCTGCTGATGACGAACACGTCTCTGCAGCTTTGGTTTCTCTTCTGCAACCCCCCCAAAAGTCTCGATAACCCATCTATGACCTACCCCAACTCTATTTATAGCCAGCAGACCCATTAAAACTCGTAGAAATCTTCGAAATATCCCTCTTTTCTTTCACCGGAAGTTACGATATTTTTTGTCTTCTTTCGTAATCTTCTCACGCGTTAGCTGAGTTGTCTATACTCCAACTAAGATAGTACTCATCGTATCTTCCCAAATACATAACCAGAAGTGATGGAAATAACTTCACCTTTGTTTTGTTTAAACCGAGGATTTAATCCTATTTTTTCGAATCCAGGGAACATACCATTCATGTTCAGTCGTAACAGGGTGAAACCAAGTCATTCCCATAAAAATCTCCTTCAAAATCGAGCTGAAAATCAATCCATAAAAGTCCGCAGTTAAGCTTGAGAATTTCCAGCCAATTCCTGTTTTCACGGTGATGAAGAGGGGTGTGCCCCTAGCAGGTTCTGGGGTGCTGATAGCAGGTAAGTTCCCCTTATCAACTGGGTGCCCCTTATCCAAAATAGGGGTGTAAATAGCAGGTATCCTTCGGGTGCCTTATCAACTTTTCGAGCCGATTTTTCCAAAAGATGTTTATTTCCCAAAAACACCCACATACACATAATATACCATAATAAGTACAAAAATGGGTACTAACATCATAGAAACTCGAGATGAAAATAAACATATAAATGCGTCTATCATCTAACAGTGGAAAATGTTTGCTTGATTACCAAGCTATCTTAGATTGAATCTTAAGCAACCTTCGATCTTGAAAGTCTATATAAAGAGAGACTCAAACAACTGGGAAACTAAATATCTGACATTTTTCTTGTGTGTCCAGGTTATAAACTAGAGTCGACCTTTTTATTAACCTAGGTTTCCAGAGTTTCTGAGAAATATAATTAGGTTTAACGACATAAAGACTTCCCTTAGGGATTCGTGAAGCCGGGTCCGACTATCTTTATCTTGATAGTTCGTGTATCCTGATCTTGCTACTGTTGTTGAGTTTAAAAGGATAATTATCAAGTTAGATGGAAAACTCATTTCATCGTTTACTGTCTTTTTTAATATTTTTCTATAATTTATCAAGCTAGATCTTCACTTTGATTTTCTTTTTAGGTCTGGACTTGCTAACATTTCAAAATACAATAGCTGATCTGTGAGGACTTTAAAAAGGGGGAATACTTCGTCATGCACCTTGACAATAATAGCTTGATTTCTAACAATATCATTCGTGATTTTCATCAAATCATGAATATTTGTTGAATATTGAGAATCCATGGCCTCAACAAGGATTTGAAATGAAAGAATGGATTGAGGAATAATATGAGAGGTATTGCCAATATTGGGAGAAGTAAAATAGGGATTGAGGGTTTCTGAACCATTCCTAAGATTAACCATTTTGAGAAATTGAGAAAACTGAAAGAGTTTCGGGAATTGATTTCACGATCGAGAGATTAATCTCCCACTATGGTCGCCTGAAAAGACGAGGGTACCCAAATACACCACAATCTTTAAAATATCCACCTATAAGTCCTCTTACCGAAAGTGATTGTCTATGGACAAAGTCGATACAATACGACAAATCGGTATTCACACTTTGTGTGATCGTCTATGGATACGAGATCGAGACAATACAATAATCAAAGTGTGATTACTTGATAATAGGTTCGGACTTAACCAAACTCTATAGGATCACTATCAAGTAATAAGGAGTTAACGTTTGTGTATTTTACTTTTAATTATAATAAACAATTATAATTGCGGAAATAGAAAAGTAAAAGACACAACAAGATTTTGTTAACGAGGAAACCGCAAATGCAGAAAAACCCTGGGACCAAGTCCAGAATTGAATACTCTCAGAATTAAGCCGTTATACAAAATCTAAACCAACTTCGTACAGTTGAGACCAAGCAACTAAACCTAGTTCACTTAGTAAACATACAATCGCTTATTTCGATAAGACCAAAATAAAGATCAGAATTAACTTTATTTTTCTCATCAGGTTCTAATTATTCAGACAATAACTTAGACCTTTCACTTTAGAGAAGACAAGTACTAGGTTAGTTAACTAGTATTTCTTGTCAAGGCATTCGATTAGACTTGAATAACCGAATCCTTTAATTTGATAAGTCTAACTAAGATCAGAATTAATTTAGTTTCTCTTATCCAGAATCGAATTGGATTAAACAAATGATTCCGTATTTCGTTAAGCCATAAACAATACATACAAACCAAATAAATTGACTTGCACAATTATTTCTCTTAACCGAAAGCAATTGAAACAAACATAGAAATTATAGCACCCGCAATTGCACCGAAATTTCCTTAAGCAAAAACACTTGATACCAAACAATAAAGAAGATATCAAACAACAAGCCAAATAAATTGACACAGTTTTTCTTAACCCGAAACAATTGAATCACACACACACATAATGGAATACATATCAATTGTACCGAAATTTTGTTAAGCAAAATCAAAATATAAGCAATATAAGCAGGTTTTTCTTAAACAGGAAAACGATTAACTAACAAATTCGTTACGTCAGATTCCGCATCCTCTTATCCCCAGAAAGATATATCATTATGCGCAAGTTCAAGTTAGAACTCACCCCCAGTATGTTGTCATTCTCTCGCAAGAACAAAAGAACAACAACAAAGAGCAACCTTTACCAGAGAAAGGTTGAATCGGTTTTAACTAATGCGTGCCAATGGAAAAAGTTGAAAACCCGAAACACATATGTTTATGCTAAACACAACTCATGTAAACACAAATTGATTCAACACATTCTGACTTTTTACATATGAGTTTCAATCGTAACACCTTATGATCCTTTGATAAAGCCTACCAACTTGGGCTAGAACTTAATCCCGCTAAATCAAAAAGTCACACAAACCATAAGGGTTCACATCATATGAGATCGAATATTAAGGTTATGAAAACCGAAATCAGACATCCCATAAACACATAGGAATAATATAGACATTCAAGCACAAGCTATGTAATCGTAAACTATCACAAGAAAAATTATAAAATAATAATTTTATTCATAATAATTGATAGTTTTATTCAAAAATAGACCTTATACAATAATACAAAATTGATGTCTATTTTGAGCAACTTAGTCCTTCATATCAGTGCTAGAGGAAGGCAGATTATTACTTTCAGTCTTCAGCTTGTGAATTTCTTCAAGTAGATAACCTTGTTGCTTGACCAGAATTTCTTGCAGTTGAGAAGTTTTCGTGAAGAATTCTGCAAGAACATGTAATTTTGTCTTTGATTGAACAATAAAGTGTGTCAATGCCTCAATACACTGATCCTTTTTCAGCATATTTTCTCTTTCCTTCTTGCTAATCCAATCTCTCTTTTTGATTTTCTTCTTAAGTTTCTCAACATCAAGAGGGGGTGCAGACTTGTTCTTAAAGAGATCTTTCAGATCAAGCACCTTTTCAAGATAAGACATTGGATCCTGACTCATAGTTCGGACAAGGAATGGCCAAAGAAGGAGAAGGATCTTTTTATATTTTTTCATACTTCCGAAAATATAATATTCCTATAAATACGAATATATTGAATATATTTTCAATTACTAGATTTTATTCCCATAATCTACACATAAGTACCTTGATTTTTTACGTCCTCACACACAAATTCGGCACACAAGGTGAGGATGTAATTCTAATACCGATTAGGTGGTATTAGTTTGAGATTTTCTTTCATCATGGGATTTGGAATAACCAGTGTGTCCTTGATCTAGTATTGTATGAAAAACTCTTTTCTTGTTACCTCAAATTAACAAAGTATCTTGAGATTGGTTGGAGTTGCATATGCACCTTTTAGCAATCCTGTTTTTTTGAGACAGTTTTACACTTTGTCTTATTTTTCCCTTTACCATTAGATGATTTTTCAACATCGGAAGACATATCCATTTTTAAAATGGTTAAATCATTAATGGAGGAAGAGGGAATCAAATTGACAACTAGTGCAATATTAACTGTTTTCTCTTCTTCGGAATCATATGAATCAGAGGTCTCGTCTAGAGTTACAGCCAATTCCTTGTTCCCAGTGTATTTCATAAGATTAGGAGAGTCTTTAGACATATGACCAAAACCTTTACACTTAAAGCACTGGGGCTGATATTCATCATCTTCTTCCTGATTTTTCTTGTTTTTGACAGGAACTCTATTCGAGAAGATCGATGAGAATCTTTTATGAATCTCTTATTTCTTTTCTTTAAGAGATCTCGAAACTGTCTAGTGATTAATGATAATGATTGTTCAATTTTATCATCAGAATTTTCTGCAATCAGTTCATCAGAATCATCCATCAATCTATCTTTCTCCATTGGAGCTTTTGGAAGTTTTGCAGCTTTAAATGCAATTCCTTTAGCTTGAGTAGACTGTGTTTCATGATAAAAAAATCTTTAACTTTCCAACGAGTGTGCTTCGTGAGAGTGTTGAAATATCATTTTCTTCTATGATTGCATGCTTCTTACATTCGTATATATATTACAACGATCTGAGAATTTTGCACACTATATCTTTTTCAGAAATAGTCTTTCAAAGAGAGAAAGAAGCATTAACTATCTCAGTGAGTTTAATATGAAACTCTTCAAAAGTGTCGTTGTCATCCATTCAAAGGTTTTCCCAATCATAAGAAAAGGTTTGAAGTTTAGCTTCTTTCTCTAATGTGTTACCTTCAAATACGATCTGAAGATTATCCCAAGCTTCCTTTGAAGTTTGGCATGTTGATACATGATGTTGTAGATCACGACTTACAGCATGTATAATAGCATTCAAACCATCTGAATTCTTCTTTACAAAATCTTTTTCTTCGCTTGTATAATCCACTAAGCGTTTAAACTCAGTTTCCGAATTTTCTACTTTCGGGCGATTATAACCATCGACGACTAATAGCCAAGTATTAAAGTCTTGTGATTGAAGAAAACATCTCATAGCAGATTTCCACCATAGATAGTTTGTTCCGTCAAATCTTGGCGGTACGTTAATTGAAATCGATTCATGTGAACTCAAGTTCATTTTTTATAGGTTGGATCGCACCAAACACAGATTGTTAAATCTTTTCGTGTTTGCATGCTCTGATACCAAATTAAAAGACAAGGGTACCCAAATACACCACAATCTTTAAAATATCCACCTATAAGTCCTCTTACCGAAAGTGATTGTCTATGGACAAAGTCGAGACAATACGACAAATCGGTATTCACACTTTGTGTGATCGTCTATGGATATGAGATCGAGATAATACAACAATCAAAGTGTGATTACTTGATAATAGGTTCGGACTTAACCAAACTCTATAGGATCACTATCAAGTAATAAGGAGCTAACGTTTGTGTATTTTACTTTTAATTATAATAAACAATTATAATTGCGTAAATAGAAAAATAAAAGACACAGCAAGATTTTGTTAACGAGGAAACCGCAAATGCATAAAACCCCCGGGACCAAGTCCAGAATCGAATACTCTCGGAATTAAGCCGCTATAAAAAATCTAAACCAACTTCGTATAGTTGAGACCAAGCAAATAAACCTAGTTCACTTAGTTTCTTCAGTATCCCTGAGCACAATAAGTGCACGCACTGGAACAATTCCTTTGGATCGTATTCCAAACAGTAAAGGAACACCAAATCTGTTTGGTAACAACTCTATTGATTCTTTCAAGATAAATATATCTCAAGTCATATGCAAAGGCTCTTCCGTTTAAACTAATAAACTCCTTTGCCTGGTTAGATCAATCCAATCTCTATTACCTAAGTAATAAGATTCGGATTTGTAACAATCAAAATAGAACTCAAGAGAACTATTAGGTATTACCGATCTCATGCAACTAATCAATCGAATAAATCCGATTTTAGTTGGATCCCATCTGATCAAGGTTTGTGCTACACAAAGATATAAGAAACCAATCGGAAATCTTCTTCGTCTTCCAATCTTCTTTAATCTTCAATTAAACCCGCACAACACCACTTGAATCTCATGTGATCAATCACGCACATAATGAAGTCTGTTAACAATGGATTATCACAAGATGTTTTTAGATCTACAAAGAGTTCTAAAGATCCCATTGACACTTCAATCTAGTTTGAGTGAATCTTATATCAGAAGAGAAGATTCTCAAGAATAAACAAACTAGGTGCAATCAAAGTTCAACAACCGTTAGTCAATCAAATCAATCGAAAACTAATAAACTGCAATTATCTAGTTTCCCACGGTACTCGTAGAGCTTCTTGATCCCATAAAAGTATTTAAATGAGCTTCTTTCCTCTCCGAATAGACGGCTCCACCAGAAACAACAAAAAGATGAAGTTTGCATGGCTCTTAGGATAGTTTGCTCGAAATGCAAACTTAAGTATTTATAGACCAAGGATGTTTGCACACCAATGAATTTCCAAAACCGAATATTCTCAAGATATGCAATAAATTCCCAAATCGGTTTTCATAATTCCTGGAAATGCTTTGTCCAATATTTTCTGAAATCTCTCAATAGAAAATCTCCAATTAGTAAATGCACATTATTAATTTTTATTCTCTAGAGATATGCATTTAATTGCTGGTAATTAAAGCATATAAAACTAACAACCTTAATTAAAAGATTTTTAATTTATTTCGGACCGGGATCTCCTTGAGTAATTAAGGAATATCTTTGAACAATAAAATATAAGAGTTACTGTTCGTGTTCAAAGTATGTTGACATCTTTTCTTTGTAAATCCTCTTTCATATTTACAATCTTGGAAACGATTATACCACACTTCCAAACAAGTTTAGAATTGGTTCATCTATATTCCAAGACAACTATGTGATTGATCAAGTATCAAATCACAATCATGGGTTGAATCGGTTCTACCAATCACAAGGATCGGTTCTACCTCAATATGGATTATCGAATGCACAAGTTACCAGGACCAGTTACCATATTCCCATGGTATTGCTTGTGATCGGTTACACAAGTCACTAGGATCGGTTTCACCAATTACCAGGATCGGTTACATCAATTACTAGGAATGGTTACACCAATTACAAGGATCGATTACACAATTATTTTTATGATTGGTTACACCAATTACTAGGATCTGTCACACCAATTACAAATATCTCTCATACCATCTCGGGTGATTACTTAGAATTGGTTACACTAATTAATAAAAACCAGTCATACCAAATCATAAGTCATGCACTGTGATTAGTTATACCAAGATACATAACAAGTTATGATCGGTTCTACTAACTCACACATATTGGTAATCCAAAGATATGCAATGAATAACAATACCAATAAGCCTAGCGATTTCCCTTTCGATTCATAAAACAGGTTCATGAATGTACTTCCTTTAAACAAATGTAAACATTGTTTACTAGGATGAAATCTTCACCTCTACCCATACACATAATCACAATAGCATTCATATGATTATGTCATATATATGAAGTTCAAAAGATAAGCGTTATACTCCGTATTCTTATTCCTTAACACTATGATCATGTGATCATGTCTCACTACTAGAGTATAATCATTCACAGCTTCGCTGTTATGTTTTCAATATAGCACAACTTGAAAGACACGTTAGGAATGAAACAGTTCAAGTCAATATTACTAACCTCAAGAGGAAGGATAATGTCTTCGTTGTAGCTTGTTACTTCTTCACATTCTTCAGGTCTTCGAGCAATACTTGTACGTCTCATAATCCTAGACTTTCTAGTCTAACCTTTACGAAGTTGTCTCTAGTACATAATCAAGCGACTCTTAAATGAGTTTTTATTTACTAAAATATGACAACCAAACTTGACATACCAATGCTTGGTGGGTTCAACCGAGTTATGCTCTAACATCGTCAATTTATAGTAGGGTAAAAACTGATTCTAGAGAAAAGAGCAAAAGTGGGTAGGTTGACTAGAAACGAGTCTAGACCCTAAACAAATGTACTTCACATAAGTACTTTAGATTCGAGAGATCAATCTGTACAATTCTGGCCTAAACAAAGAAATGGTCGTTCCAGTCTTGCTTCGTTCACAAAATGAAAGAGAAAGGTTGATCTTAGGGAGGGAAGCAGAGAAGGTGTTGAGATCAGAGAGACAGGCTTTTTAAGGTGTGACTATTTATGACTTATCTCAGAAGATGGAACTTGCTTGTAAAAATGGAAGTTGTAAGTTCTCTGTGTTCTATGGAAATTTTGTGTTAGTTGTTGATAGATAGATGGAAAATCTATTTATATCAAGTCATAGTCGAACACCCTGATCTCATAGGACGCGGGAGTTATAGAGTAGTGGAGATATGTGAAGGTGGTAGAAACCGTGCCATATTGTGAAGGTAGGACCGGACGGTTGTGTACCCATTTCTCTTTCTCGTTAATAGCCCGCTCTTCCCGTCACTTTCTCATAATGGGTGTATTGCACACCGCATGTTGTAAACCGCCAGAACATCCCCCAATTGTGACATGTTTGATGTCTCGGGTATTTTAGTAGAGGGTAGCTCTTAGTCGTTATTTGCAGGACTAAGGCGTGCCTATAAGGCTAAATCCTACTTGTGCCAACTAAGCCTACTTGTATGGTAAAGTCCATATGATATTGAGCAAGTCGTATCACGACTAATAATGAAGAGTGGAGCAAGTCCTACGTGGTAGTTCCTGGGTGGGCCCACCACCATGAGAGAAGTGGTCATGAAGAGTGGAAGAATGAATACATGATTATTCTAGCAACTAACATATATCGTGGGTCTTGTTTGTGAAACCTACATGTAAAGAAATATTTCGACCAATCGCGCGTAAGCTAGGCAACAGGTGGTCATAAGTGACAAGTCAAGTCGTATGAATGAGACTTGCCGTGAGTAGTACTCAAAAAATAGCACATGGTGCTTGTAGTTAAATAATTAAATTATTAAATTATTTATGAGATCGATACCCTAAAAATATCGTTTGTAAACGATGCATGTAAAGCATCGTTTTCAAGCGAGCAACTCAAAAATGTTCGATGCATGTTAAGCATTAGCCTGCTTGAATTAGTCGCAAATTCCATAGCTTTGAAGGTGGTGTGACCGCCCCTCTTTGGTGGTGGATGTGCATGTATGCCACGGACTACGTGATTGGTCCATTGAGAAGAAGGACGACTGGTAGCAATCACGACACCTCATTGGTCGCCTAAATTCTAATCTAGGCCGGATAAATTGGCTGGCTAAGTTGGACGGCTGGGATTGAACTGCGACATTTAAGGGTCGTCGTTGACCTAATTGAGACGCTTCCTAGCCGCCCGACCAACCTACTTTGGTTGGTGATTCGGAGCCGAGCAGGTAGGCTGTGGGCATTCTGCTTGGCTGAAATAGTAGGAGGGTGCTAGGTAATCACCATTTAGCTTGCTTGATTATGCCAGGAAAGAGCCACGCTCGTTAAATCGACCGACCAAGTTGTGTGGTTGTGATCATTTTGCGACCGACTTGGACGGCCTAGTTTTAAGTCTTTATATAAAGAGGTTGTTCTACTATCCAACTTTGGTCAATGATTTGGAGTGGAGCAGGTAGGCTAGGAGTAATGTGATTGGTCGAGATAATAGGTGGGTGTCTGGTCATCACAACAATACCTTATTTACCGAGCATGTAAGAGTTTAGGTTAGTTAATTGAGCCAGCCAAGTTGTGTGGTCGTAATTAGTTTGCGACTGACTTGGGTGGCCAAGATCTATTCCTTAAGAAATATAAGCAGCTCGACCAGCCTACTTTGGCTACCAATTTAAAGCGGAGCTTGTAAGCTAGAAGTGATGTGATTGGCTGATAGGAAAGAGGGGCGCGGGGAGGCCAATATGAAGAAAGGACCGGCTAGCCATGGGGGCACGGGTTAGGTTAAACTGACCAGCCAAGTAGCGTGGTCATGCTACTTTCGTGACTAACCTAATCAGTCATGGTTTCCTCTTTACTCCTTTTTCCAACTTCTGCTAGGATTTCATTCCTACTGGCTCTATGATGGGCCAATTCCTACCTTACTTAGGTTTAGTCTCAACCAATAGGGATCAAGATGTCGTGCATGCTTTATTTTTATGGGGAAAAAATTCAATTTTGCGAGTTGAAACAAAATTAGGTTAAAAAATTGAATTTTGTGAATTGACACAAAATTAATCAACTATATTGGCTCTATACTAGTGAGCAATTCATCTAGGAGCTTTAGTTTTCATGATAAAATATTAGAACACCTAGGATTATTGCAACATGCACCAATATTGTTATGATAATTTTACATATGTGGGTACTGCATTACACAGTGAATACTGTTACACATATACATATATTTTGAGTTCAGCCAGGCGAAGCTCATAAACATAGCTACATGTATACAAGATGAGAGGCATGGGCATATATGTCTTAAATTCCTTACGGAATGAAGATACATCAAAGCATAATATTTTGAACACTGGAGCATTAATATCGATTTTACGGTTTTCTCCCTAAGCTAAAAACCACCATCAACACTCATGATCTTTAAAAAGAGTAGCTTTCATGGTACAATACCAAAGGGAATCTGGTTTAGAAATAAATCTCCATGTTATTTTTATTATCATAGCATTATTGAAGTAATCCATAATTTTTAAAACCCAAACCATATCGCTCTTTTATCTTGCAAAAAGAATCTCAAGCAATGTAATAAAGACCCTTTGGTTTCTCATGATCCTTTATCTAGAAGAAATCCTTTTGAATTTTGTTCATCTCTTTGCAAGTGGATTTGGGAAGTTTGAAGCAATTTATCTGATAGGTGTTGAAAGTAGAGGTTGTAAGAGCATAGCTCGGTTGAACCCACCAAGCGTTGGTATGTCAAGTTTGGTTGTGATATTTTAGTGAGTCAAAACTCATCTAAGAGTCGCTTGATTATGTACTAGAGACAACTTTGTTTACGTTAGACTAGAAAGTCTAGGAATGTGGAGACATACAAGTATTACTTGAAGAACTGAAGAACGTAAAGAAGTAACGAGCTACAACGACGATATTATCCTTGCTCTTGAGGTTAATAATATTGACTTGAACTGTTTAATTCCTAACGTATCTTTCAAGTCGTGCTATATTGAAAACATAACTGCGAACCTGTGTATGGATATATTACTCTACTAGTGAGACATGATCATATGATCATAGTATTAGGGAATTAGAATACAAAGTATAACGCTTATCTTTTGAACTTCGTAGATATGCCATCGACATAATCTTATGAATGCTGTTATGATTATGTGAATGGGTAAAGGTGAAGATTTCATCCTAGGAAACAATGTGAAAAGACGAGGGTACTCAAATACACCAAAATCTTTAATTTATCCACCTATAAGTCCTCTTACCGAAAGTGATTGTCTATGGACAAAGTCGAGATAATACTACAAATCGGTATTCACACTTTGTGTGATTGTCTATGGATACAAGATCGAGACAATACGACTCCAAAGTGTGATTACTTGATAATAGGTTCGGACTTAACCAAACTCTATATGATCACTATCAAGTAAAGCAGAGTTAACATTTGTGCATTTTACTTCTAATTATAATAAACAATTATAATTGCGGAAATAGAAACGTTAAAGACACAACAAGATTTTGTTAACGAGGAAACCGCAAATGCGGAAAAACCCCGGGACCTAGTCCAGAATTGAATACTCTCAGAATTAAGCCGCTATACAAAATCTAAGCCAACTTCGTATAGTTGAGACCAAGCAACTAAACCTAGTTCACTTAGTTTCCTCAGTATCCCTGCGCTTTCGACTTCGATGAGTGCACGCACTTGAACAATTCATTTGGATCGTATTCCAAACAGTAAAGGAACAAAAAATTTGTTTGGTAATAACTCTATTGATTCTTTAAGATAAAGATATCTCAAGTCATATGCAAAGGCTCTTCCGTTTAAGCTAATAAACTCTTTTTCCTGGTTAGATCAATCTATCATATAACTACAAAGTAGTCAAGTTTAGATTCGCAATCAATCGATATAGATTCCAACAAGAAACTATAAAGTGATGCCGATCTCACGCAACTAATCAATCGAATAAATTCGATTCTAGTTGGATCCCATCCGATCAAGGTTTGTGCAATAAAAAGATATGAGAAACCAATAAGAAATCTTATTCGTCTTCAAATCTTCAATTAAAATCTGCACAACACCACTTGAATCTCTTGTGATCAATCACGCACAGAACGGAGTCTGTTAACAATGGATTATCACAAGATGTCTTTAGATCTACAAAAAGTTCTAAAGATCCCGTCGATACTTTGATCTAGTTTGATTGAATCTTATATCAGAAGAGAAGATTCTCAAGAATAAACAAACTAGGTGCAATCAAAGTTTCAACAACTTTTAGTCAATCAAATCAATCGAAAACTAATAACACTGCAATAATTTAGTTTCCCACCAACGGTACTCATAGAGCTTCTTGATCCCGCAGAAGTCTTTAAACGAGCGGTCGTAAGAGATTTCGCCTAATTATGGTATTTTTCTCTCCGATTAGACGACTCCACCAGAAACAACAAAAAGATGAAGTTTTCCTGGCTCTTAGGATAGTTTGCTAGAAATGAAAACTTAGGTATTTATAGACCAAGGATGTTTGGACACCAAGGAATTTCCAAAACCAAAAGTATTCTCAAAATATGCAATAAATGCCAGTTCGGTTTTCATAATTCCAGTAAATGCTTTGTCCAAAATTTCCCGAAATCTTTCAATAGAAAATATCCAATTAGTAAATGCACATTACTAATTTTTATTCTCTAGAGATATGCAATTAATTGCTGGTAATTAAAGCATATAAAACTAATAACCTTAATTAAAAGATTCTTAATTTATTTCGGAACATGATCTCCTTGAGTACTAAGGAATATCTTTGAACAATAAAAGATAAGAGCTACAGTACGTGTTCAAAGAATGTTGACATCTTTTCTTTGTAAATCCTCTTTCATATTTATAATCTTGGAATCGATTATACCACACTTCCAAACAAGTTTAGAATTGGTTCATCTGTATTCCAAGACAACTATGTGATTGATCAAATATCAAATCACATCCATGGGTTCAATCGGTTCTACCAATCACTAGGATCGGTTATACCCTAATATGGAAGCATGATATGATTTTGAAGTTGTAGTAAAAATGATTCGAACTCTAAGACTTGTGAAGATTCGAGTTTTTAAATTTAATAAAAATATACAATAATATTACAATTGGTGCAAGAGTTATTGGGACTAAGGATTTAGCCAATCTTCATAACATAAGGTTCATTTATTTATTCTCAACAATTTTATCTCAAGAAATATAAACATGGACTCTATTTTTGCCAAGGTAGATTCTCAAAACATTGATTGTAAATGTTAAGCATGGGACATCAAATCACCTAAGCTAAGCATGACCCATCTAATCAAATGACAACCAATTTAATCAAATCATATTTCAATTAATTTTAGTGCAAATGTCATAAAATATAATAAAACAAATTTACCCATGTATGAAGTTCGGCCTCCTCCGTCGTCCCAGTGTTGGGGTTTAGCTCCTCATATTATAGACACTCTCAAAATATTTTTTATTTGCTCAAAAATTGTTTACAATGGTGAAAACGGAGAAAATAGTGAAAAACAGTAATTAGCGACGCACAAAAATCGTCACAAAATGAACGATACAAGAGAAGTGCTGTAGACTCTGTTCCGCGGTCGCTGGAAAGGAGTTGGGAACTGTTGCATTTAAGCGACAGTTTTCAATGACTTTCCTTTACAGGCTTTTGTTCTTCGTGTTCTTCAGTTCTGCAGCAGCAGCAGCAGAACCCGAGTTTCTGCAACTCGTGATTTCTTCTTCTCTGGCTCTCCAAAGCTACCCAAACTCTCGACACCCCTTCTATATGACCTGGGTAATCTATTTATACCCGAAAGATGCATCGAATCTCCTCCATAACTTTAAAAAATCTTCTCTTTATTATTTTTATTCTCACGGCAATAATTTCCTGTTTTAGCTTCTCCACGCGTTTGCAGTTGTATTTCTTTCCTTGTTTAACTCTTACACGCATCTAGCATTCTCACAGAACATTCCAAACTCTCCCAGCACACTCCAGCAACAACAGACGCGTGAATATCTTCTCCCTTTGCACGTACTCCCCTGTTTTTCTCCATGACACGATTCAGCCAATTCTGATCCAAACGAACACCCATACTAGCTTTCTATAGTCATATCACGTCTACCCACTAAGTTTCAGGGATTGAATCTCACTAAATCACGTCCAAACATCCGATCGAAATTCTGCTGTTAATGAAAATATTTTCCCGCCAAAATTCATTTTTTGAATTTGAGAAGAAGATGTCCTCCCCCTAATCCTGCACGGGTGTCCTTTAGCACTTGTCTTATGGGGTGCAAATAGTAATTTTTGGGCGTATATAGTAATTTTTCCGGGGTTTGTCCGACATATTTTTGGGGTGCTTCCGGTGCATTTCTGGGGTGACTTTAGTACTCTATCCTGGGGTGTAAAACACCACTTTTTGAGCCAATTTTGCCGCAAGAGCTTATTCCCTAGAAAAGACTTAAAACAACTTTATTAGAAATAAAATGAGTCCTAGATAATGTAGTTATGGGTGAAAATGCGTCACACTTACGTGCTTATCAAAGCACTTGTGATCGGTCACATAAGTTACCAGGACCGGTTACATCAGTTACCAGGATCGGTTACATCAATTACCAGGAAAGGTTACCATATACACATGGTATTGCTTGTGATCGGTCACACCAGTCACTAGGATCGGTTACACCAATTACCAGGATCAATTACACCAATTACTAGGACCGGTTACACCAATTAAATATATCGATCATACCATCTCAGGTGATTACTTAGAATTGGTTTCACTAATTAATCAAAACTAGTCACACAAAATCATAAGTCAGGCATTATGATTAGTTGTACCAAGATACATAACAAAGTTATGATCGGTTCTACCATCTCACACATACTGGTAATCCAAAGATTTGCAATGAATAGACGTACCAATAAGCCTAGCGATTTCCGTTCGATTCATAAAACAAGTTCATGAATGTACTTCCTTTAAACAAATGTAAAACATTGTTTCCTAGGATGAAATCTTCACCTTTACCCATACACATAATCATAACAACATTCATAAGATTATGTCGAATTCATAGACATTGTAGCACCGCAATTGCACCGAAATTTCGTTAAGCAAAAACACTTGATACCAAACAATAAGACAAATAAATTGACACAGTTTTTCTTAACCGGAAATAATTGAATTGCACACACACATACATCCATACACATCATAATGGAATATATCAATTTTACCGATTTTTTTTTTAAGCAGAAGCAAAATATATGCAACATAAACAGGTTTTTCTTAAACAGATTAACTAACAAATTCGTTACCTCAGATTCCGCATCTTCTTCTCCCCAGAAAGATATATATCATTAATAAGAACTCTCCCCCAGTATGTTGTCATCCTCTCCCAAGAACAAAAGAACAAGGCAACCTTTACCATAGAAAGGTTGAATCGGTTTTTAACTAATGCATGCCAATAGAAAAAGTTGAAAACCCGAAACACATATGGTTATGCTAAACACAACTCATGTAAACACAAATTGATTCAACATATTGTGACTTTTCACATATGAGTTTCAATCGGAACACCTTATGATCCTTTGATAAAACCTACCAACATGGGCTAGAACTTAATCATGCTAAATCAAAAAGTCACACAAACCATAAGGGTTCACATCATATGAGATCGAATATTAAGGTTATGAAAACCGAAATCAGAATCCCATAAATCGAAAACACATAGAAAAAATATAGACATTCAAGCACAGGCTATGTAATCGGAAACTATCATAAGAAAAATTAAAAGATAATAATTTTATTCAAAAATAGTTGATAGTTTTGTTCAAAAATAGACCTTATACAATAATCGAGATAAATCAATAATTGATGTCTATTTTTCTTCAAATAAGAATCTAATCTTATTTCTTATTGTCATCTACTTGTTTCCATACAAGATTTCCTTTAATCCCTCTCGTCATTCCGTTTTAAGGGGAAATCTCATTGAGTAGAGACTGAAACTCCCACAAAAAATCCTCATAATGATTAAGAGTGTTGGTAAGATGCATAACATTATTTGAGGAGTTCTCATAGGCTGTTTTTATTAACTCTTTATAGTAGAGTACACGTTTCCATTCAGCATCAACTCTTTCATCAAGAAAAGTTCTTCTGCCGATTAGGTCTAGTACACCATCGAGTATACTGGATGCATGCACCTTTGAAGAGGATATGAGTTGAATCGAATGGTGGCATGTATTGTTGCACAAATTCAGCCTGTAAGAATCTAAGGAGTCAAGATATTTCTCAATCTTGTAAAGACAATAATCACTGACAATCTCCCCGCAGACTATTCCATTTACCACATAGAGAATTTGATAGAACTTTCCCTTAAACATGCGAGCAACTTTCTGGGTGAGAATCATTGTTATCAATTTTCTCCTTAGATCTTCATTCGGTATCATCTTGAAAGTATGCTTATTCGAAAATATTACAAAGACTTGCAGAATAATGCAAGTTTTTATTTCCGATGTTGAAAATACATCTATTTTTAAGAAAACATATTTTCGGAAACAGGCTCTTTCGATAAAAATGATACCGATCCATACATGGACATTTAGGAACCGAAATGGCCCAAGAGCCGAAAATCAACCCACAAGTTATAAGTTATGTTTGAGGGATTTTGAAACATAAGATAACTTGACTCATTTAGGTTACCGATTCCTTTTAGCCTATCACTGGTTTCAAAGAAACCATTGTGTGGTGAATGCAGGGCTACTTTTAATAGAGAAGATGAAAGAATACTTCTTTTTCTTAAACTCATAAGTTCGAAGTATTTTCTTAGATCGAATCATATTGTAATAGGATTTTATAACAATATTGTTTCTTAATACAGTAAGAATTCTTACTTTATTAGTAATGTTTCGAGTTATTTGATTCTCTGTTTGAAAATACCTCTCCATGTGGTTGCTTCTAAAATCTAATCCAACAGGATTTTTTGTGAATATTGATGATACAGGACCAAAGGTAAGATTCACAAATCTTAAGATTTTGATATGACAATTTCTCTTTGTGAAATGTTCACGGTGAGAAACAAAAACAACTGAGGAGATATTTCGTAACCCATCCAAGTTGGGTAGTCGATCTTTGTAATTGTTGTAACCGGTCCTAGTAATTGGTGTAACCGATCCTGGAAATTGGTGTAACCGATCCTAGTGATTGGTGTGACCGATCACAAGAAATACCATGTGTATATGGTAACCGGTCTTGGTAATTGATGTAAACGATCCTGGTAACTGATGTAACCGGTCCTGGTAACTTGTGTGACCGATCACAAGTGCTTCCATATTAGGGTATAACCGATCCCAGTGATTGGTAGAACCGATTGAACCCATGGATGTGATTTGATATTTGATCAATCACATAGTTATCTTGGAATACAAATGAACCAATTCTAAACTTCTTTGGAAGTGTGGTATAATCGATTCCAAGATTGTAAATATGAAAGAGGGTTTACAAAGAAGAGATGTCAACATTCTTTGAATACGTACAATAAATCTTATATTTTATTGTTCAAAGATATTCCTTAGTACTCAAGGAGATCTTGTTCCGAAATAAATTAAGAATATTTTAATTAAGGTTATTAGTTTTATATGCTTTAATTACCAACAATTAAATGCATATCTCTAGATAATAAAAATTAGTAATGTGCATTTACTAATTGGAGATTTTCTATTGAGAGATTTATGGAAATATTTGACAAAACATTTACTGAAATTATGAAAACCGAATGGGCATTTATTGCATATCTTGATAATACTTTCGGTTTTGGAAATTCCTTGGTGTCCAAACATCCTTGGTCTATAAATACCTAAGTTTTCATTTCTAGCAAACTATCCTAAAAGCCAGGCAAACTTCATCTTTTTGTTGTTTCTGGTGGAGCCGTCTAATCGGAGAGGAAAGTACCCTAATTAGGCGAAATCTCTTATGACAGCTCGTTTAAATACTTCTTTGGGATCAAGAAGCTCTATGAGTAACGTTAGTGAGAAACTAGATATTTGCAGTGTTATTAGTTTTCGATTGATTTGATTGACTAACGGTTGTTAAAACTTTGATTGCACCTAGTTTGTTTATTATTGAGAATCTTGTCTTCTGATATAAGATTCACTCAAACTAGATCAAAGTATCGACGGGATCTTTAGAACTGTTTGCAGTTATAAAGACATCTTGTTATAATCCATTGTTAACAGACTCCGTTCTATGCGTGATTGATCATAAGAGATTCAAGTGGTGTTGTATAGGTTTTAATTTAAGATTAAAGAAGATTTCTTATTGGTTTCTCATATCTTTGTGTTGCACAAACCTTGATCGGCTGGGATCCAACTAGAATCGGATTTATTCGATTGATTAGTTGCGTGAGATCGGTAACGCCTAATAGTTCTCTTGAGATCTATTTTGATTGTTACAAATCCGAATATTATTACTTAGGTAATAGAGATTGGATTGATCTAACCAGGCAAATGAGTTTATTAGCTTAAACGGAAGAGCCTTTGCATATGACTTGAGATATCTTATCTTAAAGAATCAATAGAGTTGTTACCAAACATATTTGTTGTTCCTTTACTGTTTGGAATACGATCCAAAGGAATTGTTCCAGTGCGTGCACTTATCGAAGTCGGAAGCGCAGGGATACTGAGGAAACTAAGTGAACTAGGGTTATTTGCTTGGTCTCAACTATACGAAGTTGGTTTAGATTTTGTATAACGGCTTAATTCTTAGAGTATTCAATTCTTGACTAGGTCCCGGGGTTTTTTATGCATTTGTGGTTTCCTCGTTACCAAAATATTGCTATGTCGTTTACTTTACCTTTCCGCAATTATAATTGTTGTTATTATAATTTAAAGTAAATTACACAAACGTTAACTCCGCTTTACTTGATAGTGATCCTATAGAGTTTGGTTAAGTCCGAACCTATTATCAAGTAATCACACTTTGGTTGTCGTACTGTCTCGATCTCGTATCAATAGACAATCACACAAAGTGTGAATACCGATTTGTAGTATTATCTCGACTTTGTCCATAGACAATCACTTTCGGTAAGAGGACTTATAGGTGGATAAATTAAAGATTGTGGTGTATTTGGGTACCTTCGTCTTTTCAGAGGTACCAAAATTTATTATAGTAGCTTTACCTATAGTGGATAGAGTATTTTTCCACCCAGCTAATCTGAACTTGATTTTGTCAATAAAGGGCTTGAAAGCTTGGATCTTACTTTTCTTAGTGAAGAAAGGAGAGCCTAAGTACTTATCATTTATGTCAGTCTTCTGAACTTGCATATAGGTATTGCTGCTTTCAGCAATATCCGGAGCAGTATTTTTGCTTAAGAAGATCCCTGATTTAGAAAAAATTATCATTTGTCCCGAGGAAGTGCTAAATTCACCAAAGACCTGTACCAAATTCTTGCATTCTTTCATGTTATCTTTGCAGAAGACCATACAATCATCAGCAAACAGGAGATGACTTATGGCATGGGCTTGAGAGCAAAGTCTGGTATAATGATTCAAACCTAATTTTTCAACATTTATCAGACTTCTAGAAAGGGCTTCCATACAAAATAAAAAGAGATGGAGAGATAAGAAAAACCCAAGAGAGTCATTCACTAATACATCAAGGTTACATTGACGAATAAGATTCACTATTTTTTACTGAAAGCTATTTGGTTCATATTGGCCAGCAGAAAACTTCAATCCACTTTATCAAAGACTTTAGACATATAAATTTTGGTTCTCATAATACCTTTGTTACCTTTCTTACCATTCCTAATGTTTATGTGGTGGATTAGCTCATGAGCGATGGTTATATTGTCTGATATCTGTCTACCATGAATGAAAGCATATTGGAACGGAGAAATGAGCTAAGGTAACAAGGGTTTAAGTATTTGATCAAGGAGTTTTGAGGATGATTTTATAAGTTGTGTTGCACAGAGATATGGGCCTAAAATGAGAAGGATTTGTAAGAATGTCAGTTTTATGTACAAGGAATATAAAAGTAGAGTTCATTTCCTTAAGGATAAATCCAGAGTTGAATTTTTTTTGTAGAATTCCCACAATGTCTCCTCTAACCACTTCCCAGTTGGCTTGAAAGAAATTTTAAAGAAAACCGTTAGGACCAGGAGATTTATCTCCAACCATATTGAAGATGATATTTTTGATTTCCAGGGCATCTGGCGTAACAAAAAGGTTGTCATTTTCAGTAGAAATGTTTTTGGGTATAAGACTGATGATGTTATAATTGATGTTGATGGATTCACCAATGGCCATACTTTCAAAGCGAGAAGTAAAACATTCAGATATAACTTTTATGTCAGTAAGTCAATCTCCTTTGGTGTTCTGAATATAAGCAATCTTATTTCTTCTCATTCTTTTCTTTGCAGAGTCATGAAAGTACTTAGTGTTTCTATCCTCTAGCCAGATAAATTGGTCTCTACTTTTAGTTTTCCAGAATCTCTCCTGGATGTCCTGCCAGTGTTGAACATTGTTCTTATCTTCTCTGATGCAATACCTCTATCAATGCAAAACTTGTTCTTGGTAATCCATTCTAACTGATTTATACACTCCTCCAAGTTCGAGTCGGTGTTCCCATAGACATCTTTGTTCTAGAGCTTAACATTTTAAAATTTCTAGCTATGGTGAAAACAGAATATCCTAAGTCTCGTTTTTTTCTTCCAGCATTCAGATATAATGTCTTTGCAGACTTGATGATCAAACTGTTAGAGCATTGCTTGGTTGAACCCACCAAGCGTTTGTATGTCAAGTTTGGTTGTTATATTTTAGTGAATCAAAACACATTTAAAGAGTCGCTTGATTATTTACTAGAGTCAACTTCGTATAAGTTAGCTAGAAAGTTACTAGGATATGAGACTTACAAGTATTACGTGAAGACTTGAAGAATGTGAAGAAGTAAAGTGCTACAACGACGACATCATCCTTCCACTTGAGGTTAGTAATATTTGACTTAAACTGTTTCATTCCTAACGTATCTTTCAAGTCGTGCATATTGAAAACATAACTGCGAAGCTGTGAATGATTATACTCTAGTTAGACATAGTATTAAGGAATTACAATACGAAGTATAACCGATAATAACTGCGAAGCTGTGAATGATTATACTCTAGTTAGACATAGTATTAAAGAATGATTATACTCTTTTGAACTTCGTATATAAGACATCGACATAATCGTATGAATGCTATTGTGATTATGTATGGGTATGGGTGAAGATTTCGTCCTAGGAAACAATGTTTACATTCGTTTAAAGGAATTACATTCATAAACTTGTTTTGTGAATCGAAAGGGAAATCGCTATGCTTATTGGTATTGTTATTCATTGTAAATCTTTGGATTACCAATATGTGTGTTTAGTATAACCGCTCATAACTTGTTTATGTATCTTGGTAAAACTATTTACAATGCCTGACTTTTGTATTGGTATGACTTTTATTAGTGAAACCGATCTTAAGTAATCACCTGAGATGGTATGATCGATTTATTGTAATTGGTATGACCAACTCTAAACATTGGGGAACCGATCCTAGTAAGAGGTGCAACCGATCACAAGAGGGAATCGATCGTTGTAAGAGGTACAACAAGTTTTTAGTAATTGGGGAACCGATCCTATGACTTGTGCAACCGAATACAAGTTTATACCATAAATATGTGGTAACCGATCCTAGTACCTAGTCAACCAACTTTTGGTAACTAGCGTGACAAATCTTAGTACCCACATGGAGGTAGAACCGACACTTTTTTTGGTAGACCCATTAAACCCATGATTGGTGATTTGATAGGATAGTCAATCACATAGTTTTTGGAAGTCAGATGAACCAATTCTAAACTTGTTTGGAATTGTGGAAAATCGGTTCCAAGATTATAAATATGAAAAAGGATTTACAAAGTAAAGATGTCGACATACTTGGAACATGTACAGTAACTCTTATCTTTTATTGTTCAAAGATATTCCTTAATAGCTAAATGAGAATCCCGGATCGAAATAAATTGAGAATCTTTTAATTAAGGTTTTTAGTTTTATATGCTTTTAATTTCCATCAATTAAATGCATGTCTTTATAAAATAAAAATTAGTAATGTGCATTTACTAATTGGAGATTTTTAACTGAGATTTCGGTCAATATTTGGACAGTGCATTTCCAGGAATTATGAAAACCGTATTTGGACTTTATTGCATATCTTTAAGAATATTCGGTTTTGGAAATTCCTTGGTGTCCAAACTTCCTTGGTCTATAAATATTTAAGTTTGCATTTCAAGAAAACTAATCCTCAGAGCCAGCAAAACTACCTAGTTGTGTTGTTACTGGTGGAGCCGTCTATTCGGAGAGGAAAGTACCCTAATTAGGCGAAATCTCTTATAACCGCTCGTTTTAAAGACTTCTTTGGGATTGGGAAGCTCTACGAGTACCGTTGGTGGGAAACTAGATAATTGTAGTTTATTATTAGTTTTCGATTGATTTGATGTACTAACGGTTGTTGAACTTTGATTGCACCTAGTTTGTTTATGCTTGAGAATCTTCTCTTCTGATATAAGATTCACTCAAACTAGATCGAAGTATCGACGGGGATCTTTAGACTGTTTGTATATTTAAATACGTCTTGTGATAATCCATTGTTAACAGACTCCGTTTTGTGTGTGATTGATCACAAGAGATTCAAGTTGTTTGTGTGCAGGTGTTTATTGAAGATCTAAGAAGATTTCTTATTTGAGTTCATAATATTTGGTGTGCACAATACTTGATCGGCTGGAGGGATCCAACTATAATCGGTTTATCTTTGTGATAACATTGATTGATTAGTTGAGTAGATCGGCATCAATACAATTCTTTGTGATTAAGGGTATTGATTGCATAGTCTAAACAATTAATTTGGTAGTTGTTGAAGAGATTGATCTAAGAACCCAATAAAGGAGTTTATTGGGATAAACGGAAGAGCCTTTTGTCACACTCATATCACGTTGTTTGAAAAGAGTTGTCATCGAACATATTTGTTGTTCCTTTACTATTTGGAATACGAACCAAAGGAATTGTTCCAAGTGCATGACCTATTAAGAGTTGGAGGCGCAGGGATACAGAGGGAACTAGGTGAACTATAGGTTTAGTTGCTTGGTCTCAACTATACGAAGTTGGTTTAGATTTCGTATAGTGTCTTAATTCTGAGAGTATTCAATTCTGGACAAGGTCCCGGGGTTTTTCTGTATTTGCGGTTTCCTCGTTAACAAAATCTTTTTGTGTCTTTTACTTTTCTATTTCCGAAATTATAATTGTTTTATTATAATTAAAAGTAAAATACACAAACGTTAATTCCTAATTACTTGATATCAATCCTATAGTGTTTGGTTAAGTCCGAACCTATTATCAAGTAATCATACTTCGTTGTTGTATTGTCTCGCTCTTGTATCCATAGTCAATCACACAAGTTATCTTGTTGTCGTATTGTCTCGATCTCGTATCCATAGACGATCACACGAAGTGTGAACCGATTAGTTGTATTGTCTCGACTCAGTCCATAGACAATCACTTTTGGAGAAAGGACTTATAGGTGGAAAAGTTTTAGATTGAGGTATATTTGGGTACCCTCATCTTTTCAATTGGTATCAGAGCAGGCAAACACGAAAATATCTAACAATCTGTGTTTGGTGCGATCCAACCTATAAGACATGAGTCAAAGTAGAGTTAAGCGAGAGCGAAAACTAAAGAAAAACTCAGTTAACGTATCGCAAGAGGTTATTGAACCACCCTCAGAATCTGTTTGTAAGCAATTGCTTACTTACAAAAAGGTAATTGAGAAAAATCGGGATGATATTAAAGCAATTACTATTGAATGTGAAAGGATGCATCAAAATCACAAAAAGTTTAGGGAAGATAATTCTCAACAAATACAGGGTCTTGAAGAAAAAGCAAATGCTAGTCTCTCTCAAGCAGAATTGTTAAAAAGGGAGCCTGATGCTGCTCTTGAAAAAATTCTCTTGTTGGAAGAGAAACTTGTTGAATCTGATTCTGGGATTAACACTCAACAAAAGAGTTTTGAAGAGAAGGAAGGTGAATATCTCTCACGAGAAAAATGCCTTGAGGCTGGTCTAGCTGGTGCTCTTGATAAAATCAAGACGTTGGAAGAAGAAAATTTGTACTTGAAAAAGTTCAATGATAACACAAACAATTTAACCTCAATGTTAGAAGCAAGTAAAAATCATCATGATACACGAGGATTGGGCTATAAGGGAATAAATGCTTCAAATATTAGCAAAGAGGTAAAATTCGTTAAAGCTACAAATTCTTCTTAACCAGAGGCTTCCACCGATGTAAAAGATGCTCGTTTTTCTTGTAAAGAAGTAAAACCAGTCAAGCCTAAGAATTGTGTTCAACCAGCAGCAATCAAAGAGAGCACTTCTGCTAATGTCAAGAAACCAACATTGTTGAACAAAGAAGAAGAAGAAGAAGAAGAAAAATCGTCGAGCTCCAATGCAAGAGGATCCACAAAAAGGTAACATTAAAACTCAGTCTTTGTGTGTTACTAAGCATTGTTGTTATTGTGGTAATAAAGGGCATGTGGAATGGGGATGCAATATTCGTAAAATAAAAGATACACTTTCTTTCGTGTCAAACGAATTGGCTAAGATTTCTCCCCAAAAGAACTCAGATCGATATTGTCCAAAGTTTAGGCAAAAGAATTATTATAATGATAGTTCAAATTTTTCCTATCGCTCGACAAGGCCATCTCATAAAAGACCCGAATATAGAAAGAGAGATGACTTTGAAAATGCTAAGACAAGATCTGATGTTCCAAATTGGTGAAAAGGTGTTTCGCAAAGTATCCAAAAGGGCAATGGTCCTAATGGTATGAAGGAGAAAGTTGCTCCTGCGAAACCCAACTCTAAATGGGTCCCAAAGTCCTCCATAGCACAAAAGGGACCAAAAGTTAGTCACAAGAATGACTCTCAGCTGTTAATTGTTGGTGACAATAATTACAAGAGTTTTCTTGAAAGACTAAAGAGAGACATCATGTCTGAAATCTCTTGTACTAGTGAACGTTGTGATAATGACACTCCTCATCACAAGTTAAATAAGAAAAACAAGAGATGGAACAAGAGAAAACAAACCAAGCAAGAGGTCAAGAATGATGATTCTGTCTTAGTCACTCGTGATGAACAAGACAAGGCTGACCTCAACACAACCTAGTTGTGTTAAAATGTGCATGTTGATACGTGCCCAATAATGCATATTTCTTGATCATTTTATAGGCGTGACACATCCTAAGTGCTTTAATGTTATAATTTTGTGTCAAATTGTGTATTTTGCAGTCTAGAGGCTTTAATAGTTGTATTTGGTAAATACTGATAATTGGTGTTTTTCTACATCTGTAGGAGAGAGTGTGGTCGGTAGAAGAATTGCAGGGAGCTGAAATGTGCAACCGTTTTGTTGGATTTGCCTGAGTTAATGAATCAAACACTAGTGGATAAGAAATGTGTACGAGTGTAAGGCTAGCACGTGAGAAAACGGAGATGAAAAGAAGACAGATTGACTATGCTAAGCTTTTCATGCTTGGGAGTAAAGAAGCAAGTTTGACCTTAACACCTAAGTTGGGTCTTAATGTCTAACACCCAAGGCAAGCCATTTATCATCTTTACCATATCACTTCCAGAAACATAACTTTCCCAATTTTATTCTTCTCTCTGTCAAACCCATACCTCCACCATCACCACCAATCCTCTTCCCCATTCACATTCCATAAATACCAACTCCCTGATCGGTATTGTTGAAAACTCAAATCCATCACCACACTTATCAATCGTCTACTCACAGTAACCTATCAATAGGTTGAAGATGGTCTATGAAGTTGGGGCTTTCTTGTTCTCTACAACTATATTCATGGCAACCCATACCCTGTCAACAATAGATGCCAGTGATAAAATCTCAGCATGAAATCAGTGAGTGGGTGATAACAATTGTAAAATAGTTTTTTTTTTGTGATTTGGTAGTAGTGATTGATTGGTTGGATTGGAGAAAGTTTCTATAAATTGGGAGGAGTCTGTATTGTAAAACTCATGCCTGGAGTAGCCGGTGCACCAAGCTTTAGTTGTAATTTAGGTTTAATTTCAGTTTTCTCCATATTTTAGTTTTCTAACTAGGGTTGAGATGAAACCCCTAAATAATCAGAATTGCTTGATTTGGTTCTACTTTTTCTCCATGAATTTATATTGAGAAACATGATTTAATCTCTGAATTCATAGCAAATTACTTTCACCTTGTATGTCATGCATCCATGGTAGTTTGAGCAATCCTTTGCTATGTATTCAAGATTTATGTAAACAGATTAGTTTAATTTGTGATTATCTATGTCTTAAACAGATAGATAATGCTAGGGATTGACATATTTTGCTGAGGTTAAATTATCCATTTGTGCAAGTGATTTATCACATCTTCAAGGTAGTTTGAGGCTAGAACCTCTATAGCTATTTGATTGAAAAGGGAACTAGTATATCAAATTAGGGAATTCTAAGCATTTAGGCGGTGGATTCGACCCCATAGTTATCTTTGTATTTGCTTTCAATCTTGTTTATTTAGTATAACCATCAATCTTCTCGTCGTATCGACAAACCCTCTCGTTTCTAAATTAGTAATAGTAGAACTTAGAAGTCTAGTTTCACATCGTAATAACTCCCTGTGGGATCGACCTGTATTTTCCCCTGTTACAATAGACGCCGTGCATTTGCAGTAATTGTAGGTACCTTTCCCGACCTACCACATGCTCACCTTGGTGCTCAATCTTTTGAAAGGTAAGGAAGCACATGAAAAACTGAGCACATGATCTCTCGGTTATTATATAACTAATTAACATCTTTAGGGAGATTGATTTTCTTCTATACTCATACCTTATCTATCTATATTTGAGATTTTTTTATAGAAACGGTAATTTTGAGTTTATGATGTTGATATCTACTGATCATATATGTGTATCTCTTGTTTGTATGGTTAAAACTATCCAAAAATCACTAAATTCGGACATTGTATGCAAAAGTTATGTCAAAAATAGTTTAGTGTTGTGATCCATCACAAGTAACTACTGTAACCGATCTAGTGATAGGTGTAAGCAATCCTAGTGATTGGTGTAACCGATCCTAGTGAGAGGTGTAAGTTATCCTAGTGATTGGTGTGATTGGTTCATATGAAGGAGTGTAAAACTGTTTTGCCCATAATTTCTTCGTCCGAACTCGGAATGACCTCATTCTTTTTGTGTTGGTTTCATAATTCAATTTCCTACAAGATTGAGGTTATTGCAATACTTGATTTTATGTTGAATATTTATGGTGTATTGCAAATTGATTTTTGAGATATATGTTTTCGGTTTTCATAACCTTAATAATCGATCTCATATGATGTGAACCCTTATGGTTAGGGTGACTTTTTGGTTTAG
The DNA here is from genome assembly GCA_023531105.1 of Papaver atlanticum. Classification (NCBI taxonomy): domain Eukaryota; kingdom Viridiplantae; phylum Streptophyta; class Magnoliopsida; order Ranunculales; family Papaveraceae; genus Papaver; species Papaver atlanticum. Next base: position 3,664,272 of record JAJJMB010003633.1, read on the forward strand.
AAGGATTAAGTTCGAGCCCATGTGGGTAGGATTTATCAAAGGATCATAAGGGGTTCTGATTGAAACTAATATGATAAAAAGTCACAATATGTTGAATCGTTTTTGGTTTAGCATAAAAGCATATGTGTTTCGGGGTTTCAACTTTTGCATTGCATTAGTTAAAACCGGTTTTCAACCTTTCTCTGGTAAAGGTTGGTCCTTGTTGTTGTTCTTTTGTCTTGCGAGAGGATGACAACGCAACGGGGGAGAGTTCTATGTGAACTTGTGCTTAATGATTTTCCGCCCCAGAAAGATGCAAAGAAAAAGGGAGAAGAGGAGGCGAAATTTGAGGTAACGAATTTTCTTAGTTAATCGTTTTCATGTTTAAGAAAAGCCTGATGTTATTGCATATATTTATTGCTTTTGCTTAACAAAATTTCGGTACAATTGACGTTTATTCCATTATTTGTGTATGGATGTGTGTGTGATTCAATTGTTTCCGATTAAGAAAAACTATTGTTATCTTGCTTTATTGTTTGGTATCAATTGTTTAAGCTTACGAAATTACGGTGCAATTGCAGTACTTTAATGTCTATGTTTGTTTCAATTGCTTCTGGTTGAGGTAAATAATTATGCAATTTGATTTATTTGGTTTGTATAAATTGTTTATAGCTTAACAAAAAAGGTTTCGGGGATCAATTGTTTAATCCAATTCGATTCCGGATAAGAGAAACTAAGTTAATTCTGATCTTAGTTAGACTTATCAAAGTGGAGGTTTCGGTTATTCAAGTCTAATTGAATGCCTTAACAAGAAATGTTAGTTAACTAACCTAGTACTTGTCTTGTTTAAAAGTGAAAGGTCTAAGTTATTATTTGAATAATTAGAACCTGATGAGATAAATATAGTTAATTTTGATCTTTATTTTGGTCTTATCGAACAAGCGATTGTATTTGTACAATAGGTTTAGAAAAAGAACTAAAGTGCTTAGTCAATTTTTGATTTGCTAAACTATTAGGGAAAATTACTTCGGGCAATTGTTTCCTTGGTAACATATCAAAACAAAATTACTTTGTAGTTTCGGTTTTGATATTGGTTGTCTAAAATGGTGTGTGGAACCCTCGTGCTTAACTCTTATAGGTTTTGCAAGTCTTTTAGATTTGTAAGATCCTTTCAGTTTGTCTTTTATTTGCTCGTACCTTTGTCATTTTGTGACAAAAAGGGGGAGAAATATATGGAGTAAACAAGTGATTTGGTATCACTAAGGAAAGGACAATGGTGCTTAAACATTATATCTGACAAAAAAGTAAAGCATAGACTAAGGGGGAGTAACATATCATATTGATACTTGTGGTTATCTTAACTACAAAGGGAATAACAAAGACGTGCGGATTGAAAATCTACCTATCTTACATTTAGGGGGAGTATTAGCTTTGTTATTATAATGTCAACAGCGGCATTTATGAATTGAATGTATACAGGTTATTGTGCTGTTGAAACTTGGAATCAAGATTATGTGTAATGAATTCTTGTAATTTGTTTATCCATATGATGTAAGAGTTTTGTCAATAAAATTTACAAAGGGGGAGATTGTTAGAGCATTGCTCGGTTGAACCCACCAAGCGTTGGTATGTCAAGTTTGGTTTTCATATTTTAGTGAACCAAAACTCATTTAAAGAGTCGCTTGATTATTTACTAGAGTCAACTTCGTATATGTTAGCTAGAAAGTTACTAGGATATGAGACTTACAAGTATTACGTGAAGATTTGAAAAATGTGAAGAAGTAAAGTGCTACAACGACGACATCATCCTTCCACTTGAGGTTAGTAATATTTGACTTGAACTGTTTCATTCCTAACGTATCTTTCAAGTCGTGCATATTGAAAAAATAACTGCGAAGCTGTAAATGATTATACTCTAGTTAGACCTAGTATTAAGGAATTACAATACGAAGTATAACGTCTATCTTTTGAACTTCGTATATAAGACATCGACATAATCGTATGAATGCTATTGTGATTATGTATGGGTATGGGTGAAGATTTCGTCCTAGGAAACAATGTTTACATTCGTTTAAAGGAAGTACATTCATAAACTTGTTTTGTGAATCGAAAGGGAAATCGCTAGGCTTATTAGTATTGTTATTCATTGCAAATCTTTGGATTACCAATATGTGTGTTTAGGATAACCACTCATAACTTGTTTATGTATCTTGGTAAAACTATTTACAATGCCTGACTTTTGTATTGGTATGACTTTTATTAGTGAAACCGATCTTAAGTAATCACCTGAGATGGTATGATCGATTTATTGTAATTGGTATGACCAACTCTAAACATTGGGGAACTGATCCTAGTAAGAGGTGCAACCGATCACAAGGGGGAATCGATCGTTGTAAGAGGTACAACAAGTTTTTAGTAATTGGGGAACCGATCCTATGACTTGTGCAACCAAATACAAGTTTATACCATAAATATGTGGTAACCGATCCTAGTACCTAGTCAACCAACTTTTGGTAACTAGCGTGGCTAATCTTAGTACACACATGGAGGTAGAACTAAAACTTGTTTTAGTAGAACCGTTAAACTCATGATTGGTGATTTGATAGGATAATCAATCACATAGTTCTTGGAAGTCAGATGAACCAATTCTAAACGTGTTTGGAAGTGTGGCAAATCGGTTCCAAGATTGTAGATATGAAAAAGGATTTACAAAGTAAAGATGTCGACATAATTTTAACATGTGCAGTAACTCTCATCTTTTATTGTTCAAAGATATTCCTTAATAGCTAAAGGAGAATCCCGGATCGAAATAAATTGAGAATCTTTTAATTAAGGTTTTTAGTTTTATATGCTTTTAATTTCCAACAATTAAATGCATATCTTTAGAAAATAAAAATTAGTAATGTGCATTTACTAATTGGAGATTTTATACTGAGATTTCGGTCAATATTTGGACAGTGCATTTCCCGGAATTATGAAAACAGTATTTGGACTTTATTGCATATCTTTGAGAATATTCGGTTTTGGAAATTCCTTGGTGTCCAAACTTCCTTGGTCTATAAATATTAAAGTTTGCATTTCAAGCAAACTAATCCTCAGAGCCAGCAAAACTACCTAGTAGTGTTGTTACTGGTGGAGCCGTTTATTCGGAGAGGAAAGTACCCTAATTAGGCGAAATCTCTTACGATCGCTCGTTTTAAAGAATTATTTGGGATTGGGAAGCTCTACGAGTACCGTTGGTGGGAAACTAGATAATTGCAATTTATTATTAGTTTTCGATTGATTTGATTGACTAACGGTTGGTGAACATTGATTGCACCTAGTTTGTTTATGCTTGAGAATCTTCTCTTCTGATATAAGATTCACTCAAACTAGAACGAAGTATCGACTGGGATCTTTAGACTGTTTGTATATCTAAAGACGTCTTGTGATAATCCATTGTTAACAGACTCCGTTCTGTGTGTGATTGATCACAAGAGATTCAAGTTGTTTGTGTGCAGGTGTTTATTGAAGATCTAAGAAGATTTGAAGACAAAGAAGATTTCTTATTTGAGTTCATAATCTTTGTTGTGCACAAAACTTGATCGGCTGGAGGGATCCAACTATAATCGGTTTATCTTTGTGATAACATTGATTGATTAGTTTAGTAGATCGGTATCAGTATAATTCTTTGTGATTAAGAGTATTGATTGCATAGTCTAAATAATTACTTTGGTAGTTGTTGAAGAGATTGATCTAAGAACCCGACAAAGGAGTTTATTGGGATAAACGGAAGAGCCTTTTGTCAAACTCATATCACGTTGTTTTAAAAGAGTTGTTACCGAACAAATTTGTTGTTCCTTTACTGTTTGGAATACGAACCAAAGGAATTATTCCAAGTGCGTGACTTATTACAAGTTGGAGGCGCAGGGATACTGAGGGAACTAGGTGAACTATAGGTTTAGTTGCTTGGTCTCAACTATACGAAGTTGATGTAGATTTTTTATAGCGGCTTAACTCTGAGAGTATTCAATTCATGACAAGGTCCCGGGGTTTTTCTGCATTTGCGGTTTTCTCGTTAACAAAATATTGCTGTCTCTTTTACTTTTCTATTTCCGCAATTATAATTGTTTTATTATAATTAGAAGTAAAATACACAAACGTTAATTCCTAATTACTTGATAGAAATCCTATAGTGTTTGGTTAAGTCCGAACCTATTATTAAGTAATCATACTTCGTTGTTGTATTGTCTCGATCTTGTATCCATAGTCAATCACACAAGTTATCTTGTTGTCATATTGTCTCGATCTCGTATCCATAGACGATCACACGAAGTGTGAACCGATTAGTTGTATTACCTCGACTTAGTCCATAGACAATCACTTTCGGAGAAAGGACTTATAGGTGGAAAAGTTTAGATTGAGGTATTTTTGGGTACCCTCGTCTTTTCACAAACCAAGGGCCTAAAAATTTGAAGGGTATATGACCAGGGTTCCAGTTAGGATTTTGGTATTGAGCAAACTATGGTTGTAATCAGAACCAATAGCTGGGAGGTTTAAGATGGTGGAGTTAGAGTAAATACCACGTCACTTGTCTGTAGATAATCCTCTATCAAGTCTTTGCTCAGTAAGGAGGATACTGCTCTTCTGTTGGTCCAAGTGAAAGGACATTCAATGTTGCCAAGATCAGTGAAACCAGCTTCCCCCATTTGGGGGGGGGGCCCCCCCCCCCCCCCAAGAAATATCAGCTTCATAAGTATCAATAGGATGTTGGCTATATTTTTCATGATCACGGAGAACAAAGTTAAAATCACCCATAACAAGCCAAGGAAGATTGTTTTTATTGTCGGTGTTTTCAATCACTTTTCAAGAGTTCAATTTATCTTTAGTAGTATATGGACTATCATAATAGCCTGTGAACAGCAAAGGGATGCCGTTTGATGATGTGATAGTATCACTTATATAATTATTGAAGAAATCCGAAATAGAGATGTAGATTCTGGATTTCCAAGCAAGAGCTAGCCCTAGGGCTGCGAACGGGTACTCGATTAACTGGAACCAAACCGGACCAAATAAATCATGTCCGGTTTCGTAACCCTAAAATTGGACCTGTTAGCAATATCGCTACCCGACATATAGAACCGTTAGGAACCGATAAGCTTTCGGGTCCTGACGGGTATTACCCGCCGGGTACCCGAATATTTGTCTTTTTGTATATTAATTTCACTTAAATGCAAAAGATTTTGTCTATTTTTTCTTAGAATTTTTCATTTTTCATTTATTTTCTTAGGTTAATCTTAATTAGAACATTTACATAGATTTAACACTAACGTTTATATAAGAACTTATTAGTTTCAAGCCAACATGACAAATATAAAAAACATTCAACAAAAAAACATAGTTTACTTTAGAAGATCTAATAAATACCTGGACCGACGTGTATTTATGGTAGGTTTAGATGTAGAATTTTAAAGGTGGAATTTATGGGTTCAGGGGATTTGGTAGAATTACGTTTCCTTCTGTACGTTTGGTTGCCCGAATCCTTGGAATCACGTTTTCCATGGGAGTCAGTTTTTCAGCAAATCCTCCATATGGAATCCGACACCCCTCCCCCCAAGATTTGCTGGGAAACTTATCAAGAGATTTATGGACCTACTTTTTTTTAACTCTAAATCCTATATATATGCAGTTTTAAGATTTGAGGGTAATGCCAAACGGTATAAAGAATTTAAAACAAGAAAAATTTATAAATCCTAGGAATTTTAATTGAGTTACCAAACATACAGGGGATTTATATAAATCCCAGAATTTGTAATCCTATGGGATTATAAATTCCTGGAAATGGTGAATTATGCAAAAAAAACCCAACATTAGCATTTTTAACGGGTTCGATTCCAGGTCCATTAGTTTAGGAACCGACTCGGAACCGAAAAAAATAACCGGTTTCCAGTTCCGGTTCAGGATAGTATACTAGTTGGACCCGATTGGACCCGTTGGCACGCCTAACTAGCCTACCACCAATCGCACTCTTTGATTCTCAGTGTGTATGAAGAGGGTGAGTATTGGATAGTATTAATGTTAGTTTTTTGTTGTAGATATCGGCGGGAATTGATTAAAATTACGTGTCACCTTTAGCTAATTTGACCAGGGCTAAAAGAGAAAGAGAAGGTCATCGCTAATAGGAGTTTATTCTACGGCTTCCTCCTATTCACTGATTATTATTATTTCGGGTTCCCTATACCCCCAAAGTTCCAACCTAGTTGACTACTAGTATACATATGTCCCTAGATATATATATATATATATATATATTTTGTTGGAGTGATAAAGGAAAGAGAGAAAGACTTTTCATTAACCAGAGAGAGGAACCCCATTACATAGGTATATCATTCTATTTATACAAGAGTAAAGGGAAAACCCTGGTATACTAATGGACCACATATCCATGGGCCATAGGCCCTATAACACTCCCCCTTGTGCGGTTCAAAAGCGGAACTTCAAATGTGTTGCCTCATTAAAACCTTGGCAAGGAAAACCCAATGGGACAAAACCTTGACGAAGGGAAAAGAATACAACATGTTGATAAAGCTGGCCACTTCTCTTCAGAAAAACCTAAAATATAAAAACCCTGTGGGAAAAAGATAATTTCAATCGGAGAGTCATAAACCTAGTGTTGTTGTTGTCTCATTAAAAACCTTGCCGAGTAACAAAACCCATTGGGACAAAATAAAACTCGGTGAAGGGAAAAAGAGTTCAACAGACACTCACTCCCCCTGATGTCGACATCATATTATTAAATACTCCCCCTGATGTCGTCATCTCCTCCTGAATGTAATCAAGGGAGTTCGGACAATTTCCTTAGTTCAATACTCTTTACGTGCTTTTCAAATAAGGACTTAGGAAGTGACTTAGTAAATAAGTATGCCACATTCTCATCAGACGGTACTTTGTTGACTTGAATGTTTAAGAGACACTGTTGTTGCTGATTGTAAAAGAACTTTGGTGAAATATGTTTCGTATTATCACCCTTGATATATCCTTGCTTCATCTGTTCGATACAAGCTGCATTGTCTTCATAAATGCATGTTGGCTCTTCAGTGGTAGAATTCAAACCACTAGTCCCTCGAATATGTGTAATGATAGACCTTAACCATATACACTCACGAACCGCTTCATGTAGGGCAATAATCTCTGAGTGGTTCGTGGAGGTAGCTACAAGAGTTTGCTTGGTCGATCTCCAGGATATCGCTGTGTTCCCCATGGTGAATGCATAACCAGTTTGGGATCGAGCTTTATGTGGGTCAGAGAGGTACCCAGCATCAACAAAACCAACCAAAACATTATTTGGGGTTTCAGTGTAGGGGGTTGCTTTAGCAATCCTCCTTTCGTCCTCATAGGGATAAAATAGACCCATGTCAATGGTTCCTTTAAGGTATCTGAATACATTCTTTACACCATTCCAATGATGCCGCGTTGGCGCTGAGCTATATCTAGCTAACAAGTTCACTGAGAATGATATATCAGGTCGAGTACATTGTGCTAAGTACAATAATGCGCCTATTGCACTTAGGTAGGAAATTTTAGCTTCCAATACCTCTTCGCCATCTTCCTTTGGACGAAATGGATCCTTTTGTATATCTAAACTTCGACCAATCATGGGAGTGCTAGCAGGATGCACCTTGTCCATATTGAATTGCCTGAGTATCTTATAGACATATGCAGACTGGTGGATTAGTATTCTACAGGCTCGATGTTCTAGCTCAAGTCCTAGACAAAACCGAGTTTTCCCAAGATCTTTCATCCAAAATTCAGATTTTAGGTAGCTTGCGGTTTCTCTTATTTCATCAAGAGTACCTATTATATTCATATCATTAACATAAACAGCTATAATTGCAAATCAGGAACTCGTTTTCTTTATAAATACGCTGGGGCATAACTCATTATTTGTATATCCCTTCCCAATCAAATAATAACTTAGACGGGTATACCACATCCGCCCGGTTTTCTTTAATCCGTAAAGTGAGCGTTTCAACTTAATCAAAAATGCACTCCGTGGTTTAGAGTTACTTGATTCGGGCAATGGATGGCCATCAGGCACTTTCATGTATATCTCTGAATCTTGGTCCCCATAGAGATATGCTGTAACCACATCCATAAGCTGCATTTCAAGTCCTTCTGAAACTACCAAGCTAACTAAGTAGCGGAACGTTATGACGTCCATTACGGGAGAGTATGTTTCCTCATAATCAATTCCAGGGCGTTGTGAGAAACCTTGCGCCACAAGGCGAGCCTTACACCTCAATACTTCAATCTTCTCATTAGGCTTTCTGACAAATACCCATTTATGTCCTACGGGCTTTACACCTGGTGGGGTTAGCACTACCGCACCAAATACCCGTATCTTTGCCAGTGAATTTAATTCTTCCTGGATTGCAACTTCCCATTTAGGCCAGTCTGCTCTCTTTTGACATTCTGCAATAGAGCGTGGTTCGATGTCATCGTGCTCAATGATCTCTTGAGCAACAGTGTATGCAAATGCATCATCAATCTGTGTGGAGGATCTTTCCATCAACACGTATGCACTCTCATAATCCATAGAGATTTCTTTGTTCTCTGGAATCATTTCAAACATTGGAGCGTCCTCCAGTATTGATTCATGGACATAACTGTAATCAGAGACAATTTCATGAGAGGGATTATCTGTATTGATGATAAATGGATCGGATTGTGCCTTACTCACTCTTTTCTTCCTTGGGTGAGTATCCATTGAACCAGGTGGTCTTCCCCTTTTCCTTTGGGGGGACACAACCTCAGCTACACTTCCACCAAGTATAGGTTTGACACCTCTATATAAGGTGTCTTTTCCCGTATTAGGGATTTCTAACCTTGCAGGCACGTTTGCAGTTGGTATGTGTGATCTCGTCACTTTAGCAATATCAGTGAATGCACCAGGCATTGAGTTTTCCACATTTTGAAGATCAATAATTCTTTTCACTTCACTTTCACATTATGAGGTGCGGGGATCAAGATGAGACAAAGTGGGGAAACACCACGAAAATTACTGTCATTCCCTTATGGAATCCTTTTCCATACCTCCCCCTAACGACGGGAAGGTTGTCTCATCAAAGTGACAGTCCGCAAATCTAGCGGTAAAGAGACCGCCTGTCAAGGGTTCCAAATAGCGGATAATTGTTTGGGATTCATATCCAACATAAATACTTAATCGTCTTTGGGGACCCATCTTAGTACGTTGTGGGGGCGTAATAGGCACGTATACAGCACAACCAAAAATGCGTAAATGTGAAATATCAGGCTCATATCCAGTTACCAACTGGTACGCAGAAAATGGTTGGCTAATAGTGGGTCTAAAGCGAATAAGTAATGCTGCATGCAATATGGCGTACCCCCAGGCAGTAATAGGCAGGTTGGAACGCATAACCAATGCCTTAGCTATCATCTGTAACCTTTTGATGGTAGCTTCTGCAAGACCATTTTGAGTGTGTACGTGGGGTACAGGGTGCTCTACGTCAATTCCGATAGACATACAAAAATCATCAAATCCTTTAGATGTAAATTCTCCAGCATTATCAAGTCTGATAAACTTGATTGGATAATCGGGGTGGTGAGCCCTCAAACGTATAATTTGTGCTAGGAGCTTTGCAAAGGAAACATTTCTTGTGGACAGTAATGCAACGTGTGACCAATGGGTCGAAGCATCTACCATAGCCATAAAATACCTGAATGGTCCGCACTCTGGATGTATAGGTCCACAAATATCACCTTGTATTCTTTGTAAACATGGAATGTTTTGTTTTGTATCTTTAACATAGGATGGGCTCGCTCCTGTCTTTGCTAAAGAACAAGCTTTGCAAAATGAGTGGTGTGCTTTTGACAAAGTCCACGAAGTAGAATGAGAGAAAGGTTGCACATCAGTTGCTTTAGATGGCAGTGGTTGGCAGACGTTGTTACTTTGCATTGTAACTGTCTTTTGTCCAATTTAACTTTTCACTCGAAAGAAAGGATGTCGGTGTGAGTTCTTTAAAACACGGATCATCATATCACGACCTGGGTCCCCCAAGCGGTCATGCCAAAGCTTGTATAAGTCACTGTTCAACAATTCATCGTTGGTAACAACATGTGATTCGATAATCCTAATAGTAGTAGTGTACAAACCACTAGAGTGACTCATTAATTTCTCTAAAATGCATTTTCTTCCACATGTATTAGAAATAATATTTATATATTCAATTCCATTTTCACAATGAGTTTCCAAGTGATAACCATTTGCACGGATATCTTTGAAGCTCAACAAGGTACGGTTAGCTCTTGGTGCATATAGAGCTTCTGTGACTTTAATCATTGTGCCATTTGGCAACAAAAATTGAGCATTACCTCGCCCAATAATCACTTGTGATGATCCAATCATCGTAGTCACAGAGGATTTATAAGGAATTAAGTCAACAAATAATTTCCTATTTCTTAAAATAGTGTGTGTGGTGCCACTATCAGCTAGTCACTCAATCTCTTCTGAGGATGACATTCCTACAAGTAAATGGTACTTCGGAGAATTTGGTCACATAATTCAATCATGCAGTAGATTATCACAGTAAAAATTAAATCCAAAGCATAATAAGTACCCATAAAAATTAAAAAAAAAAACCCATTGATCCATCAACAAAAAATGATAATTTAAGACTACCTAACATAGTTTAAGTCATCAAAATAAATATTTAAACCAAAGTCTGCTAAACCACAAAGCAAGAAAATAAACAATTTTTTAGGATCAAAGGATAACTAAAAAAATAACAATCAATCAAAGTCAGGTGTTTCCATAAAGGCATGGTTCTTGGCCTAGAAGTCTGAAATGGTGAAGTTGACATTTGGGGCATGATCATGTTCTTCCACGCAGTGAGCTTCTTGATCTATAGATTCCCGGTACTTTTTGTAGCTGGCTGCTACCTTGGCACTAGCCTTGCATTGCTGGTACCAATGTACGGAGATTCCACACCTGTAACAAGGTACATTGCCATTCTCGACCTTCTTAGGTGTAGTGTTCTTATGTGTTTTTTCAACAGTGTTGCCCCTACCACTAGGTCCATAAGTAACATCTCTAGACCAGGTATTTGAATGGCCTCCACGCCAATGGCCCCTTCCACGATGACCCTTTTGTCCTCTTCTACGTGGGTTGTTATCCCCACGTGAGTATGGAGCATGAGAATATGGATCAACATTTTTAACCCTCTTTTCTTTGGGGTATTTTCCTTTGTTATCCTTGCCATAGTTAGCCTCGGGAATTTTCTTCTTCCCGGGGGCTCTAGCATTGTTGTTTGCTAGAACTTCATTGTGCCTTTCGGCCACCCGCAATAAGTTGATCAACTTGCTAAAAGTTGTTATTTTCTTATTATCAACCTCTATGCGGTATTGGTTGGCTAGAATAACAGATGACAAAGGGAAAGTAGACAATGTCTTTTGAATCATATCTTTATCTGTGAGTTTTATCCCACAGAAATTCAGGTGTGCTTGTAGCTTAAGCATATCTCTTTGGAAATCACCTACCTTCACATAATCAAGAAACCGGATGTCATTCCACTGTTCATTCAACTGAGGGAGAAGGCAATCCTCAATGCTCCCAAAACGGATTGCTAGTGCATCCCACAGTTCTTTAGGACACATTATGTGTTGGTATCCCCAAAGGAGATTAGGGTCAATATGTGCCTTCAAATATCGGAGGGCTTCAGCCTTTTCTTTTTCAGTTGCTGGGGAAGCATCTTTCTCAATAGAGGGTTTGATGGTGTGGGTGAATTCTTTTGCTACAAAAGCGATCTCCACATCAGCCATTTAACGGTGATACTCAAGTCCATCTATATCCAACAGTCCAAACTCTTGTCGAATATATTCCGTCTTGCTCATATACATAAGACAATGTTAAAGGACATTAGTATGACCCATTCCGATACTATATTCCAAAAAACCAAGTTTCTTTATGGATTGGGAAACCAAATCTCTTTATGGTTTTTATTGGTGATCCAGTCAACAATCGAATGACTAGCGTCAACGTTACCCATTATGATGTCAACAAAGTTATGAAAAATTCAAAAAATAAAAAATAAAAAAATTGAGACATGTAACAGTAGAAAGCATTTGACACAAAGCATCATACATAGTCATGCATACACAGGCATATCCAGAAAATGAAATAAAGTAAAGTGAAATACATAAATATATATATACACGGAAGATGGGGGCTAAACACTAGCATATAGGACAAAATCAATAAAGATACACCACAATGGTAGAAACAGATTACTCTTCTTATAAAAAAAAATATATATAGATTCTGAACTAGTACCTAGATTTTGTAACATGTACAAAGACAAAACTCCTAAATACATTATAATTATACTATTCATAACACTAAAGGAGAATATAGCTTCGTACGTTAGAAATGTAGAACCAAAATTTAAAAAAAATCTTAGCAGCAGGGTTAGAGCTCGTTGTTGATGACGTGTTGGAGTGATAAAGGAAAGAGAGAAAGACTTTTCATTAACCATAGAGAGGAACCTCCATTACATAGGTATAGCATTCTATTTATACAAGAGTAAAGGGAAAACCCTAGTATACTAATGGACCGCACATCCATGGGCCATAGGCCCTATAACATATATATATATATATTTGTTGAAGTGGAAATATAGAGAAATGTAAAGAGACAGAGAAAGAAAAGAGTTTCTTATTGATAGGTTTCCACAGTAGTACATCGTATTCTTTATACACTAGGAAAAGGGAAAACCAAAAGACTTAAAGGTAAAACTAAAAGACTTCTATATGTGCCGCACATACATGGGCCTAAGGCCCTACAATACTTCCCCTTGTGCGGTCCAATATTAGTGCTTCATATGTAGTGTTTCAGATGTAGTTCTTCAAATGTAGTTCTATCCTCGATGACCACACATTTGCAGTTGGTATGTGTGATTTCGTCAGTTAAACGATATCAATGTACACATTTCCATTTGTGGGGTATAGGAGTCTATATGATACAAAATGGGAATACACCACGACATTCCCTCGGAAAATACTTTTTTCTGTCTCCCCCTAATGATGGGAAGACTATCTCATTAGAGTAACTATCCGCAAATCAGCGGTCGAGAGATCACCTGTCAAAAGGTTTAAACTACGGATAATTTTTGGAAATTCTTTTCCAACATAGTCAGTTAATCATTTTGAGGACCCATCATAGTACGATGTGGACTCGTAATGGCACATATATGGTGCAACCAAAAATGCGTAAGAACACAAATGTCAGACTTATATCTAGTTACCAACTGGTACGCAAAGAATGGTTGACCAATGGTGGGTCCAAAATGAATAAGTGGATATGTGTGTAATATTGCATATCCCCAAGCATTTAAAGGTAGGTTGGTACTTATTACCATGCCTTAGACATCATCTGTAACCTTTGATGATAGTCTTTGCAAGACCATGAGGTGTAGGATGCTCTGCATTGATCATATTAATCATGCAATAACCATCAAGCCGACTAGCATTTACAAGGGGTGGTAAGCCCTTGCACGTATAATATGTGCTAGTAGTTTTCCAAACGCAAAAATTCTTGGGAACTATAACTAGTCCAAAATGTCAAAACATCCACCAGAGCCATAAGTCACTTTAATGGTCCGCATTGAGCATGGATATTTTTATAAATATCACCTTGTTTTCTTTGTAATATGGATTGTTTTCCATTTGCATCTTGCGATGGTCTCGATCATGTTTTACTGAATACTTTGTAAAATGAATGGTATGCTCTCTTACTTAAAATCATAGTGGTGTGTGTGTGTGTGGGGG
>JAJJMB010003633.1:3678171-3792442 GCA_023531105.1 Papaver atlanticum
GCATCTAGTACTTTAGAAAACACTTAGAAATATGCCGTTACTTCGCATTTTGTCAATCTTTTTCTCGTTGTCTCGTCTACTCAAACACTGTGATGTACGTATGAGTCCTTTCAAAACGAAACATCATGCCATAACCAAAGTGCTTTTATGGTTATGTCAAAGCCTGTATGAGTCAATTCCCAACATTTCTGATGCAGTTTATACAGTGGTAAGAAGGATTCGATTATTGGACTTTTTAAAGATTCGATTTTTAGACTAATTAAGAAAAGAAATACTAGACAAAAATTGCTAAAATATACAAAAAGGATTGAGATGGTGATTTTATTAAACTCTAAAATAATGGAATGCTAAAAATGATTTTTGTACTCAAATGGAAGAAAGACTATGAGTCGAGATTCAATCACTATTATGCAAACTAAATGAATGCAACCATTTTCTATAAGTTCTCTAGAAAATTACTCAAGATGACTTAAGACAATTATTTGCGTCTCGGAAAATATGGCGTTTTAATAAACTATTTTTTTTTCTCAAAATGTTAATAATTTTCTTCACTCCAGGATGCTAGCTTTCTAAAAATAGGACATATGAAGAAAATTATTATCATGATAAAACGAGAAATAGGACCAAGACAATTTATATAGAAAACGATTACGACATATTAGTAAATATAATAGGATTTCATCTCTAATCCTTGAAAATGATTTAGCTACTCTTATTCGGAAGCAAAAATACCAAAGAGATAATAAAATTCATCTTTATTAAGCTCAAAAAGGACTTACAAGTGTTGGCGGATTTTGCTTTCCTTCTTCTTAGATTACAATGGATACGATGTTCTCTAACAAAGACTAAAAATAAAAAGATGAAGTACCAGCTTTTTTCTTAAAATATAGAGTAGTTTCGGTCAACTCCGAACATCCCATCCCCCTTACAGTTCACGCTCTCCCCTTTTTATAGAAACCTATTATATGGGCTCCTAGATTTTGGTTTTGAGGGATCACAAGATGACAAAATCGGGTCATCAAATAGTAATCTCCAAAACCCCTTATCCTAATGATTAATTAATGCTAATGATTAACTTAACTAAATTAAGTAAGATTAGTGATAAGATTAATAATAAGGTTAGACTAATCATTTGATTTATAGTTAATGAAAATTAAAATCGGATAAAATTTTTTTTTGAAAGTTACACTTACGGTAAGAAAACCTAACCGTATGTAAAATATACGGTTGGGAGTTCATATTTTCCCAACCGTAGACAAAATCTGGGTAAATTACAGTTATGTTTTCCAACCGTAGAAAACATCAGGACAACTTACGGTTGGAAAAGTTTTGAATCTTTTATTTAAAAATTTGACATACGGTTGGGTTTCCTTACCATAGAATATATCTACGGTTGGGAAAATATTGATTTCCCAACCGTATTCACTACTGAAACTAATTTCTAAATCACTAATTTTAATCAAATCTGGTATATTTTTGCAAAAAAAAGGTGGGTTTTTGGATTATTACCTAATTAAAGTTATTACTGGTTTAGAATCGATGATTATCATCGTTAAAGAAAAAAAAAATGGAAGAAAAAAAGAAGAGGTGATGGAGGAGGAGAAGAGAGCAAGAAGAGGCGGGGAGAAGAATTGAGAAGGAGACGGTTTTTTATTTTTTAGTTTAGGTTTATTTGATTAAATTAGGGATTGAAAAATTAGGTTTGAAGCTCCTATATTAATTAAATTTAGGTTTTGGGTCCATGTATTGAACCCCTATATTAGGTCCCCTCATCCACATTTAGGATAGTTGAACCCATAGGAGCCCTCAAAACCAAATCCTTGGAGCCCCTATAATAGGTTTCGTTTTATATGCGATCACATTCAGTTGCCTTAGATAGAAATCTCAAATCAAGGTATGTATATTGGGTTGTCGTCATTGCCTTGATTAATTTCATATCTTCCAAATCTCCTCCACCAGACATTTTCATTTCCACTTTGGTAATGATGTCGACATATGTTGGATATTTTCAATATTGTTTGCCGCTATCCGGGGGGTCCGGGACAGTGTTGGATGGTGGTACGACAGTGGTTCAACCATCCATATCTGTAAGGATAAAAACCTTTACAAGACATATGAACCGGTTACTGGCGAAGGAAACGAAGTTGTCTCCGCAAACAACCTACACAGCAAAGTGATTGTCAAAGGCACTGTTAAACTCTCGTTTACTTCGGGAAAGATTGTTACTCTTACTAATGTATTACATGTCCCTGACATTGTGAAAAACCTTGTTTCTGGAGACCTTGTTATGAAGGACGGATTCAAGACGACCTATGAGTCTAGTAAGTTTGTATTGTCCAAAAATGGTGTGTTTGTTGGATAAGGATATGCTTGTAATGGGATGATTAAGCTTAATTTAATAAATAATGGTTCTGCTTATACCGTTGACTCTATTAATTTATGGCATGGTAGATTAGGACATGTGAATTATGGTTCTCTTAGAAACATGAAAAGATTAGGATTAATTTCTGATTGCAACTTTGATAATGTTTTTAAATGTGAAATATGTATGCAAGCTAAAATACATAAAATATTCTTTAAATTTGTAGTAAGAAACTTTACCTTGCTTGAATTAGTACATAGTGATGTTGGTGATCTTAAAAATCACATGACTCATGGTGGAAACAAACACTATATCACTTTTATTGATGATTATACTAGGTATGCTTATACTTACTTGATGAAATCTAAGGATGATGTCTTTGACATGTTCAAAATATATAAATAAGAAGTAGAGACACAATTAGGACAAAAAATTAAGATTTTACGTTCTGATCGTGGTGATGAGTATTTTCCTGATGAATTTAAATTATTTTGTCAAGATCATGGTTTAATTCATCAATTTACTGCACCTTATACACCTCAACAAAATGGTATTGCTGAGAGGAAAAATAGAACTTTGGTAGAGATCGTTAATGCTATGCTTATTAGTTCTAATTTGCCTAATTCTTTGTGGGGTGAAGCAATGTTATCTGCATGTTATATTTTGAATAGAGTTCCTTTGAAAAAGAAGAATGTTTCTCCTTAAGAATTGTGGTTTAATAGGAAACCAAATTTGAGAAGACTTAAAGTTTGGGGTTGTTTAGCATATTTTAGGAAGCCTGATCCTAAAAGACCTAAGTTAGGAAATAGGGCGTATAAATGTGCTTTTGTAAGTTATTCACTTAACAGTATCACTTACAGATTTTTAATCCTTGACACTTTTGAGATTATAGAATTTGTAGATGTGGAATTCTTTGAGAACTTAAATGGAAATATTTCCCAAATACAACCCATAGAAAACCCATTGTTACCTAGTCTAGAATTTGTAGAGACTAGTGACAATGATGACCATTCTGCTCATACTCGAGACATGGAAGATACTTCTGAAATTATTGAAGATATCGAACCTAGAAGGAGTAAGAGAGGAAGAAAAGAGAGAAGCTTTGGTTCATACTTTATAACATATCTTGTAGAAGCTAGTAAGAATGAAATTCTTAGTGTTACAAAATATGTTATGCATGTTGGTGATGATCCTAAAACTTATGCTGAGGCTATGAGTTCCAGATATGCTAGTTTCTGGAAAGCATATATCAATGATGAAAAGAATTCACTTTTGATTAATGGTACTTGGATATATTGTGATTTACCTCCTGGCGTGAAGCCTATTGGATGTAAATGGATATTCAAAAGAAAGTTGAATGCCGATGGTCCCATTGATAAGTTTAAAGCCAGATTAGTTGCCAAGGGTTATAAGAAAAAACATGGAATTGATTACTTTGATACATATGCTCATGTTGCTCGCATCTCATCTATTCGTTGTTTAATTGCACTTGCTTCTGTTCACAAGTTAATTATTCATCAAATGGATGTCAAAACTGCTTCTCTAAATGGTGATTTAGAAGAAGAGATATATATGGAACAACCTGAAGGTTTCATACTACCAGGCCAAGAAAAGAAGGTTTGCAAGTTGGTTAAATCTCTCTATGGCTTGAAGCAAGCTCCCATGCAATGGCATGAGAAGTTTGACAAAGTAGATTTGACGTATGGTTTTGTTGCTAATGATGCGGATAAGTGTATCTATAGTAAGAATGATAGTTATGGATGTGTAATTCTCTGCTTGTATGTTGATGATATGCTTATTTTTGGATCTGACATATCTCGTGTAGAAGAAACAAAGAAGTTTCTTTTCTAACTTTGACATGAAGGATTTAGGAGAGGCTGATGTGATCTTAGGAATTAAAATTCTAAGAAAGGGGAATGAGTTGGTTTTAACCCAATCTCATTACATTGAGAAATTTCTCAAGAAGTATGGTCATTTTGATGACATCCCAGCCATCACTCCTTTGGATCCTAATGTAAAGTTAATGAAGAATATTGGTCGTGCTCATAAGCAACTTGAATATTATAGTGTTATTGGAAGTCTTATGTATGTTATGCATTTCACAAGACCGGACATAGCCCAAGCCGTGGGAATGTTATGTCGTTTCTCAAGTAATCCAGGAGTTGAACACTGGAGAGCAATATTGGCTTACTTGAACGGAACCATTGATTATGGTTTGCATTATCAAGGCTATCCTGTTGTATTAGAAGGATACAGTGATGCTAATTGGAATAATGTAGAATCCAAATCCAAGTCGACTAGTGGATGGATATTTACATTAGGAGGTGCTACTGTGTCTTGGAGTTCCAAGAAGCAAACCTGTATTTCTAATTCAACAATGTTGTCAGAATTGATAGCACTTACGGATGCATGTAAGGAGGCAGAATGGCTTAGAAACTTACTTGAGGAGATCCCATTTCGGAAGAAGCCAACTCCAGCAGTCTTGATTAATTGTGATAATCAGGCTACGATTTTAAATGTCGCTAACAAGACATATAATGGGAAGTCAAGACATGCAAGTCTTAGACATCAAATTGTGAGACAACTACTCAAGAGAGGAGTAGTTTCGGTTAACTTTAGAATCAAAGAAGAACTTGACCCATTCACAAAGAGTCTACCAAATGCAATGTTTTCAATAAAATGTGGGGAAATGGGACTAAGGTCTGTGAAAGAAAGTTGATCACCCATAGCAGAAACCCAACCTATGTTTTGAAAAAGATAAACAAGGTTCAATGTGGTACCAACAAGTTATGGATGTGGTTATGGTGCACTTATTATAAACTTCCCATTTCAAATTAGTGCAGTGGTTCTGCAAGAAACAAGGATGGATGAAAATCCTTAATGAGTCTATAGTTGTTTACAAGTGTATCGCATAAGCACATTAGAGACTTACCTATATGAGTATGGAAATCAAGCCGTTTCCTAGGAGAAAAAAGACCGCTCTCTGAGAGACTCATGAATCCGGGATAAGCACATGGCCATTAATGTGTTGGCTACATAACACACTATCTCAGAAATCCGTACGTGTGGAATTCCGGTTTTATCACATGGGGTACTTGGTTCAAGATTGGTTTCACCACTGAACCCCGATAAGGCTTTGAATTTCTTGCACTAAGTGAAGGTTCAAATCCAAAAGATACCTATCATTTATGTATTGATTTCTACGAAGATGCTTATTTCCCAACTAAGCGTGAACTACGTTGGCTTGATCCCACTCGGGTACGTAGGCAGTCACTTTGGTGATGCAACCACTTTGTTTTAAAAGTTTTTTACTTTGTTTTTGTGTTTTTTCAATTTTGTAAATAGGGAGAGAATGTTAGATATTTTCAATATTGTTTGCCCCTATCCGGGGGGGGGGGGCCCCCGGGGGGTTTCTATCGACACGTCTCTTCCCATAGGGTTTCTTCCCAAAAGAAACCATTAATGGATGCCCGTTGAAAGCGTCTGTTGGAGATGAAAAGCCATCTCCAAAAGGCATGAATACCTCTTTAAATAGCGAAGGTTGTCTCCCATTTCAATCATCAAAAAAACTCTTTCTCTCTAAGCATCTTCAGAATCAATTACAGTGTATTCTTGGTTGGGTCAATGGAGTACAACCTTTGAATCCAACAACGTTGTTAGAGCTTCATTGTATCCTGAAAGCAATATTTCGCTGACCGATTGTACTCACCAATTATTTGAGAAGGGTTGAAATAATTGCTAAAAAGAATCGCAATGCTTTGAAGCTCCAGTGATATAACATTCTTTTCGCTCTTTGTTTTCGTCCTCTATTACCCTGTATTTTCCAACAACATCATCATAATGGCCAACCAACAATGGAAAGTAAAAGGTTGTCCATCCTTTTTTACTTCCACTCACCCACGTGCTAATTTGCCTTGATCACTTCCAAGCTTCCATAAGTGGGGGCAAAATGTTATATTCCTTTAGCTCTCCTCCGTATTCTCAAAGATTTCATTTGTATATGCCAGCTCCTTCTTTGGATTAATAACATATCATTAGTAAACGGTAAGTTCCTATCATGTTGACATTCTCCCCAATATATTTGCTCTTGCCCGCCATTTTCCAAATATCATTTAGTGCCCTCTAGTGCCTCGTTTGCCTCGTCAATCTTACCATAGTCGTTATTGTATTTTGACCGTTAAAATATGGCAAGTCAAGCTGGTGTTTTCATATCCCTTCTTTATAAACTTTACTCGACAAGGTAGGTTGGTCCCATATATAACAGTATCAAGACTAGGACCTTGCTTGTGCCGGTTGAGTTCATCCGAATTTATGACATTTGTAGAGCGCCACCATGAACGTCCTTGTTTTGAGATAGCCGAGAGACTCATATGTGTAGGCTTTCAAATTCCGTTCATTTTTCGGACACAGTTCCGTATTTCGGTCCATTGAGCTATATGTATTGAAAACGGCAAAACTAAACAAAAGCATCAAATTTGTACAAAATAAAGAACTAGATAAATGTAAATTAAGATGTAAAAATGTCGTGTTTACACACTTATCAATTTCATCGTCGGAGTCAATATGGAAGCAATAATCTAAATACTATATTACAATTCACTAGATTGACTCATTAATTTCTCTAAAATATGTTTCCTTCCAATACATTAGAGACTATAAAAGATGTAATCAATTACATTCTCATCACTGTGAGTTTCCACATGATATCCACTTGCATGGGTTTCTTTGGAATTTAACAAGGTGTGATTAGCTCTAGGTACATGTAGAGCTTTTGTGACTTTTAATCTTTGTTCTATCTTGGAAACAAAATTTGAGTAGTGCTTCGCTCGATGATTCAATCATCATAGTCACAATATAAGGAACTAGTTCAACAACTAGTGTATATTCCTTAAGCTAGTGGGGGGAACCACTATCTGTTAGACATCGAGTCTCGAGAGACTTAATAAGTGGTGTAGCCTTATTACGTAACAATAATGGGGTTCAACTCAAGTACTTTAAAGTGTATGTTATGGTTCAGATGGGATGATATACTTTTCATCCAGAAATATCTCAAGTGTTTTAGATAAAAAAAAATCGTCTCGTGATAATGATGTACTTTTCATAAGTGCAGGAAATCGATTGCTATTATGGTACCTGCATTACATTGCTCGTACCAATACCAGTAACAAGATTCATTCTCAGTAAATATTTATACCAAGTTTCCAACTCCCATTTAAATGAGTCAGAATTACATCTCTATCTCATGCACGATAGATACATTTAATTTGTATCGTTATTACTTGAGCCAAAATTACATCTCTGGTCCTATTTTAGAAAAGGCTAATATCTTCTACCATAATTTATGTGTATTCTTTCACATGTTCTAGTATACCAATATTAATATTGGTATGATTTAGCACGTCTAACCCTCTTTTCTTCGAGGTTCTTTCTATATTTATTCTTCCCACAGTTACCTTATGTTGAGAAATTTCTTTATCCCAACAGGTATACATTGTTGTTTAAGAGAATCTAACATGCCTCCCAACCATTTATATCAGGTTGAATAGCTTACTAAAGACCGTGAATCTCTTGTTAACATACTTCAACATCTGTTGTTACTTTAGTATAATGGATGAAGTTGAAAAGATAAAAATGAAAAGACTTTTCTGACTCATGTCACTTTTTGTGAATTTCTTTCCACAAAAGTTGAGGTGCTACTTTGAAACATATCTTTGTTCAAGTTAGTGACTCTTTTATAGTCTAATAGTGGAATCCATCCGACTAAACATTCAATGTTTCAAAAACTTCCTTCAAAGCATTTCATCGCCTGAAGTCAATATGCTGCCATGAAAACATATAAACTATGCCTTCATCTTTTGAACATGCATCGTCATCGATTGAAGGTTTTTATGATAGAAGTATAGCCCTTGTAGACACAAATGACTTCTGTATCAGAGACTCTTTAATGGCGCTGAAGTACTTCTGAGTCCAAAAGATCAAATTCGAATCGAGTTGATTTACTCAGACCCAGTTAACTGTTTGGTCAAAGCCCGGTCCATTGGGTCGCCTAGGTCATAGTTAACAAAATTGTACATATATAGTCCATTATATATGAAGTACTCAGGTCCATTGATAATAAACTTGAAAGTATTTGCATATAGGTCCAAATACATTGTTAACCCTAAAATTGGAAATTTCATCATCCAACTTTAGTGATCAAAAGACAACCTTTACCATATCCGATGATGATGAAAATTTCACAGAAGATTCATCAATAGGTTCCTAGACAAAATGATATTCTCGAAGCCGTATGAGTGTTCAAGTTAACATTTCTGTGGACACTGCCGGAAAAATCACGTATTTTGTAGTACTTTCTATGGTTGGATCTTTATGAAATTTCTACAGTAGCTCAACAAGAACAATATATAACACACACCAAAAATACAGTATATTCCAACAGTTGGAATTCTTAAAAATTAAGTTTTATCACGATGTTATAAACTAGGATTTTTCTGAACGCAAACAATTTCATTAAAATCAGGTTTTGGAGATTGCATCATATTTCGATTTAATTGAAATTTTAAAAGAGTAAATTAAATAACACCTAATGGTTGAACATATTAAAATTTCATGAAAATCTAACGGTGAAATCTCTATGTTTGATAGTCATACATTTGTGGAACCCTAGTAAAAACTATGGAACGAAATTATTTTGTTAAAAGGGAATACCTGGTAACGCATCCATAATATGAAAAATTTAAATAAATAAAAAATCAGAAACATGCTACTCTTCAAGAAATAATCCATCGTCGATCTCAAATGGTAAAAGAAAATTGCATAGTTTATAGAGCCGTGTCGATAACGTGTTGAAGTGGAAATGTAGAGAGGTAAAGAGATAGAGAAAGAGAAGAGTTTCTTATTAATAGGTATCCCTTATGTATTAGGAATGAAAACTAAAAGACTTTCTATATAGGTCGCACATACATGGGCCCAAGGCTCTACAATAATATTCAACTTGTTGTAGGACCTACGGCCCATGGGTGTTGGGCCCAACTACAAGCCTAAGGGTTTCTCTTTACATGTACATACTAGGGCTTAACCCGTGCCGTAACGGCACGGGCTTAGAACAATATTATCATCAATTAGTCACCAAAATGGGGTGAAATAAGAGAGAATAAGAGAAAACGACCATCTGAATCAGATAACTAACAGACAATATTCGAGTGCCGCCTACAAACTGCATTAAATTTTTTGCTAAAATAGCTATGGCTCAAGAAATTAATCAACATGTCTACAACTCCATTTTAGATTTTTATGCTTGTAGGTTAAAATGATAATACCGTCAATATGCAAGTTATAAAAAAAAACTGATGTTAACCATCTCACTACTAATATATTACACATCATCTTGCAATCACACGCGACCTTAAGAAGTATTAACTATGCACTAACGTCGAGTGCAGTCGATCAAAATAGTTGAATCAGTTCTTTAGACATCTTAACTCTTCCACCAGATCTTCAAATGATGTTCTTAAATCTTTGACGGAAGGTAAGGTTGAAACTGCAATAGCTGGCTTCATAGTTGTAGTTTCATTTGTAACATTACCAACCTGCAGTACATTAAGAATTGCGTTAAAAAAAAGAGTCAGTTATGCTTTGTTGTATGTCTACTTGTACAGACAGTGAATGAAACTGTAAGGCATATGGCGCATGCGCATTCAAATATCAATAATGATTTTCAAACCACTGTCTCCTTTCTTTAAATTTATTAGAATATCAAAAAGCACATTACACAACTCCAATATGTTCAAATGTTAGCAAAATTGGCTAAGCCCAATGATTATATACCATTGTCTGGGAAAGTAAATGCAGAAAACTGTACAAACAATACACATATTAGCTGACATAGGTATGATGCAGTAACAAACTAAAAGTGTTGTACTGAATGCAGTGATACTCCACATTCATTTCACTATGTCAAAGAAAACCCTTGGTTTATGGTTTAACTATTCTATCCTATTCCAAAAAACAAAAAAATAAAACGAACAACCAAATTATTTAGAGAAGGAAAAAAAAGTTATGTCATCCATGCCACCTTAGTATATCAGTAATATCAAAGACTGTATGCATCATTTAACTGAAAATTCACACTACAGATTAAGGGGAATCGGGACTTTTTATTATGGAAAAAGGATAATGAGTCAATTGATGTAATTAGCAGTACTATGGACTTGGGCCTTTCTGAAGAGGAAACATTTATCGGTGGAAGTGAAAACATCAAACTAAAGTTGCACATAAACGCATGGAGAAAGATTTAGCTTTACTACTCGCATAGTTTCCTGTATCAGTTCATCCAGTTCTAACCCCACTCAGTTACTTGTCTGACCGGCGTAAACTGGGGATTCATACTTGTCCAGGTAAATAAGTAATTTTTGAAAACAGTCAGCCATTGGACGGTACAAGTCCCAACGTTATATACTGAGCATGCTCTTTTAATTTAAAATGATAACATATTTAGCAAAAAACAATATAAAGGAAAAACGACAGCAAATACGAAAGTTTAAGCATAAAACCTTAACATGTTTTACGAACAGGATATTATAGTTGTTCTTCGATCCATAAAGTTCCAATAGGTTTGAACTTCGAACCAACCCAGAAGACATCTCAACTTCCACCATCTTTTACACTATGTGTTTCGGAGACAATCCATCAAGAACCCAAAGTTATCACACTACTACGATAACTTTTAGCCTGTAAAAAGATAGTCAAAACAATTGTCTTGATATTTTAACCCTTACACCACCAACCTCATAATGCTTCATATTCGACCCCTCTTCCAAGGAAAGTTCTTCTGGTTACTTCCCTACAAAAGCAGAGAACAGTGATGGTACTACATATCCCATGCATCCCATTATTAACAAATTGTTTAAGAAAGGAAACAACTTATATGTGGTAGCAGGTTAGGTCACACAACAAATTTGACAATCATGAACCCTTACATGTATATTTTTCAATTATCTCCATCTCAACACTCAATGTTTTGGGTTACTTTCTGCACAAAATTTCTGGTCTGGGCGAAAGCCCCTTGATGTAGTAAGTGTAAGTAATTCTCTATGGACGTCAGATAAATGCTCTCATAACACCACATACTATACCAATGATTCAATGAAAAAAAATTCGTAAGCTACAAAAGGACCTGGATTTAAACTGGAAGCATCCAAATCTTATAACATTGCCTAGGACAAAATTAACTGTGACTGCATGTAGTTGTAATATGGGAAGTGTAAATTAATCGTGTCACCTTCGACCCCCTGCAAGTCTGCAACACATCATTTTCTATTATTGAGAGGTACCGAAATGAAAAAAAAAAACTATTACTTCAGTGTTGTCCAATACCATCAAAAAAAATGAACAATGCAGTATATAATCAGATATCATGCCGTGATAGTTTTCTAATGAGAAACAAACATATGTGAATTCAGTGGGCACTTATGATTTTGTGTATTGTTTAGAATACTAATTTGTTACCACTGCTTACTGTCTAGATCTCACACATTATGTCAGCCAGCAGATCAACTTACTCTAATTTGTGGATTTCCGTGTAAGGATCAGCCTGCAGAACCTAATAGAGTTCAAAACCTTACAACATGTCACAAACCAAAGTAAGCAAAACCATACAAATAGAAATATATGACAAAACCTTAAGCTTCATAGTCATAACGCTTCAACAAAATTATGTCAATAATGGCAATAAAAAAAATGGATAAAAATTACCTGACTTGATGATCACCTGTTTGAATCAGGGATGAATCCACATTAGTATTTGTCTAAGTTTGTTTTTAAAGTCGCTGCTTTCGAATATTTTCTCTCGAGTTGTCCATTTTTTAATGAGATCGACGGCTTTAAGTTCCCTGATCCAACTTCGACCGTCTCATTCTGTCCAGTAGACTGATCCATATCAATTCCTTAATGATGCCTAAGTAAGTATTCCATCCTACGGGTGGCACTGATGCCTGACATATAAGCCAGTACTTTGGAGTTTTTTGCTTATTGGCAGATATTCCTAGGTAAGCTCTGGTGTAATTGCTTCTTATTTTCTTAGTGACTTAAACTTTGTCCATCTTTACATACTGTGACTCGTTATGGGTACGATTTCAGATGGTATTGAGATTAAAATAGTTTTATTAAACAAAGGTGAAGCTCCAATGTCTTACAGACAGAAATGGTAAACCTAAAGTCATAAAATGGTAAACCTAAAGACAGAAATTAGTTCAATGCCCCGAAAAAAGTAGACACCATTGATTAAGTACAATCAAAAAGCTAATACCAATCGATTTTTCATAAAAAAACCATTAAGATCAATAAATTTTCAGAAACACACAAAACAAACGAAATTGGGGTATGCAAATCAGAGATGAAAACTCACAAAGGGAGGAAGAAATTATTCACCTGTGCAATCCAACCTCTAATGAAATTAAGTCGAGATACAAATAGGAATTGGGAAGTCTGCGTGAAGAAGTGATAGGATTTAGTGTCTTTTTTTTCTTTTAAATCCCGAAATCAGGTAAATAATGGAGGACAATTAAAGGAAGTTGTAGTGACAGAAACGTAGAGAGTTTTGAAAGCAAACCACGGCCATGGATTTATATTTGCTAACAACAAATCCTGACCATTCTTTACATAGGAAAAGTTATCAAAACTGTGCTATGTATTCTTGATAAATGATACTTTACCTATGTAATATGCTAATCAATAGAAATCCTTGTCTTCCCTGCCTCTTTACTTTCCCCTATATTTCCACTGCAAAACGTTATCATGCACGATGCTATACTGCAGAGCGAGATTGGTTGATTTTTTTTTCTATATATGGATGATAAACACAAGTTGTTCAAAAAAAAAATGGTGTTCGGATTTACATCGTCGCAGTTAAGGAATTATGTCAAGCTAAGTGCTTCTCTTCATTTGATTGTGGCAGATTTGATTTATTAATTTGGATGATTTGATTTGATTTGATTTAATTTAATATATGGGTTTGAAGGAAATCTGCTGATTTGATTAATGGGGGAAAGGAAATCTGTTTGATTTGTACTAACGCCAAAGGAAATCTAAACGGGTGGAAGATGGAATGGGTGAAAGATGAAACGGGCAAAGGAAATCTGAAAAGCTTCTGTACGCAGAAGCAGAAAGTACATCCCGAAGGTAAGGAAATCTGTATATGGGAAATCTATGGTCCGGTTCAGGCCAACACGGTCCGGTCCGGTCCAGCCTGATCCGGTTCAGTCCGACCCGGTTCGCTCCGGTCCATCCTGTTCCGACTCAGTTCCAGTTTGTGGCCTATTCTGTTCCGCTTTTTTGGGGCGTGCGCGATAGAAGTTGTTCCGGTCCTGTATATATACAGTAGGAACCAATGTATGAGGTATGTAACTAAAACTAATGTTGGTTTTTACATTGAATACCTGATGGGCTTATTTTATTTTTTAGAACATGCCTAGTTCTGTTTTTTTTTTTATTAAGATAAGTCCATATCATATAAAAGGTAAATTTAAATTATGATTGCTGATCTAGATCATTAAGAATTGCGGTCTTAATGTTATTTTGTTCTCTTGAGTATGATATTGGCATAGTTGAATGATGTCTTTTGTACCAACTCGATTCCAATGTATTTACTTGGGGTTTAGAAGTACTTGAGCACCATTATTGCGTACATGATATTTTCTCCCCAAATTTGAATGTTTCTTGGGATGTAATCCACTTGCTCGACTATCAAAGAGTCGGTAGTTTCAAAAGATACGTTGCAAATAAAATCACATTTATTCCAATTTTTGTGGAAGAACTCACAAAAGGTGATATGAGTCAGAAAATTTCCAATTCTCTACTTCATCCATGATACTGACGAACCAGTATATGTTGAAGTATGACAACAAGAGAACTATCTATAGTAATCTATTCAACCTAAAGTAAGTGGTCGACATGTGTAGTGAGATTCTCTTGGCCTATTGAGATAAAGAAATTTCCCAAATTAAGATAAATGTAGCAAAATTGAAAATGGAAAGAACCCTGAAGTAATGAGGTTTAGACGTACCGACTCATATAAAGCATGTGGAAAGGGACATATATATATATATATCATGAGACAAAGATGTATTTTTTCCCCAGCAGTAATGACACCAAAGTACAAGTATCAATTGAACATGGAATGAAGCTAAGATGTAATTCTAGCTCTCACCAAAGAGTTGGGAATTAATCATCTTATCGGTATTGGTACAAGAAATGCAATGCGGGTACCATAGTAACAACCAATTTCCATAGGAAGATCATGCTTTAGACATCAACTTTAATGACAAGAAGAACTTTGTCTGGCCAATTGACTATTTAATTGAACTAGATCAAATGTCTGCCCTTATGGAATGAAAAGTACATCATTCCCACGAGACATAAATTTTCTACAGCACTTGATATATATCTGGATGAAACATAACATATATTACTCTAAAGTAATTGAGTTAAATCCGACTTTTGCTACGTAATAAGGCCACACCACTTTTTAAATCTCTCAAGACTCAATGTCTAAGCTCTGTATGTACTAAGGGCTAATCACATCTTGTTAAGTGCAAAAGGTGTTCATGCGTGAACTATTACCTACCTTTTTTTTGGAAACTTACAGAAAGAATGGATTTGATTGCATCTATAAATTATTTCTAATGAATGTGGAAGGAAGCATATTCTTAGAAAATTAATGTGTCAATCTAGTGAATTGTAGATCACTGGAACTTGAATTACTGAATTCATATTAACCCCAACAATGAACTAATTGGGATTGATTCATAAAGACTTTGACATAACCATAAGGCACATTGGTTGTGACACGATGTTCCGTTTTGAAAGTACTAACACGAGCATCACTTCATTTGAGTGTATAAGACAATGAACTAATAGAATGCAAAGTTACGGCATCTATCACAATCAGTGATTTCTAAAGTTACTAAATTTGCACTGCCTCTCCCCATTATGCTTTAGAGTAAGAAAGAACGTCACTCATCTTACAAAGTCTCTCTTTAGTAAAACATGATTGAGACCATCATGTTTTACTTAGATGCAAATGGTAACTCATTCTCCAGAGAAATAAAGTGTTGTTAGTGAACATATATCCATGCAGAATGCGGACCATTCAGGTGATTTATGGCTCTGGTGGATGATTCGACGCATTGAATCAGTTATTGCTCACAACAACCGATGCATTTAAAACTCCTAGCACATTTTAAATAATGCAAAGTGCAAAGGCTCACCACCTTTGTTAATGCTAGAAACTGTACATCAAAAGGACTTGATGAATATTGTATGTTTAATAGATCAATATAGAGCAACTTGTACCCAATGGTGTCTAAGGAATAGGTTATGCGTACCAACTTACCTTTATTGCTTTGGGTATATGCAATATTACACGCATCTTTACTTAATTCGTTTTAGAACCCAATATTAGTCAACCTTTTTCTGCGTACCAGTTAGTAACTGGATTTAAGCCTGACATTCGTGTTCTTACGCATTTTGGGTTGCACTATATATGTGCCACGACGACTCCACATCATGCTATGATGGGTCTTCAAAACTATTAAGTAGTTATGTTGGAAATGAGTACCCAACAATTATCCGCATTTATTAAAAAAAATGGCAGGAGATCTCTTACCTCTAGATTTGCGGGTTATCACTTTAATGAGACAGTCTTCCCGTCGTTAGGGGGAGATAAGAAAAAGTATTTTCTAAGGGAACGACAGGAATTGTCGTGGTGTGTTCCCAGTGTGTCTCATATTGATTCTTGTACTCCACAAATGTAAATGTGAAGTGACAAAGAATAATCGATTTTCAGAATGTACACTGATGTCGCTAAATTGATGAGATCGCACATACCAGCTGCAAACCTACCTGCAAGGATATAAATCCTCAATAAGGGATATACACCATATACTAAGGTGTTGCAACTACACTTAGTGGAAGTGTGGTTGAGGCCGTGGCTCCATAAAGGAAGTTGAAGAGATCACTTGGTTCGATCAATCCTCACCTAGAAAGGAAGTAGGTGAGTAAGGAACAACTTATTTATATCATCAGAAATCATCTCATAAGATTGTATCTGAATATGTCCATGAATCAAACTGGAGGACGCTCCGAAGTTTAATGATTCCAAATAACAATGACATCCCAAGTGGATTATGAAAATGCGCACGAGTCAATGGAAAGATCATGCGAGCATACTTATGATTAATTTCATATACACTTGTTTAAGGAAATATAGCAAGATGAGATCGAACCAAGCTCCTTGTTTCTTAATTAATGTCAACGAATAGCATATTTGGCTTATACAATCCAGGTAGAACTTGGTTCTTTGACAAATATACAGGTATTTGGTGTGGTAATGCTAACCAACCAAGCGTAAATCCTATTGGACATACATGATTAATTTGTCACAAAGCATAATGAGAAGAAAGCAGTCTTAAAGTATAAAGACTCGCCTTGTGGCGCGGGGTTTCTCACAAAGCCCTGAAATTGTTCTCTTGAAACGAATGTTATAGCGTTCCGCTACTTAGTTAGCTTGGTAATTTCAAAAGGACTTGAAATGCAGTATATGTATGTGGTTGTTACGTATCTCTGAAAGAATCAAGAGATAGAAGATATTTACAAAAGTACTTGATAGCCTTTTGTTTCCCAAATCAAGTGACTCTAAACCACATAGTGCGTTTACAATTAGATAGAACGCTCACTTAGAGATTGAAGCAATCAGGCGGATCTGGTATACCCGTCTAAGTGGCTATTTGATTTGAAGGGGATAGACAAGTAAGTTATTTTTCCTTGTGTATTCACAAGAAAGTTCCTGATTTGGAATTGTAGCTATCTATGTCGATGGTACAGACAGGATGGGTACTCTTGATGTAATAAGAGACCTTAAAAGCTATTTGAAATCCGAATTTGAGATTAAAAATCTGGGGAAAGCTCGACCGAATACTGAGCTTGTGGTATATTATTCCACCAGTTTGCATATGTAAAGTTGTAAGGCAATTTAATAAAGACATGTATCCTGATAGCACTCCCATGATTAGTCGAGGTTCAAATGTAAGTAAGTGACCATTTCGTCTAAAGGAAGATGACGAAGATGTGTTGGGGATGAAATTCCCATATCTAAGTACAATATACGCATTGTTATACTTAGTATAATAATATACTCGATTAAATTTTACATCCTCAGGGAACTTGTTAGCTAGATATAGCTCAACGCCAACGCAACGTCATTGGAATGATACTGTGAATGTAATCATGTACTTAAAAGTAACCATTGACATGAGTTTGTTTTATCCCTGCAAAGACATAAAAAGGAATGCTAAAGGAACTGCAATCCAAAGGTTGTTGATTATGAAGGAACAATAATCTCTTCTCCAACGAAAGTAATCAGGGGGAGATATCGTAGACTATTTTCTAAGTCATTGTCGATATTCAGTTTCGAAAAGTACATGACTAAAGGAACTGTCTGGAACAACTCTGAAAGTAATCAGGGGGAGATGCCGACATCAGGGGGGGATCCAAGGATATGATGTCGACATATTTTACTTCGAAATTGAAGATGTGTTGTACTCTTTTTCTCTTCGATCGAGAATAGTTTTTCCCAAAGGGTTTTGTTACTCGACAAGGTTTTTAGCGAGACAACACTAAAAACATCAAGTATGTTGAACGTTGAAGACATAAAGATCGCGTTGATATTGCACTGGGAAGGAAGTGGAAGACAGCATTCAAGGCACCCGACGGGCGCTTAGTGTTATTATGCAATTACTGAAAATATTTGAATCAAAGAAATGAAACGCGATATTCTCTTAAGCAACGTAACTTCCAGAATCAACAACATGGTCTTATAAACATTCAAGTCACCAAAGTAAAGTGTGATAAACTCCATTTGACTGCATTAGACTAATGAAAATTGTCTGACATCAGGGGGAGCATCTAATGGTGTGTTGAACTATTTTCCTTCACCGAGGTTACTTTTTCCCCCAGGGTTTTGTTACTCGGCAAGGTTTTTAATAAGACAACAACAAACACCGGGAATGTAATTTCCCAACTAAAGCTATTGTCTTTCCCACGAGGATTTTCTGCCTTAAGAGTTGTGAAACAACTAGTCAACTTAAACGGAGCAAAGTGATCATCTGCAATGGATCACCTTTACTTGCATCTGTCACGTTGTACTCTTCAAATTCGTCAAGGTTTTATCCCACTGGGTTTTCCTTGTCAAGGTTTTAATGAGGCAACATATTTGAGTCCAACTATGTTCTAAGTTTGCTTAATATTGTACTCTTTTTCTTTAATTCAGGTTTTGTCCCTCTGGGTTTTCCTGACGAAGTTTTAACGAGGCAATTAACTTAGACTCGTCGATCTTTGAAGATCGTATTGCATGTGATGAACTACATGTAAAGTACGAGACAACATGTGAAGAGTTTTACCAAGGTTTTATCCCACTGGGTTTTTCCTTGTCAAAGTTTTAATGAGGCGATTGATTTCGGCACAAGTCATCAAGAATGAAGACCTACATTCGAAGCATTATACGTGAAGCACTACAAACAGAGTTTTATAGGACCACACAAGGAGGAGTGCTGTAGGGCCTACGGCACATGGGTGTGCGGCCCAACTAGAAGCCTAAGGGTTTCTCTTTACATGTATATA
Source organism: Papaver atlanticum (assembly GCA_023531105.1). Classification (NCBI taxonomy): domain Eukaryota; kingdom Viridiplantae; phylum Streptophyta; class Magnoliopsida; order Ranunculales; family Papaveraceae; genus Papaver; species Papaver atlanticum. Next base: position 3,697,208 of record JAJJMB010003633.1, read on the forward strand.
AAGGATACTTTACCTATGTAATAGGCTAATCAATAGAAATCCTTGTCTTCCCTGCTTCTTTACTTTCCCCTATATTTCCACTGCAAAACAACTTCTATTCCCTAGTGCTTTTCAGTAGTTTTTTATGCGGTCTGTGTAAAAAACCCTTTAATCTTTTCTTGCTTCATCCTCCTTTTCGTACTTGTAATTGATTCTCTTTATGCCTCTTAAGTAACAAGTCCATGGATATTAAAACTTTACGTCATTACTTCCGTTCAACTTTTTCTGATCTCCCAACTGTACTAAGAGAAAAGCTAGTAACATGTACCAGTCAGGATCGTGAAACAAGACAAAAACATGTTCAGAGGATCATAAACTCGATATCAGATGCTGAATATTATCTAACGCTTGGAATGACTCTCAGCAAAGTTATCGACACTTCTGCAAATCAGTCAAGGATCACCATATTTTGTCCACCTGATCATATCATATTATCTCAGAAGTACTCGGATCAAACTCGATTGACGTCAATGAAGTACCATATTTCCACCATGAAGTTGGACAAAGAAATTTAACAGTCATTGTATTTATCATCGACACCTCCAGTCAAGGTGCCTAAGATCGATACCCTTGTACCTGGACAATCTTTAGTCGTTACTGATTTCAATGAAAGACTAGGATTGGTTTCAATAAATAATGTCAAGATCACTAAGTGGGAGGTATATAAAGATGCAAACCTTATCGTGCATGGGGTGAAAGATATATTTAATCCTGCTACAAGACCTACAATCTGCGGTATGATATCGATTGGCTAAGTACTGTAACGATTGCTTAGAAGTAGTTACAATTTTATTTTATTTTTTTTGTTTGTTTGGTTTTTGTTTATTTCTTATTATTCATGCCAGTGCAAATTAGATGCAATTGTTGATAGACTCAAAACTGCTGGTGTAGAAACTAAGAAAATATCTGGGGTCTTAGCAATAACCTTGTCCCACAATAGTGGGAATTAAGTGTTTCACCTGTACTTCCAGAGTTTACTATACAAGCAATTGTACAAGCCATGGTATTTATATAAGAGTAATATGTGCACTTGATTCCTCGTGTTGGAAAGAATCTGATTTTTATACAACACCTGGATCTTTTATAATTCTTAAGAAAAAAAAAATGAATCTGGAGCAGAAATATTACGAATTTCTTTTGGAACTTATCTGAAGCCCAAGGTCCTGGTGTTTCCTTGGCTACTCGTAGCCTCATAGGATCCTAGAAGCAGTTTTGCTACTCACTGGTTGGAGGTTCACCTAACCACTTCGCGCGGAAGCCTGTCCCTTTACAGTCAGAGCAGCACATTGAACCCTAGAGAAACATAAGAACAAACACCAGAGAAAGTCTTTATTAATATTCTAACTGAAATTCAGAATCACCGAGAAATTTGCTAGTTACCTTCCCAGTACATATAACACAGCTAGTGTTTCTGGAAGGGACTTGACAAAGCATATTATCACCGATAATGAAGAAACCAGAACCGCCGCACCATTTGCATTCAACGTGCCCATGTGAGTGACAAGATGAACAGGCAACTGGCCTAGGTTGCTGCATTATAATTACATCAAGGACATGTTAGATGCAGAATTTATAAATTCAGCTTACAACTTGGTATGCAGAAAAAATTAGCATGTTGTGGGTGTAGAGGATAAGAGACAGAAACCATAGAGATGATAGAATAATTTAATATGCTTTATAAGGCTCTTCATATTAATATGATGTACTCATATAGAGCTAACTTGTTCTTCTGTCTATTAACTCGAAAGCATGAACATTGATTTATCCACATCAGACATGTCAAAAAAACAGTTCAGCCAAGTTAGGCTCAGTAACTTGTTAGTTACTCGGTTGGCTCATGGGTCGAGGATGGATAAGTCAGGCCCAAGTAACAAACCAGGCTACTTAATTAGCTTCAGAGTTTAAAAATTGATGTTCAATAAAGAAACATGTAGTTCAAACTAATGATTCAGGTGACACATTGATTGAGTTAGGTAGAAGCCTAAACACAAGCGCAAGTTAATCAAGATTGAATTTTCCCGTTACACCCTAGGGGGGTTACCATAAAAGCAATCACCAACAACTCATAAACATTGTTCACCACAGATTTTCAAGTTTTTCATTTAGTTGCTTATCAACTAACTAAATGACAATTGATATAAGCTTCTGTCGATTACTTAATGACAATTTCTAGTTGAAAATTAGATTAGACTTCTTCTAGTAGTTTCAGTGAAAGTGGTATGTCAAGTTTTGGCGACAAATAAGGTGGCTGGTGTGTTTCGGAAAGAACTATCCCAGATTTCCACTCGCATGATTCGTAAATCGCAAAAGTAGGATAAGCAATATTCAGGTATATAGAATGTCCGAGATCCGAGGATATACACAAATAATAATGATGATTTAATAAAACAAAAAGTTAAGATGACCAAGTTACACTAAGATGTTTGTAGTATAATTGTATTAATAAATACATGTAGAAGCTGATTCAGCATTTCAGCTGAAATTGATCTTAATTTGGTAGCCTAATAATTAATTCATGTTTGGTTCAAGGAATAAAATACTGATAAAAAAACACTGACAACAACCAAGCCTGCTTTATCATGAATCATTAATAGCATGTTTGGTTCAAGGAATTGAATTGTTGGTAATCCAATTCCGGGGGAATGTGGCCAATTCTTTGAACCAAACAACACAAATCAACTCTATGTAATTCCCTTAAAAAAATTGGAATCCAATTCCTTCCAAAATAATAAATTTCCAATGCATTGGTCTAATAGTGCAATGGAATTGGATTCCAGGGTAAAAACAAAAGTACTTGAATTACCTCAACCAAACGCTTATTTTTTGGATTTGAATTCAATTCCAAGAATTGGATTACCCCATAATTGAATTCCTAGGAATCCAATTCTTCCAACCAAATGAGGTGTAAGTATATTCATATTTTGTGAACCAAGTTATGTGTTAAATTGTTACTTGCTGATCCGTGGTACTTTTACACGTATAACAACCCAAACAAAGAATAACCGAAATCATTAGGATAGATTACTTATTCTAGTTCAAAACTAAGTTTTGTTGACAACTCAACCAGAAGATATCCTAAAAGGCAGACTGTTGATAGAGTAGAGGTGGTTTAATGCCGGTGTAAATATGCTACAAGCAATTGAATTATTTATTTGAAAATAATCTTCTGAAAACTAAAGAATACTCTAGCATGGCGAACAGGATATTTGTGAAGTGTTTCTTTCAGGGTGCTTATGGCGAGTGTGATATCTGTAAAGAACCGCTGGACATAATAATTTGGCGATAACAATATAAAATGGGACGCAATACACAGACTGTTGAAAATGCATATCATATAGGGGTGCACAGAAAGGGAACAACAAAGCATCTACAAATGGTTTGACAGAGTTTGAAACAACTACGCATCATAAGTGTCATCATAGATTGGGAATAGCTTAAGTAAAGGTAAAGACTCTTGGGAGGAAAGAAGATTTCTGACAAATTAGGTTTTAACTACACAAAAATTGAGTCAGCCAAAGGAAAAGAATAGAAGGAAAAAAAAGTAATAATAAATGAAATCCTTGTGTAATTGATCTATAGATTTTTTTTTATTTCATGTGTGACCTGAGAATCTACTGACCCTCCCCGCCCCCATCGAATCTAATCCAGGCAATTACAATACAAAGTACTTTGAAACTATGAAATTATAAAAATGATTACCTCAGAGATAACCCAGGCTTGCTCCATTCTCTTTGCAAACTTGGATGAAGAAGAACTTCCATAAGAATCTACTACTGAAGCTCTAATACTGGAAACCTTATAACCAGTTTCTCTTCTTCTTAGAATTGGTACTCTTCTCATAGAAATTTGACCAAAGATTTCAGGTCTTCCACACATACACATAGAAATTTCCATCTCTCCAAATTCTCTCTCTTTTCTTTCTCCTCTCTAAATAAAATGACCAATTTCCTTGGTGGTCTTGTGATAATTAATTCTTCTGCGAGAACAGAGAGACTCCGTATAAGAAAACTCACTTATCCCATCACGTTGTTTTGTCCTTATCAAACGTGATTAGCTTAAAGCCTTAAACCAAGGTTTGAAAAAAAGTGCCACGGACTCACAGTCATATGCCGTGGCCGTTATAACGTGTTTTAACTAGGGATGCACGGGAACCAGCCCAGAAGCGAAGAACCGGCTTAGAACCGAAAAGGCCGAATCGAAACCAGATTGGAACCGATTTAGGGAGTACAGGTACAAGTAATCAAATAGAGAATCAATGTAGTGCCGGTACAGGAACTCGGTTCCTAGACATTCCCGACATGTACCGGACTGAAAATACCGATTGATATTAGCCGTTCATCTTTTGATTTGAAGTTAATGGTAGTCGTTGATCGTCTTGATAACTATCTTATCTATCGACCATCTCTTATTTTCATCATTATTTTTTTTCCTTTTTTCTCTGAACTGTGAAGAACAACAGCAGACGCAGCATTGTTGTCTTCTTCTTCTTCTTCACCATCTCTGAGTCTATATCACCACCACCACCACCACCTTCTTCTTCATCATCAGTGAAACGAAAAAAATTACACATTCTTCACCATCTCACAAGTCAACAACATGTAATTGATTCATCTTATTTTTGGTAATTTGTTTGATTAACTTAGGGTTTTTAATTATTAATTGCATGTTTGATTAGTGTTTTTAATTGTAAGTTTGAATCTGTTTAGGGTTTTATTAAGATCGATTTGGATTGATTCTACTAGGTTTTATTTTCATTGGGTTTTATTTTTATTTGTGTAATGTTGTTTTATTATTTTTAGCTAGTATGAACGCTGAAACTACATAGGCTGATGCTGCAGCTATATCACGAAAGCACCTTGAGACGCTTTTTCTGCAAACCGAAAAGTATCGGTTTGTACTGGTTTTCGAAAAGTGACTTGCATTGCTTTCGGATAAATATGCAATCCTGAGCACGGACAATTACACAAATTAGAAATCCATTGCCTGTTATTGACCCAGGAAAGAACAGATTCTAGGTTCATTATAATAGTGCACCTATGCAGGATATCTAGTAGGATGTATACCATCATCAATCCATCCATATGGGTTGATATTCATATCCCCATTGCTTGTGGCTTCATAAATTACATACAGTTTTCGATCTGAATAATTAAACAACAAGGCTGGCAAGCCAGATTTGATCTTCTTTATGTATTGTGCAGATGATAAACCTATCATAAAATACTTGATCACAATAATTAGTAAAATGAATTTCTAAAAACATGTAGATAATTAATGCAATTCATTGAATTCAACAACAAAAAGACCTCTATATGAATAGATTAGGTAGATGAACTAACCAAATATCTTGTTGGAGAGAGAGTCCCTCATGGTGTACCATGTACAATAGTATGCAGGTAATCAAATACGATATTATCAATGTCGGCATAGGAAGACAGGGTAATCAAATAAAGTTTGGAGGAATCAAAAGTGATTAAGGCACAACCTGGGTTATCAGATGTAGATGAAGATGATTGATATTCTCTGTGCTTTGACACTCTTGGAATTATGACTTGCAAAAATTCACAAAATCAAAAATTCACATCCTACACTTACAAAAATTCATAAAATCAAAAACCAAAAATAAATATCAGAACATTCTAAAGCATAGTAGAATTCAAAAACTCAAATTCATAATCAAGACTCACAGTTGAATTATGACAAATAATATTCTCCAAGGTATGCCACAACTTTAACAATCCTTTAGCAACAAAAGTAGAAAGATCACAACAACGTAATTCCAAAACCCTAAGTCTCCCGAAACGTAATAAAGATAATGGATTTGGATCTCTAACGACTACAGAACAGAAACTATTTGATTGCATATAATACCGGCATTGTTAAAGGTAGTCGGCATGGAATCTGAAAAGTCTGTATATATCAATGTAAAGCCGACATTGAATAAAAAACCACGAGCATGTCGGCAACACTTCCGGCATTGATAGTTCATCATAAAAAATGCCAACTATCAGTGGCGAATCTAGCATGAAGAAAGGGTGTGCAGTTGCGACCCCTTGCTTAAAAAACTCCACTAAGAGGCTTAGTTACCTAAGCCCACTAAAATATCCCCCCCCCCCCCCTCGAAGGCCAAGTAGCCGACTATATTTCCTAAAGAAAACATGAATGCAATATTTTACGCTGTCCCAGCACCCTGTATCCTTTATGAATATGTGTGCAGCGTGTGCCTCCAAGATATACAACCTACAAGGAACGTCATATTTCAATTCTGTAGCAGTCAACTGCACTAGGCATTATACAATGATGTACTACCATGTTTAGTTCCCAAAAATTTAAGATAACATGAAACCATGGGTAATCCTCAAACTCAAATCAGTTGCAAGGTAAGGCCTAAAAATACATACATCATATGAGCGCCTCACATACTTTGCTAACATAAAACATTTGGCGTACAACACGGACATATCCATATTATACAGTCTATGTTAAAACAATTTAATATTAACTACAACTCAACATGTTCCTTGGTCGGGCACAAATGAGCTTATTACATGATTTCAAGGTATGACAACACATCGCGGGCACTGTTGAATACAATAAGGGGTGGTTTCTCTGGTAAGCATACATCGCATTTTTCAGGAATGGATACTGCATATAAGGTGCTTTTGGGTGTTTTGTGGATACTATTAGGTCTATCAAAAACTATTAGGCATTGTAATATATGGTTTACGATGGAAACAAAAGTTTTGTTGTGTATTATTTTGTTTACTACCCCGGTCTTGAAGTCATGGATTCACCGCTGCAGACTGTTATGAAATTTGATACAAATAATTTCGTTTTGTTACTTACTCACTGCCGGCATTGATATGAAATTACAGAACAATATCAGAACAGCTTGATGGCACGGCATTCATAGAAAATTCTTTTTGTTGGCAGGGTCTTCAACATTAAATCAATAACGGCAGGGTCTTCAACATAAATTCAATGCCGACAACGGTTATAACTGAAACTTTCCAGATAGGGTTCGTGATTCTAGATAGGGGTTTTGGAAATGCTTGTTTTGGGATTGATAATATTTTGATGATGATAAAGAGCAATTCTTCCAACTATGCTTATTTGTTGATTTTTAAGTATCTTTTTCAATTTCAGTTTCTAACTAGAAGTTTCTTTTAGAATTGTTGTTTTGAGATCGGTATGATTTGATAATGAATCGACGTAGAGAACTTGAAGAAAAAAAGAATTTTGGTGAATAAGGGCTGCCGTTAGAAACAAGGAGAGTGAGATATTCTTGTTAGCGCACTGCTCGGTCGACTCGCAAGTGTTGCTATCTCAAGCTTGTTTGTCAAGTTTAGTTGATCAAAACTATACACTTGATTTATAATCTACTTATAGCTATGTCTCGGATTAGGATAGAAGTGTGTAGTTGAGCTTTAGACTTCACGGCGTTCACCAATTGAAGAAGAAGATCTACTGAAGAGATTGGAGGAACTTCATCAACAAAATATATGTGGAGACTAAAACTTATCTATCACTCAGAAGTCTATTCTATTCTATCTTCTAAAGAGACTAAGTCGTATAACTATATATACTTTTACATTATACACATTTGAAATTTCGAGCCGAGTTTATCTCGTTTATATATTTCTCGAAATACTATTTGGAAGCTTTTAGCTTTAGCTTAAACTTCATCATCTACTTGACGAGTTTAGTTGGAGACAATTTATTTGTTGGAAACTAAATATTATGTCAAGATGATCATGTGAATATTTCCTTGAACATCTTACATGATTTGTGTGAGACAATCATTTGATGTTAACTTGGGAAGTTTCGTATTGATCGATTAATCACTTGAAAATTACTTGAAGTTAGTGGTATGTGTAAGATTACCATTGTGTCTTCTAAGGATGTTTCAATGATTAAATAAGAGTTTTAGAGCTACTATAATTGTATGGATATAACACAAAATGTATACTTCGTATGCGAACTGTGTAGCTCTAGTTCAGCTCAAGAATTCTTGTTTGCAAACTATGTTTACTAACGGGCTTACCTGTGAAAGGTCCGGAACTGTAGTTCACGTACTCTGTTTGCGAACGGAAAGACTAGGCCAAAGTCCGGAACTGTGGTTCGCGTACTCTGTTTGCGAACACAATGGTTAGTTTCTAAAATCGGTAAGTATGACTTTTCATACTCATGAACTCAGGTTCGTTTGCGAACTCAGTTTGCGAACTAAAGTCCCTGGAACTTTAATGAAATAAGGTATGCGAACTTGTTTTGCGAACCGTGGCATTATGTTCATGAATTGGTTCTTGTATAAGTACTTTGTACAACTACAAACAAAACCGAATATGTTTCAAATGGTTCATATATATTTCTATGAGATGATGAACATTTGAACAACTCTCTTAAAGAACATTTAGATTCATTTGATTATCTATCATGATTGATTAATCATCATATTTGATCTAGAAGTGTTAGATGAATATGGATAAACTATAAGTGTTCATATGGATAAATTCGGTTAACTGTTATTGAGCCAACGGTTATACACGTTTAGGTATGGTTCATCCATATCTAAATATAAGTATATTTCATTTGTGTGTACCAAGCTAATACTATCTAACGGTGGATATTGATTGCTTAATTTCTAAGCAGACTTAGCTTGAATCTTAAATCAGGAGTTCATCTAACGGTAAATATCAATTGCTTTGTTACTAAGCTATCTTAGATTTGATTGTAAGCAACCCTGATTTGAAAGACTATACAAAGGAGAACTCTAGCATCTGGGAAACCTAATCCCGATACTCTCGTGTGTCCTAGTTGCAAACTAGAGTCGATTCTCCATTAACCTAAGATTTTCCAAAACCATTATTAGGTTAATGACTTGAAGACTTCATTTGGGATTCGTGAAGCCAGATCCAACTATTTTCTCTATAGTTGCGTATTCTGATCTTACTTTTCTATCGTATTGAGTTTAATCTTCTCTAATATTTTCTCGAGATTTATTATCTCCGATAAGTAAGATATAAAAAGTAATCACAACAGTTTTTCGTATCAGACTCTTGTGATTCTGCAATAACTTATTATGTTAATTAGTTAGGTTAATGTGAGGTGACTAATATTTCTAGGCTGCTAATCGGGAGTATAAGACCCGATTATTAGTTGAGTTTCCTGTTCACCTTGATTTATCTTAAGACAGAAACAACAACCAGAATAGACTTATCTGTGGGAGACAGATTTGTTTATAAGTCTTCGACTTTGGTTCGTAGCAACTCTTAGTTGTGGGTGAGATCAGCTAAGGGAATCACGTGTGCATAGTCCTACTGGGATTCAAGAGGCGTAAGAACGCGACTATACCTTAATCGGTGTGAAACTTGGTTAGGGCTCAAATACATTCCAGTCCGAAGTTAACTTGTAGTAGGCTAGAGTCTGTAGCGGCTTAATACAGTGTGGTGTTAAAATCTGGACTAGGTCCCGGGGTTTTGCTGCATTTGCGGTTTCCTCGTTAACAACATTTTTGGTGTCTGTGTTATTTCTTTCCCGCATTATATTTGTTTATATAATTGAAATATCACAGGTTGTGAGTAGTTCAATCAGAGTTGATAAATCCGACCTTGTTTGTTGGATAGAATTTGATTGACTCTCGAACATTAGTCTTTGGTACCATACGAGTTATTCTCATATCAATCAATCTCACGGATTTCTATCTAGTTGATTTACTGATTGTATTGAGAAATAGATAAAGCTCTTTGATATATTTCTTGATTGACTCTCACTTTTAAGTTGGTGCTCTCGGAATTATATTGGAATTTAGTCCATACAGATTGTCGAACGAAATATTGGGTGTGGTTGTTATACCCCCCACGTTTTCAATTGGTATCAGAGCAGGTGTTAGAGCATAGCTCGGTTGAACTCACCAAACTTTGGTATGTCGAGTTTGGTTGTCACATTTTAGTACCAAAACTCATCTAGAGTCGCTTGATTAAATACTATAGTCAACTTCGTTTAGGTTAGACTAGAAAGTCTAGGAATGTTGAGACATACAAGTATTACTCCAAAGACCTGAAAAATGTGAAGAAGTAACGAACTACAACGACGAAATTATCCTTCCACTTGAGGTTAATAATATTGAATTGAACTTTTTCATTCCTAACGTATCTTTGAAGTCGTGTTATATTGAAAACATAACTACGAAGCTTTATATACAATACATATTATATATGATACTCTAGTGATGTGACATGATCATAATAGTATGATCATAGTAATAAGGAATTAGACTACGAAGTATAACGCTTATCTTTTGAACTTCGTAGATATGACATCGACATAATCTTGTATATAGTGTTATGATTATGTGTATGGGTTATGGTGAAGATTTCATCCTAGGAAACAATGTTTTACATTTGTTTAAAGGAACTACATTCATGAACTTGTTTCGTGAATCGAAAGGGAAATAAATAGCCTTATTGGTCTGGCTATTCATTGCACATCTTTGGATGACCAATATGTGTGAGTTGGTAGAACCGATTTAACTCAGGTTATGTATCTTGGTATAACTGATCGCAATGCCTAGACTTATGATTTTGTATGACCGGTCCTGGTAATTGGTGTTACCGATCCTAAGTAATCACCATGTGATGGTATGATCGATCCTTGTAATTGGTGTGACCGATCATAAGTGTTGTGTGACCGATCCTTGTAATTGGTGTAACCGGTCCTGGTAACTGGTGTGACCGATCACAAGTAGTGACCATGTGTAGATGGAACCGATCCTTTAAATTGGTTTAACCGATCCTAGTGACTGGTGTGACCGATTACAAGTAGGTACCATATTTAGGTTTAACTGATCCTAGTGATTGGTATAACCGATCCGAACCCATGTATGTGACTTGGTAGGACTGATCACAACTAACCATTGTGATTTGGTATGACCAATCACATAGTAGTCTTGGAATACTGGCAAACCAATTCTAAACTTGTTTGGAAGTGTGGTATAACCGATTCCAAGAAAGCAAATCCATATAAATATGAAATAAGGATTTGTAGTGAAAAGATGTCAACATACTTTGAACACGAGCAGTAACTCTTATCATTTATTGTTCAAAGATATTCATTGGTACTCAAGGTGATCATGTGCCGAAATAAATTAAGAATCTTGGTTTTTAGTTTTATATGTTTTAATTATCAGCAATTAATGCATAGCTCTAGAGAATAAAAATTAGTAATGTGCATTTACTAATTGGAGATTTTCTATTGAGAGATTTCGGAAATATTGGACGAGCATTTATTGGAATTATGAAAACCGAATTTTGGCATTCATTGCATATCTTGAGAATATTTTAGGTTTTGGAAATTCCTTGGTGTTCAAATATCATTGGCCTATAAATACTTAAGTTTGCATTTCTAGCAAACTATCCTAAGAGCCAGGGAAAATTCATTTCTTGTTGTTCTGGTGGAGCCGTCTATTCGGAGAGGAAAGTATCCTAATTAGGTGAACTCTCTTACGACCTCGTTTAAATACTTTTGTGGGATCAAGAAGCTCTATGAGTACCGTTGGTGGGAAACTAGATAATTGCAGTATTATTAGTTTTCGATTTGATTTGATTGACTAACGGTTGTTGAAACTTTGATTGCACCTAGTTTGTTTATGCTTGAGAATCTTCTCTTCTGATATAAGATTTACTCAGACTAGATCAAAGTATCGACGGGATCTTTAGAACTGTTGTTAGATCTAAATACATCTTGTGATAATCCAATGTTAACAGACTCCGTTTTGTGTGTGATTGATCCAAGAGATTCAAGTGGTGTTCTGTAGGTTTTGAAGATAAAAGAAAATTTGAAGACGAAGAAGATTTCTTATTAGTTTTCGTATCTTGTGGATTTAGTGTAAAAACCTTGATCGTCTGGGATCCAACTAGAATCGATTTATCTTTGATAGATCTGATTGATTAGTTGCGTGAGATCGGCATTATCTATATTTCTCTTTGAGATCTTTATTGATTGAGTGTGAATCTATAGTTGACTATTTCGGTAGTTAAAGTTAGATTGATATAACCAGACAAATGAGTTTCTTAGATTAAATGGAAGTGCCTTTGTCAACATCTCATCTATATTTTATATCAAGATTCATTAGAGTGTTTACCAAACAGATTCTTCCTTAGCTATTTGAAATACGATCCAAAGGACCTGCCTAGATTCTTCTTTATAGAAGCCATTTTACCCCTCACTCTATCATCAAATCATCAAAATAGAGGTGGCGATGCATATCTTAATTTCATGCATTCTACTAATTATTCAAAGACAAGCATCAATAAATCATTAACACAATATTTAATCGAAAGAAGATGTTATTCTTTCTTTATCGAGATCAAATGGATAAAAGACGAAGAAGAGCACCGAATGACGGGGAAAAAGTCGTTTACAATCGGAGAGGATGAATAATCTCTTAAACTTAATTTACTGGTTAGGGTTAAATATAAATGATATTGAAATTGAAGTATAAATAGTGGTGCTTAAAATTGAATTGGCATTAGGGGAGAGATTAAAGTAAGGCCGTCTTCTGTATTCGACTGATTTTAATTATAAACCAATTTTCATTGATTCAGGAGATACGTGAAACAAACTAACATCCCATCATTTTTGGGTTGGGTTTGTTTTTCTCATGGATGAGAACGAAAGTAGCAAGGCTTAGTCTAGAACGGATTTTTGGGGACTAATCAAAAATGGAGGGGGACTATTTTGTGATAGGAATGTCTACCATATACTTATAAGGGGTGTCCTAAAGTGTGGAAATGACTAACCTACCCTTAACTTAATTTAATTTAAAACCAACCTAATAACCACCTATATATATATAACCACCTCCTCCTCCCACCACCACCGCCCATCACCTACCACCTCCAACTACCACCACCACCAACCACCACCACCTCTATGTATATAGCTTAATTTAAATCATTAACGAAGATATTCTCACAAACCCATTACTTGTCATTCGTTTTTGGTTGAAGAAATGAGAAGTAATCATTAAAATTAGTTGAAAATGAAAGTTGCAGAGAGAAGTTCGGCTAGGAATTATGTGAAACAGTTTGTCGAACTAGTCGAACTCAGCTTTAATGGAGTTTTTTCTTTCAGAAAAAAGTTCGGTTACCTCGCAAAAAAAAATTCCCATTCGAACTTTTAGTTCGGTCACGTCGCAACTTTTTTTCGTTTTTTTCCTAGCCGAATTTTTAGTTCGGTTTTGTCGCAATTTTTTTCTACTAACCGAACTTTTTTCTGAAAACCTATATATTGAGTTCGGTTACGTCGAGAAAAAAATTCCCAGCCGAACTTTTAGTTCGGTTACGTCGCAACTTTCTTTTTACTAGCCGAACTTTTCTCTGAAAGCAAAAACTCCATTAAAGCTGAGTTCGGCTACCTGTGTTTTCAGACCCATTAGCCGAACTACACTTGCAGATGAGTTCGGCTACCTGTTCTTCAGATGTCGTAGCCGAACTTCATTTCCATGGTCGAAATCAGTTTATAAATTTTTCATTTTTTTCGAAAATTTTTGTCAATTCAAGCAACATTAACTAAATTTGAAGTATACCTAAGTACCCAAAACCCTCATTTCGAAATCAACCATCTTAAAAAAAAAACCAAAACCCCCTTCTTCTCAAAAATTATTCTTTTAAAAACACTCAGCTAATTAATCTAACCTCACTAATCAATCACTACACTAACACTAATTAATCATTACACTAACTAATTTAATCACCAAGGGCAAGTTTGGTATTAGAAAAAAACTAAGTTAAGGGGTGGTTCAAATTTACTTCAAATATCCACCCCAAAATATAAGAGTAGTCCCCCACCTTTTTTGAGTAGTCCCCAAAAGATCATTCTTAGTCTAGTGGGCATCCAAGATTCAAGATTTTGCCCCAGAACTGTCGTTTTTTCGTTGAATTCCATCGAGCGCTCAGCAGTTTCGTTGAACGTGAGATGGAATCAAGACAGCAACGACAACCTGGTTGGCGTCCCAAAATTTTCTTAAACGCCGGACGAAGTAGCGTCTCAACAAATATTTTCTCAAAGATTCTACTCCTTAAACAAAATCATAGAACAAAAAAAAAAAAAAAAAAAAAAAAAAAAAAAAATCTTTATCTTACCTTGAGTTTGATTGTTGATGAAAATCTCTGAAGAAACAATCGTTAGAACCGTGATCCAACCAGCAACAAACCCCTTATGAGTATTGGATAAAAAAACTACACAAATCTAACGAATCTAGCCATGCAAAAGCGAGGGTTTCGAGAGAGAGGGAAGAACGGGAGAAGTGGAATGGGAGCAGAAGGTTTCTGTGAGTTTTTAGTCGAACTAGAGACGCCAACCTGTTTGGCGTTTTGACTTCGTTGACTCGGTCCAGACGCCTAACCAGTTGGCTTTCAATGGAGACGACTAATATGTTGGCGTCCGGCGACTACTATGTTGGCGTCTTTTCTTTGAAGCTTGACTCCCCACTGAGCTTGGACGCTGAATTTTAGTGACGTGAAAACCCAAAAATCTTGAATCTTGAGGAACTATTAAGTTAAGCCTAAAGGGGAAGATTAAAGTAGAGGGTAAATTCTCTCTCTTATAGAATATTGGGAATTTTAAGAAAATGACACACTTTGGTTTTCCGGTTTAAGAAAATGCCACCGTTTTTTTCAAAATTTATTTAATGTCATTACCGTTAGCTAACCCGTGAGGACCTACATGTTTGGTCTTTTTGGTTGATTTGGTCAAGCAAATTTGTTGCACTTTACATACTTACCCTTGCAAATTTTGTTATACTTATCACAATCACTCACCAATGAACGAACAACCCGCCTCACCTCCTCTCTACTACTGCTGCTGTCGATTTTACAGTTGTTCAACTATATATATGTTTTTCATAAAACTCATGAGCGTAGATTCGTTTTCATTATAAGATGGTTCCCATCTATCACGAGAAGTAAAAACATAAGAAACTCTAATCTCATCCCTAATTTCTCATCAACACCACTAAAACTTATACACCAACCAGGTTCTAAAACTTCAAAATCAGATTTCGAATTGTTACATCACTAAATCCTCCGTTGGTTCATCAATTCCGCCACCACCACCTCGATATTGTCTATCTACTTTGCTTAACCCTTTTCTTTTCTGTTAATATTACTTACAATTTCTTTTTTTGTTGGTTTTTATTTTCTTTAGTTGAATAATAATGTAATGGAACTATGGAAGAGATAAATGAGCGAGATTAAGAAGAGGTTTTTAAGTTTGAGAAGATTTAGGAAGTTGGGTTTCAACTGGATTCGTATTTCAGGGAGAGAAGGTTGAGATGTGGTTATGTTTCAAGCGGATAGAACAGGTAATGGAAGGGTCTGTTGCTACCGTTGAATGATTGATGGATGGATGAATATTTAGGTTCCTGATGTGATTGATAAGCTGGGTTGGTGCCAAGTGGTGTTCTGCAGGGAAGGAATTGAATTGTGTAGTCTCAAAAGTGCAACTAGTGTGTAGCCATTATCAGAATGCAACTCGCACCTCAGCTGTTTGACAAAAAGGCTGAACCAATTTTAGCTCATTTCCACCAGGTTTGCCATTATCAGAAGCCATTTTTTCCTTTTTTCTTCCCTTTATTGTAAAATCTCCTAATCTCTTCTCCTTCCCCTCGGCCTTTTCTGTGATGCAAACCATTACAATTATTTACAAGGATTAGGTTTCGTCGTGCCTAATATAAGATCTTCACAAAGCTATGGTTTTTTGGTTGCTGAATCACAACTAGCACTTTCTTTCCATGCCCTTTTAAAGGTAATGACGAATGCAAGAAGAATGGTGTTGCAACCAGAGGTTACGCGAGAAACTCCATGGCTCGTCATCTTTATTGTAGAATCAGTTGAGCTTATATGGCATCATTGGTACCCTGGTGCAAAGCTGCCCAAATTTTGTTTCTGTCAATTGCAGAACTACTTGAGTTTTTGAGGTCGTTTCCCTCCCGCTGCAGCTACACAGTCCATTCAGTAACATATATTGGATTCATCTGATTTTGGATTTTCTATCTGCTTAATTGTGATTCAGGTACTATCTCAAAAGATGCAGCTTTGTTACATGGAAATAACAGCAGTTGACACCCCTTCATCACCAGAGACTCCCTAGGAAGGTGTTCGACTGAATTCCCAACTAAAAAGTTACTCACCGTCACAAATCCTAAAAAGACTATTCAGGGGTTTACTTGTCTTTTATTAGGGTAGAATAACTGCCACGTATGCATTAACATCCGTTAGCCGTTATATTGAAAAAACGGGACAGAAAAGTCAAACTAGTGGCATTTTATTAATTCTGGAAAAAAACAGTGGCACTTTCTTAAACATAAAATTGAAAGTGTGGCACTTTATTAAAATCCACTTAGTGTGTATCTGCAATTCCCACGTGCAGTAATCAAACAGATGTTTGGATGGAATAATAAAAGTATGGATAAATTTATAATTAATGGATGAAGTAGGGGAAGCTGCAAATTCAATTAGTCAAGTAGGGGTAACCACATAATTCCCCTAAACTATTAGAACTAACATTTAATTAAAAAGCCACAATCTCACCACGTATAATTAGATAACCCTTAGTTAACATTGAATGTAGGCACACTTTCCTTAAAAACTTCATATCGTTCATCTTGGTTAAATTCTTTGTTGTTTTCTTCAAAATATTGGGTACGACACCTGGGCCGGGAACAAAGCGTTGGCGGATAAAACCTCTCCCTTACAATATCTAAGTAAGTTTGTTCTCGCCTAGTTCGAATCCTTTGCAGGATTGGATTAGTTTGATAATGGGAATGCATGAAGCTCGAACCAACATCCATGATATGAACACCAACTTCAAAATAAGAAGAAAAAGATAGCGTGATGTAAGTCCGTGATTCTTTGCATCATAGGAGTAGCTGCATCTTGAGAACCTAATTGCCATGGTTCCGCAGCATCAGAAAGAGCGATTGTGAGGAAGAGCCTTTCTGCCGTAGTTTTCTGAGAATACAGATAAATAACAAGTTAGTATGATGAATTAAAACCAAGTCGTTCAAAATGATTAAAAAGTTATTAAGATGCTCACCCGTTTTTTTATGGACAATCCAAGATGATCTTGGTCTACCGTGATCTAAATGCTAGCATAAGTTTTCATTTCATTCTTGAGGTAAGAAAATCAAACTTCAAGGTTGCTACTTCTTTTTTGTATTTCCATTACTGAATAACGCCACAAACGTTCGAAACACACTGTCCCAAAAATTACGACCGGTGTGATTGATATTTCCATCAATTGCAACTGATATCCAAACTCGAATATGACCAACATCTTCTTCTCGTGTAAAGTGAGCCATCATTTTTTTTGATGTTAATGAAATACAATGATAAGACAGTTCTTAAAATGAAATGTGTGGAGAGTAAGTGTGAGTTAAAATGAGGTTAAAATTGGATGTATATATATATATATACCAGTCGGCGGCTTAGATAAGAAAAAGCCATATAATCTTAGTCGCTAGTAGTAAAAACACTTAATTCGAAATAGTCTTAGCCGCTTGCAGTAAAGATATTTCATTTGAAAACGAAAATTACATTTTAGTTTAAAAACAAATTACATCTAAATCAACGTATTTTTGTTTAAACCCCTACTTAAATATGATATCACTAGAGCTTTTTTTATTTATGGTAAGTCCAAATTGTATTAATAAATAATGAAAGAATACAACTAGAACGTAAGAAAAGAGTTAGAAAAACCCCAAAAATTTATAAAGTATTTAAAACGAAAATAAGATACATTTGGTAGTTCAACCGAATGAAAAAAAAGAAGGTCTTCCATCATAATTCATTCCTTTCTCTTTTTGTAAAAAACACAGTCTCTCTTAGCCATAGTGTTACTGCGAAGTTCGACTCTCTAAAAGAATGCACAAAGTGTATATTTGTGCCTAACAGCCACCCAACGTGATCGAATAAACCACGTCACATTATAAATACTACCGGCAAAAGTGTGAACCACTGCCATACTATCTGTACGAATGCAAACTTGCGTCATTCCAAATTTTGAAGCCCATTCCAGCCCAACAATTACCACAAAGACTTCAGCTAAATTTGTAATTCCCAACCCTATACACATAACACCTAGAACATTAGAGTCCGTGTCTCTCACCACCACACCTCCACCCGCTACTCCGGGGTTATCCCTTGCGGCACCATATGTCTCTCACCACCACACCTCCACCCGCTACTCCGGGGTTACCCCTTGCGGCACCATCGTAGCACAACATTAATTCATCCACACCCGGAGGTTCCCAAAAACACTCCACCGGCTCTCTAAGCTTAACTTTCCTAATGATATCACTAAAGCAATCTCATATACAAATTAATCACTTTAGCCTCCCTGTTTCATCATTTTTTTTGTTAAGTGATCACGTGAGAGCAACATGATGTGAATGTCAGTATCAATTTCTTACTTTTCTTCACATTTAACCTAACTTAATGGAGTGAGATAGGTGGTTTCCAAGAAAATCAACCGCCCCCACTAACCTAACTTGAAGAAAACCAATGCATTGCCTACCAACAGCTCCGCCACCACCAAAGTCACTGCCACCTCCATAAACCATCCAAAATAACCCACTATACTATTACTTCCACCAGCAAATATCATCAGTAACAACCATGGACATCCACTAATCCATTTCAACCGAAAATCCCATATTTACCACTAGTACCACACTCCACCCCCACCAAAGATGATGTAAGTCAACACCCACAACACAAAAACAAAAGGTCGGAAGGGTCACAGACTCGTCACTAAGCCAACCGTCATCTTGAGATCAAGAAGGAAAATAACAACATCACACTAATACCCCACAAATTTTCAATTGCTTTTGAATAAGGAATTCCAAAATTCTTTTTGATCGACTTGTTCTACATTTTGGTTGCTATCATTGGGGGTTTATATTGCAGGACATGAAAGAAAAGATGGAAATCAAATAAATTACAATACTTGTTTTTATATTAGTTTATCCCTCTTAACAAATCTGGCGATGGGTATGAAGGTGGCGCAACTTGTTAATGATGTTACGGAGAAGAAATTAGGGATCAGAAGAATCAATCTCATCCTTTATGTTTTTATTCGTGTCACCTAAAATTTATTACATTATTTTAGAGTAAAAACAAATGTACTACAAAAGTACCGAGGTTCAAGAAATCAAAAGCGAACATGACGAGCTTAAACCAAGAAATGGTTTGTTCATGTTCTGCTTCGGTCACAAAGGAGGAAATGCGTTGATCTTGGGGAAGGGAAGTATAAAAAGTTGAGAAAACATTGTGGGATGTGTTTGTAACGTGAAGTTGATGTACCGCGATACTTAGCACCACACGAGAAGTAGGAAGTAGCGCATCACCAAGAATTATCAGCAGCAGAGCGTGACGGAAGAGCTAGCACTAGTAACGTTATTTAAGGAGGATGGCGCTGGTAATAGCCAGCATTGTGAAGTATAGGGGTGGGCGCTTATGGCGCCAACATTACCGCTGATAATGTTACCTCTGGTGCACTAGCCGTTGGATGAAGCTGTATTATGAGCCAGCGCTTATTGGCGCTTGGAATTGCCAGCGTCGATAATGTTGTGGCATTAGCGCCTTGAGGTGGATGACATTATCTAGCGCCGTTAAGTATTGCACTAGGTCAGCGCCACGGGTAGGTGGTGCTAAAATTTGAAATGTTTGCATGTGCCCAGCTCATTGGATGGTTAGCACAACCAACTTGGCTCTTAGCGCGAGCTACTCTTGTGAGTCTTAATCATACTTCGTGTATAATCCATGAGACAAATACCTAAATATTATATCCTGAACTAGATAGAATTCATCTAGGAATAACTATGAATTAGTTCAGAAATTAACTCAAATGGTCATATATATATTAGTGAATAAACTTAAAATACTGAAGGTTTATGTAGACACTGTTGTAAAGGATCTCACTTGTTGGTGAGGCTCTCACTCGATCAATGTCATTCACTGTAAATATTAGACGACGACAATAATGTAGATAATGGCCAGGAAACATTTACCTATAGTGTTATTGTGAATCCACATGGCTAATTTGAGAGAGGATATGAATGTGCTTAGTAGTTCTCATTCCAGCTGATAAGTGCATAATTTACATGTTTTGACTATCGTTTTCATACATTTACTTGTTAGATTTTGTATAAATTACTTTGAGTTATTATTACTTATCTATTTATGTATTTCATTAGGTGAACCATCCAAAACCAAGTGAAATTCGTTCAAATCCAGGATTTCTTCTCATTATCTTGAAGAGAACAGAGGAAGCCAACAACGAAAGAACGAGGTCGTTACGACGTTGTATCATAAAGTTATGAGCATTTGAAGCGAGTCAAAGTTGCGAAAAATGAGACAACACAAAATAAAGGCATCATTGGTTTCTACTCAGGGCTACCACCGGTGATAAAGGCACCATCTCAGTTGTTAATGGCTACCATCTACTTCTCACAGCTAGCAGGTTATCTTCTCAAATTCATTTAAGCAGTTTCCGGTGCATATTGGTGTTGCAGAAAATCAGGGAGTCCGTAGATTAGTTGAAGGCTTGGGATGGGTGTTCAATGGAGGAGAGCTTGAGGCTGTGGTGGTCTTGGATCATGTTCAAAAGAGAGAGCTCGATAGAACTGTGGTGATGGAAAGTGATGTTGTTTATGATTGATCACGATCAGATGATGATGGATTTTGATTCTGCTAATTCTAGAGTTTCAGTGGACATCATTGGGTTGCTAGAGGTGATAGAAAAATTGGGTAATAGTTAGGTTTTGATAGATCAGTGGTAGTTGAATTTCCTAGATTTTGTGTAAATTACTTTGTATTATTATTAGTTTTCTATTTTATATCTTTCATTAGGTGAACAATACAAAACTAAGTGAAACTTGTTCAAATCCAGGATATATTTTCATTATCTTGAAAAGAACAAAAAGATGAAGCCACAACGAAAGAATAAGGTCGTTTTGACGTCGTATGAGTATTTGAAACGAGTAAAAGTTGCGAAAAGTGAGACAACACAGAATTAATAAAGGCACCATCGGTTTCTACTCAAGGATGCCACCGGTGATAAAGGCACCAACTAAGTTGTTAAGGGCTGCCACCTTCTTCCTCACTACCAACATGTTGTTTTCTCCGACTCTTTTAAGCAGTTTCCGGTGCATATTATTGTTGCATAAAATTAAGGAGTTTGTATACTAGTTGAAGCCTTAGGATGAGTGTTCAACGGAGGAGATCTTGAGGATGTGGTGGTCTTGGATCGTGTTCAAAGAAGAGAGCTCGACAGAGCTTTGGTGATGGCGAGTGATGTTGTTCATGATTGATCACGGTAACAATCTTTTCTAGCTTCTGCCCATTTTCCCTATTATTATTTTCTAATTACCGTTCTTGTATATGATGTATCCGTTTAATAAAAAAAACTCTGATCTTGAAGAATATAGCTCCTTATTTGATATTTACTTTGCTTCCGGTGCAGTGCAAAAAGATTGACAGCTAGCTAGAAGGCTAGGTGGGAGAGGTCACTATGGCTCTCATCCATGGTGAGAGAGCTGTATTAGCCCCAGTATAATACCTATGCGTAGTTTTTAAGATATGACATTAGTATTTTGTTGTTGGTATCATATCGTTAGTAAACCCTCATGTGTATGTTTAACTTAACTAGGATTTAGTTGAAAAATCTCAACCATATTACTAGGTGTGAATGGAGGTTTTGAGGTTGATTTATGTCGCATTGCATTCTCGATTAGGGAAGAAGTAGTTGATGTTAAGGGTAGCACTTGATAATACAATATGTCTTAGTAATTAAAATATGTCTTAGTAATTAAAATATGTCTTATACAATATGTGTGAGGAGAGGTTTTCTCAACTTTATTTTTCGTAGAACAAGAACATGCTCCAGCGAAAGGGTGAGAAATAACATTCCAAGAGAAGCTAATGAAAAATGTTACTGATTCTCAGGTACGATCATTGATTGAACTTGAGGTAGTATAATTTTTTATTCTTATTATTTAATGAGTTCTTTCTGGATATAGTTAGCCAAACTATTTAGTTGCTTATTCTTACTTTTGTCGAGTTAGAGTAGAAAGGTATGTTACCGATAAGAAGAGTGGGTTTCTATTCTGCTTTTTTTAATCAAGTTAAATCTTTTGATGAATTATAACATAAAACCCAAAATGGAAACATTCCTTCGGGATAATTTGGAATATTCACAATTTAAATTCTATCTTCCAAGATCGATATTTTTCCCCGATCCTTGAAAATTTTAATGACAAAAAAATTGAAAACAACATCAAAATTCTATGTTTATGCCTCTACGATAATTGAGTGTGTTTCTGTCGATATACATCACTACGATTCCTGCCTCAACAGATAAACCTTCTCCCATGTTATTTTTTTTATACTGTTTCCACATTGATGGTTTAAAGTCGTTCTGGGTATTAGATTGATCGTCATGTTAGATGGGTTCTAACAAATCACTTTTATTTTTCTCTTTACTTTATTCTAGACTAGAAGCATGGTTGCATTAAAACTATGAGCCAAACTTAGTTGGTCCTTACACTTTACTATAATCGCTTATGCGTATATTGTTGAGGTGTGAATTTAGTTTTGGTTATACCCGTCCTAGCTACACCAAGTGACCTCAGCTTTATAGGAATAGTAAGAGAGAGAGAGTTGTCTTTCCATTGTACCTTGTCCTTCCTTATATAGACTTTCACAAAAGTCCCTTCTTTTATGACATCATGACACATGTCCTAAACCTCCTTAATTATTTATAATGCCATTCCTTAATATAACCTCCTCCTTACTTATTAATTCCTTCTTTGTCCTTCTTTCTTCATGGATATTTTCTCATTGGACTTGGGCCTAGTTGCCAAGCCCCCATGTTTCATACTAGGCTTATCACCCCCTTTTGGGGCACCCCAGACCCGTTAAGGGGCATTATTTTTCATGTATCAACATTAGTCCCCTGACTATTGGGTTAATTATAAAGTAACCCGATAGTCATACCATACTTTAACACGAACCAGCACGTATCTCGACATGTGTGAGGAGGCGTAAACGGTCGTCCTATCGTAAATGGTGCCACCCTTTCCTATATATATATGGTTCACAATTCCTAACCTGGTTACCGATTTCACTTCCAATTTTACTTTCCCATTCCCTTTTGGTCGACATATCGCCAGCATGGCTAACCCTCTTCATGGATACGTGTTGTCCTTAGCGCCTGTTCCGGCATTGTTCTCAACGATGTTTAAACATTGTGAATTGAAACGACTGTTGCTCGTGAAAACTGAGATTGAGGCGCTTCGGGAGCAGAGGATAGCAAACACACACGCTATGTGCGCTCGATTTAATGAACGATATGAGGCGCATCAGGCTGCTCAAACGGCTGGATCATTTAGTCGTGCGTCACTGGAGGTTCAACGCGCTTTGGATGATGCCGTCACTGCTCGTCGTGCGGCTAATCAATTGTTTATGGACTCGTCGATAATGTTGGCTACCATAAATCGCGCCATTTACGATTGTCGTCTCCAGATTTCCAACCAAGCGGCTCCGCCACTCCTTGGATGCACTCTGACTTTGGTGGCTGTATCGTCGCTTGTGTCTCATCCGTACCTCGAGGATGAGTTGGCATGTTTGTTGGTCTTGAGGGAGGAGGTGGGCCTGCTATGGACCCTTAGGTTAATTCGTCAGGATAAGGCGTGTAAGGAATACGATGAGCATGAGGATACTCTCTCGTTTGCTCGCGGAGCGAACGCTAAGGACAAGATTATTCAGGATATTCATAAGTTGAAGCTGATCAAGACTTGCGTCTGGCCAATGCGCAATGTGATGGTGGGCGTCTGATGATGGAAACCATGGACGCGGACATCGCTCGTTGTCGGGCCTTAATGGCTGGTTAGGTTGTGCGCCTTCCTGCGGGGATTTTTTTTTGTTCCTGCTGTTATTTTCCTGTGTATCCTTTCTGAAGTCTCTTCCCTTCGGTGGGTCTTTTGAATATTTGATGCTTTTTCTTGTATGTGAATAAAAATTTGCTTTAGGTGGGTGATAGACGCATTTATGTGTCTATTTTCATCTCTTTTGTGTATACTGTTAGTACCCATTTCTGTACTAATTTTGGTATTTTATCCCTTTGTAGGTGTTTATGGAGAAATAGGCTTTTGCGGCAAAATTGGCTCGAAAAGTTGTTAAAGGCTCCTGGGAGGACATTTGCTATTCGGACTCTCACTTTGGATAAGGGGTAACCCATTTTCAGGCAGCTGCTAAGCACAGACCGAGACTGGATAAGGTGAGGACAAATTTCTTCACGTTTTCAAATAAAAAAAAATGGCGGGAATTTCTTCCTTACACAGGCGATTTTGTGGATGAATTTTTGATCGATTTTTATGGAGATTAAAGGGCTGAATTTGATTGGGTTTGTTCCTATGGACCTAACAGGCAAGGTAAGGGTGTTGGAATGGATCCAAAGTGGCTAGAACTCGAATTGGAAGCGAAAAATGGTTAAAATATCACGTTCTATTTTTGGGAAGTTTATTGGTTTATTTTTGGAAATTTACGTGAAGAAGAGGAAGGAAACTCTTATTAAAGACTTGTTTATATCAAGGGAGGAGTTTGGACAGCTTTGATTGATCGAATGCACGTGAAACAGAAGAAAAAAAAAGGGAAATATCGCAACTTGCCGTGGAGGAAAAAACCAAGTTTATTCTCGAATTTTCTTTGCTCTACTAGGTATAAAAGGGTTGGTTAGGGTCCTAGGAAGGGGAGGAAGAAGTTAGGGGAAGTTTAGAGCCTTAGAGAAGCTAGAAAAACCATTGGAAGAAATCACGTTCTGCTGGTGCAAACTGTGGCCGGAGAAGACGAAGAACATAAACAGCAGAAAAAGACAGTCGCATATTCTGTGACCGTAACTTTCAAACTTTAAACCTTTTGTAACAATTTTTCCAACAATTATCTTCACTTCGCAACAGTTTCTCGGTAGAAATAGGTTCTGTAACACTTATATTAGTTACAAAACCCGTTGTTTAGAACTTTTCACTCTTTTAATCAACTTTTGAACACCAAAGATGTATTTTGAGCAAGAGATTAATATGAGGAGCTAAACCCCTTAGCCGAGGCGACGGAGGAAGCCGTTGTTCCATGAAAAGTGGTATAATTCTATTTTTATTATTTATTGCAATTATTTTACATGATTTTTTTGCATAGAACTTAAAAGAAAAATTGGTTTTTATTGAGTAGTTGTGAAGTGTTTTGATGGGACATGCTTGGTTTTAATATTTTTGATGTTTCATGCTTCGTGCTTACAATTATTACTTCAAGAACCAAATTAGAGGAAAATATTAGAGTCAACTTAAAGAAAAATATTGCATGAATATTGATTAGAATTTATCAAATAATTGGTCAATGGTGGAATCCAAAGTCTCGGTGTCTTTTTTATAATTTGATACAATTTTCTTTTAGTTAATTTGAGTCTAAAAGAATCCTTCACAAGTTCGAGAATCGAATCCTATTACCACCACTTTCACTACAATTAAAACTCACATCAGTGGGGTATTATTCTCTTTTCTTTCATATTGTGCGACTTTTTCATTGATTCCAGTAGGTTAGTAGTAATGTGTCTATCCCTTTTTCTTTTCTTTTTTGTAGAGGAGAGGCTGGCATACCACGCCTACTACTCCCCCCTCTCTTTTTTTTTTAAAAAAAAAACGCGCCTACTCCCCCTTTTCTTTTTATCAGAAGGATGGGGTGTTTCTGGGTGGGCGTTTGATATAACGCGCCTACCCCCCTCTTTCTTTTTATCAGGAGGATGGGGTGTTTCTGGGCGGGCGTTTGATAGAACGCGCCTACTCCCCCTTTCTTTTTAATTTAGGAAGATGGGGTGGTTTTGGGCGGTCGTTTTAAACGCGCCTACTCCCCTTTCTTTTTTTATCAGGAGATGGGGTGGGATGGGTGAGCGTTTGATAGAACGCGCCTACTCCACCTTCTTTCCGGAGTGGAAGGGTAAGGCTGGGTGAGCGCTGATAGAACACGCCTACTACCCCCTTTCTTTTTAGGAAGATGGGGTGGTTGTGGGCGGGCGTTTTAAACGCGCCTACTCCCCCCTTTCTTTTTATCAGGATGATGGAGTGGGTTGGGAGGGGGGTTTGATAGAACGCGCCTACTCCCCCTTTCTTTTTAATTTAGGAAGATGGGGTGGTTTTGGGCGGGCGTTTTAAACGCGCCTACTCCCCACTTTCTTTTTATCAGGAAGATGGGGTGGGATGGGTGAGCGTTTGATAGGACACGCCTACTCCTTATTTCCAGAGTGGAAGGGGTAAGGCTGGGTAAGCGCTGATAGAACGCGCCTACTCCCCCCTTTCTTTTTTAGGAAGATGAGGTGGTTGTGGGCGGGCGTTTTAAACGCGCTTACTCCCCCATTTCTTTTTATCAGGATGATGGGGTGGGTTGGGCGGGGGGTTTGATAGAATGCGCCTACTCCCCCTTTCTTTTAAATTTAGGAAGATAGGGTGGTTTTGGGCGGGCGTTTTAAATGCACATACTCCCCCTTTCTTTTTATCAGGAGGATGGGGTGGGATGGGCGAGCGTTTGATAGGACGCGCCTACTCCTCCTTTCCAGAGTGGAAGGGGTAAGGATGGGTAAGCGCTGATAGGACGCGCCTACTCCCCCTTCCCTTGTAAGTTTTCCAGCTGGTCGGGCGCCTTTGGCATTCCTGTAGCTTTTTATAGATTTGTTATCCGATTGGGTGCCTTTGGCATTCCCATGGCCTTTTGTAGGTTTGTCAGCCGACCAGGCACCTTTGGCATTACTGTAGCTTTTGTAGATTTGTTAGCCGATTGGGCGCTTTTGGCATTCCCATGGCCTTTTGTATATTTGTCAGCCGACCAGGCGCCTTTGGCATTCCTGTAGCTTTTTGTAAATTTGTCAGCCGACCGAGCGCCTTTGGCATTCCCGTAGCTTTTTGTAGATTTGTCATCCGACCGGGTGCCTTTGGCATTCCCGTAGCCTTTTATAGATTTGTCAGCCGACTGGGTGTCTTTGGCATTCCCATATCCTTTTGTAGATTTGTCAGCCGTCTGGGTGCCTTTGGCATTCCCGTAGCCTTTTGTAGATTTGTCAGCCGATTGGGCGCCTTTGGTATTCCCATGGCCTTTTGTAAATTTGTCAGCCGACCGGGCGCCTTTGGCATTCCCGTAGCCTTTTGTAGATTTGTCAGCCGACCGGGCGCCTTTGGCATTCCCGTAGCCTTTTGTAGATTTGTCAGCCGACCGGGCGCCTTTGGCATTCCCGTAGCCTTTTGTAGATTTGTCAGCCGACTGGGTGCCTTTGGCATTCCCATAGCCTTTTGTAGATTTTTCAGCCGTCCGGGTTCCTCTGGCATTCCCGTAGCATTTTGTAAATTTGCACACCATGATTGATAACTTACTCTTTATTATTCAAGGAGGGTGCTTATACATTGAGCGATTTATGCATAAAACTTTTTCAATCATTTATCATTGATGGGCGCTTTGAATTTTGTTCCGTTCATTCGCCTAAGATTATAGTATCCACTGTCTGCCACCTTTCTTATCTTGAATGGGCCCTCCCAATTTGCAGCAAACTTACCAGCACTGGCATTTCTTTGTACATGAGGCTTGATTTTGAGAACTAAGTCATCCATCTTGAAGGTTCTCTCCTTTACGCTTTGGTTGTAATAATTAGTTGTAAGCTTCCTGTAAGCTTCTGCGAATCGTTCCGCTTGTGCTCTCCCTTCCTCTATCGTATCTAAGTGGGCAAAGCGGCTTATTTCGTCTGGTGTAGTATGGCTGGCCATCGCCACTCTCGCGGATGGAACCGCTATTTCCGCTGGCAGTATCGCGTCTTCCCCATAGACTAGTGAGTAGGGTGATGCTCCTGTGGAGATGCGTTTTGAGATTCTATATGCCCATAATGCAAGCGACAATTGTTCGTGCCATTCTCTGTGATGATCATGCACCGTTCTGCTCAGGACTCGAAGGAGTGTTTTGTTGGTCGCCTCTGCCTGCCCATTCCCCTTAGGGTAGTAGGGGGTTGATGTATGTAGTCTTGTGTTGTATTGGAGGAGCAGATCTATCACATCCTTGTTGACAAATGACTTGGCGTTGTCCGCCCTAATTATCATAGGTGCGCGAACCTATAGATAATATGTTCTTTGATGAATGCAGCCACAGTTGCTCCAGCGTAGTCTTTGAGGGGTATTGCCTCGACCCATTTTGATGCATACTATGTAGCTGTTATTATGTACTTGTGGCGCTTTGAAGACATTGGGTTGATCATCCCTATAAGGTCCAGCCCTCAGCCGTGGAATGGCCATGGTGTTACTATGATGCGTAACTGGGTGTGAGGCACTCGAATCAAGGTCCCATGCATCTGATAACTTAGGCATTTTCTGACGTGCTCCGCGGTATCACTTTCCATTATTGGCCAATAAAATCCGCCTTCGTAAAGTTGTGGGAACAACTTCCGCATTCCCTGGTGCTCGGCGTCATGAGACCGATTCATCACTTCTTGGTCGGATAAGCAACGAAGCATGGCGTTATTGTAGCTTCTACGATAAAGGACACCTCGTGCATGAAGAAACGCGCTCATTTCTTTTGGATCTTTAGGGCCGCCTGTCTTTCGCTGGGTAGCTTTCCATGTTAGATGAAGTCTATGTAAGGTTGTCTCCAATATGTTCCCTTAACTGTACAAACTTATGTGGGATGTGGTGGAGCCCGACAGTCAGTACAACCATCTTGTAGAGCTGCTGCTTGCGCCGACATGCTTGGCCAGTATATTCCCATCCTCTGAAGTTTTCTGTAGAGATGAACGATGCCAGTTTGCCCGCACGCCTCTGCGTGCAACTCTTGGAGTATTCTTCCTACTTCCCTTTTATTCACACACCTCGCGAGGGATCCTCCGGTAGCTCGATAGTACAAGGCTCCTTGGATCATCACAAATTGTTTCAAGGCTTGGATTGGCATTACTCGGTCTTCGTCCGTCCGGGTTAGATCTTCGATATATACTCGCCTCCAATCATCTGCTTCCTCAAAGGCTAGGTCTTCTTTCCAAGTGCTGGGAAACTCCTTTCTTCTCACTGTGACGGTACCCTTTTCTTCACCATTTAGTTGCATCTTGCTTTCTAGCGTCGCTAGAGCGTCTGCATGTCGGTTTCCGCTTCTGCCCATATGGTCTAATGTTGACCCTGTCTGGTTCATCAGACTCTGAGCCTCTGCTCGGTAGGGTGCTAGGTGTGGCTCTTTGACGTGGAAGTCGCCGTTCACTTGGTTTGTCACTAGCTTTGAGTAGCCTTTTAATTCTATACTCCCCAGATTGAGCTCCTTTGCCAACCTGAGTCCTAGAATTAATGCTTCATATTCGACAACATTATTACTGCATGGGAAATCTAATTTGAACGAATACGAGAGTAAGTCGCCTTGTGGGGCTTCAAACACTACTCTCGCTCCTCCAACGGTACTATATGACGATCCGTCGAAGAACATGGTCCAAGGTTCGTCGGCATCTGCGGCTGCTACTTCTCCAGGTATGTATTCGTGTACCTCATCGTCTCCTTCTCCTGGGAATATGGCTATTAGGTCAGCTATTTCCTATCCCCTCACCCCATTCGGTCGCTGATATTTGAGCTCAAACTCTGACAACTGTAGAAACCATCGAGCAGTTCTTCCCGTCAGGACAGGTTTAGACACTAGGTATGCTATAGGGTTCACCGTGGCTACCACAAAGGTCTCGTGCGTCAGGAGATAAGGGCGTAGCTTCTGCGTCGCGTATATGAAAGCTAGAATGCTTGTTTTACGCGCGAATACCTCAATTCCGCGTCTCGCAGGACTTGGCTGACGTAATAGATAAGCGACAACTCATTTCCTCCCATGTCTTGTGCGAGAACCACGCCTATCGCTGAGCTGGTAAATGCTGTATAGAGATAGAGGGGAACTCCTCTTATTGGGGGCCTGAGGACCTTAGGGATAACGAGGCATTGCTTCAGTTTCTCGAATGCGGCGCACTGCACTTCTCCCCATACGAAGGCTACGTCTTTCTTTAGTAAAGGAATAAACGCAGTCATTAATTGCGCTAAACTAGGTATGAAGCGCCTTATATATGATATTCGTCCTATGAAAGCTTGTAGTTCCTTCGCATTCGCGTGAGGTGCCATGGTTGTTATCGCCTCAACTTTGCTTGTATCTACTTGGATTCCTTCATTAGTCACCACAAATCCTAGGAACTTTCCTGATGTTACCCTGAAGGCACATTTGAGGGGATTTATTTTGAGCTTGAACTTCCTGCATCTCTCAAAGGCTGTCCTCAAGTGAGAGGCGTGATCTTCGGCCTATTGCGTTTTGACTACAATGTCATCAACGTATACTTCTACTTTCTGGTGTAGTAAGTCGTGAAATATGGAGGTCATGGCGCGTTGATATGTGGTGCCAGCGTTTTTTAGACCGAAAGGCATCACTACATAGTAGAAATTCCCGTATGGAGTTTGAAAGGCGGTCTTCTTTGCGTCCGACGGAGCCATCCTTATTTGATTGTACCCGCTGAAGCCATCCATGAAGGAGAATCGTTTCTTAACTCCCGTGGTGTCTAGCGTCATATCAATATTAGGCAGTGGGAAGTCGTCCTTTGGGCACGCTCGATTTAGGTCTCTATAATCCACAGAACACCTGATTTTCCCATTCTTTTTCACTACAGGCACGATGTTAGCTATCCAAGTCGGGTGCTGGATAGGCTTGATGAACTTGGCCTTAAGAAACCGTTCTACCTCTTTCTTTATCGCGAGAGCTGTGGCCCTAGGGAATTCTCTGCTTCTTTGCTTTACGGGATTGAACTCGGGTGACACTCCAAGGTTGTGGGCTACAAGATCGCTGTCTAACCCAGACATCTCGTCATAATTGAAGGCGAAGACATCCTTGTAGTCTCTGAGTAGCGCGATCAACGCTTCTCTCTCTCTCTTCTACATCCAAACTCTTACTTATCATGATGGGGCGCTTGTCCTCCCCTGACCCTATGTTGACCTCCTCCATCCCATCCATGGTGAGATATCCAGGTGTTCGCTCCTCCGCAGCCCTGGGGGTCGCGTCTATGAGTTGGTCCCGCATCTCCTCATCATCAATTGTGTTGTAAGGTAATTCTGCTAGACTTTGCTTGGTATCTTCAGAGGGAGTCTCCACTTTGTTCGTCATCGTATTGGCGCGATCTTGCACATCCGCGGGTACTCCCTCAGTTGATTGCTACAAGCGATATACGTGCCCTCCACCCGACTTAGAGAAGTGCTGGAATCTGGGTTGCTCCTCTTGTTTTCTCTTCCTTTCGGCGGGGAACACCATCCTAGATGGGCTAAACACAGATTTAGTCGTCTCTGGATTTTCTTCATCTCCCCACTTAGGGAGTGGGGTAAGTCGCACTTTGGGCGCTTCATCCGCCTCTTTTGGTTCATCGTAGAAGACTGCGTCTGCCATGTATACTTCCTCCGGGTAAAAGGGTTGCTTGTGGTAGGGATACGGTATTGTCTACCTCCTATATTGGTCTTGACACATTGGTGATACGTCGACGCCACCACCTTATGGTTAAGTAGCCATCCTCTACCTAGTAGTACATGGAACATGGTGTCATCTTCTAGTACGTAGAATGGTGTAAGTGCTCGGATAGGGCCAACTTTCATGACTAGGTTGACGATCCCAATGGCTGTCTAGGTGTGACCTCCGAATCCCTTCACTGTCGTAGTTCGCATCCTAATTGCGGACCGCTGTACTCCCAGGATGTTTAACGTGTGAATGGAAACTAGATTCAAAGATGCGCCTCCATCTACAAAGGTTCTCTTCAGTGGGTGTTTGTTGATGTGAGCCGTTAAGTACAAAGGCATAAGGTGTTCACCTGGATAGCAGATGTCTTCGTCTATGAACACGATTGCCTCCTTGGGGAGGGGGCCATAGGGTTTTCCTGCTTCGATAGCTGTTATAGCCTTCGACGCTTCTTTGATTTGATCTTCGCTAAAGCCGAGAGAATAAAAAAACTGTTGGGCTAATACTGTCTGGGCGAACTTACTGGTCACGCTATCTGTGTTTGTGAACGCAGGGTTCTCCATTTCAACCTCACACGCTTCTTCCTCATTGTTATCCCAAGGCCTCCAAACATCTCCGCTTGGGTCATGGGAGAGCATCATGACTTGATGTTGAATCGCCTTACCGCCTTTAGGATTACTCATCTCAATTTCGCCTATCTCCAGCTTTCTCTGGAACATTCTTCGGAGGTTGTAACAGTCAGTTGTGGGGTGTTGTATTCTGCGATGGTAGTGACATTACCTAGCATCGTTCTTATCAATGGTACTGGCATCCATTTTTGTTAGAGGAAACTGGGTTTCTTTATTTGCTATCCATTGGTCTAACAAGCCCACGATCTGCTCTTTACTGCAAGGTAAGGGCGGGGGAAGCGTTTGTGTGCTCCAGCCTTCTCGGCTATTATTCGCGCGGGTATTCTTGGGCACGGTTGACACAACATTGACTGTATTGCGCCAGGCGTAGTCTGAGTTGTGCTCCTCAACACTATCGACGATTCTTGCTGCCGCTTCTTCTAACTCGACGAACGTCGGGAATCGGAAGTTGACTAGGCTTTTCTTGAAGGATGGTGTCATTCCGCGTACGCGGATCTCCACTAGCGCTTCTTCCCTGACATCCTCGTGGCATTCTATGGTAAGGAGACGAAACCTGGCGATGTACTTTCCTATTTCTTCACCTAGGCGTTGGTTGCACTTGCTTAAATCTATAGTGGTGACTTTTCTTTTTGCTGAATAAAACTTTCTAAGGAAGAGAGTGGACATGGTCGACCACGAGCTAATGCTTCCTGACTTTAGGTTGTCATACCAAGTAAACGCTGTGTAAGTTAGCGACTTCGGAAACTCCGTCAAGCACAGCTTCCCATTAGTTGCGTGATCATTCATAGTAGATAGGAATCGGCTAAGGTGTTCCCGCGCGTTCCCTTGACCATTATAAATCTTGAATTTCGGCGAAGTATAGTCTTCCGGGTACTGGTATTCTGTGACCTCGGAGGAGTATGGGCTATCCATGAAGTCATAGTTGTCATGCTTCACTACTCTGTAGTTCGTCTCTAAGTATTTGGCCATCGCCTCTTGTGTTATAGCTACAAGTTCTTCTTCATTTTCTCCCGAATCCTCCGTTGCTCCTCTGGTACTCTGCTCGGCGCTGGCCACCTTCAGGAGTTTTCTCAACTCTTGCTCTCTGCGGACGTGGTCCTCTAGATCTTTCTGCATCTCCTTCAGAGAAGGTTGTATGGGTGGCATGTTCTCGACTCCCTGCTATTTGTTCTTATCGTGTGGAGCGTCTGGTCTTCTCACCTGTGTGATTGGGTCCGACACTATCCCTACTCTCTCGCCATCTTGGTTAAGTGGTGGGTCATTTGGTTGGTTTTCTACGGCGCCTCCTAGGTGTGTCATGGTGAGCTAGGCACGATCCTCCCGGTGTGGTCGCCAAATATTGAGGTGTGATTTTAGTTTTGGTTCTACCCATCCTAGCTACACCAAGTGACCTCAGCTTTCTAGGAATAGTAAGAGAGAGAGAGTTGCATTTCCATTGTACCTTGTCCTTCCTTATATAGACTTTCCCAAAAGATCATTCTTTTATGACATCATGACACATGTCCTAAACCTCCTTAATTACTTCTAATGCCATTCCTTAATATAACCTTCTCCTTACTTATTAATTCCTTCCTTGTCTTTCTTTCTTCATGGATATTTTCTCATTGGACTTGAGCCTAGTCCCCAAGTTCCCATGTTTCATACTAGGCTTATCACCCCCTTTTGGGGCACCCCAGACCCGTTAAGGGGCATTATTTTTCATGTATCAACATATATCATATGTGATAAACTGAGAACTACCATATCTTAAAGGAGAGCAACAACACATACTTTTGTACTTGAAAACTATAATTCTTAAAATTCTTCTATCTTTTACAATTTCAAATCAACAAACAAACTTTTGGCTTTTACATAAACTTTTGTATATGGCCTAGATAGTAATGCAACGTATTATTCATGAATCATTAGAAGTAAAAACCTCCTGCTCCCATGTATAACCATCTACCACCGTCCCGCGTGTTGGTTTTGGATTAAGTTTGTATATATTTTATATTTAATACATATATTAAGTTAGAGTTTCCTATAATACTCATCTAACAACTGGTTTTTATGTCGGTTTTTGTTTGGTCGACATGCTTGTTATATGATTAATTTATGCGATTTAATTGTTTACTTCTTGTTATGTAATCATATTAAAGTATTTTTTTCCCACCTTATGAATCAAATATAAAAGTTAGTCTCATAAGGTCATAATACTTATCAATTTATTATGCATATATGCCGAATTTTATGTGCCGTATTTATATTTCAGGATACACGCAGGTATGTCATTCCAAACTACTGCTGAATTACGAATCGTTGACCGATGTTTTGACCAAATACAAAAAGTCAGAATCCATGTAGTACTCGTATGTTTGTCGTCCCTAACTTCTCCCATACCCCGACTTGCTAACTAGGGTGTAGGTTACACCATTTAGTGAGCCTAACTGCCTAAATCAAGGTATAAAGTAACATATATGAACTCTGTAACAAGTAATTCCTCAGTATTGATTAATTACTACTCCCTTCATCCCCTACATATAAGCAGAAATAGAATAAGTGAAATCTCTTAGATTAAGAAATATTCATTGTTTTCCTGTTTTAGCCTTTATCCTATTCTTAATACTAGAGACATAAACTTGATTGTGATGATACCCATACTATATAAATAAGGGTATAAGTGGAGAAAACCTTATTGGAAATAGATTTCCGCCTATCTAGCGGGACAAAAAAAAACCAAATTTTTTCCTTTATATAGGGGATAAAGGGAGTATTGATTATATTTTCATGAAAGTAGTTACATCAAAATACCATTGCTAACCATTAAATCCATATTCTATAAGATAGCTGAAATAACGAGGGTACCCAAGTACACCGCAATATTTTTGTTTCAACCTATAAGTCTGATACCTAGAGTGATCGTCTATGGACAGAGTCGAGACAATACAACAACAAGGTATACACTTGATAATAGTTAAGGTATAAAACCGGTATACTATATGATCACTATCAAGTATCTTGGATTAACGTATAAGTATTATTTACTTTATTATAACCAAGATTTTGTTAACGAGGAAACCGCAAATGCGGAAAAACTCCGGGACCTAGTCCAATTTAGAATACTCTCATAATTAAGACGCTATACAAATAACAAAGCCAACTTCGTATAGTTGAGATCAAGTAATCTACCCCTAGTTACTTAGTTCCCTCGGTATCCTTGCTCCTATAACTGTCTGGCCAACACACGTAAATCCAAAGATAGAAATCACTATCTTGAGTTGTTTTATCTATGTAAAGTCTTAAGCACTCAACTCCTTTTGATTGTCTTCCAAACAGTAAAGGAACAAAAGCTGTTTGGTAACCACTCTATTAATCTTTAAGATAAAAAATATGTTGAATTCTTGACAAAGGCTCTCCCGTTTAACAAGTAAACTCCTTTGGCGGGTAAGATCAATCAAGATCCAAAATAATCAGATCCGGATTCATAAGTTATCAAATTCGGATATTGAAGAATACACCAAATGATAGTTGCGGATCTATACTTCTACTTGATCAAATCTACCGAAGATAAATAAGATCTTAGTCGGATCCCATCCGATCAAGGTGCGTGCACAAATATCACAAGATGCGAAACCAATCAGAAAAATCTTCTTGTCTTCAAATCTTCAATTGTCTTCAATTGTACTTGCACACAAAAACTTGATTCCACTTATGATCAATCACACAGAATGGAGTCTGTTAACATTGGATGATCACAAGTTGTTTTCAGATCTTTTTTTTTTGAAGATCCCGTCAATACTTTGATCTAGTTTGAGTGACCTTATGTCAGAAGAGAATGCTCTCAAGAATAATCAAATTAGGTGCAGTCAAAGTTTCAACAACCGTTAGTCAATCAAATTAATAATCGGAAACTAAAATAACAATTAAATAATCTAGTTTCCCACCAACGATACTTTGTAGAGCTTCTGGATCAAACAGAAGTCTTTAAACGAGCGAACGTAAGAGATTTCACCTAATTAGGGTACTTTCCTCTCCGGAATAGTATTACAAGTAACACTATTAGTCGGTTCCACCAAAAACAACAAAAAGATGAGGTTTTCCTGGCTAAGGATAGTTTGCAAGAATAACAAACTTCACTATTTATAGACCAAGGTTGTTTGGACAATAAGGAAATTCAAACCGAAAGATTCTCAAGATATGCAATAAAGTACCTAATTTCGTCTTTCATATTTCCAACTAATATCCAACCTGTAATTCCGAAATCTCTCTTTAGAAAATATATAATATTAGTTTAGCACTTAACTAATATAGTTAGAGATATGTTTTGATTGCTGGAAAATCAAAAACATATAATTCAAAAATCTTAATTAAAAGATTCTCCAATATTTCGGTTTGAGATCACATTGAGTATCAAGGAATATCTTTGAACAATCAATGATAAGAATTATACATATGTTCAAATTATGTTGACATCTAGAATTTTCCTATCTAGCAATCCTAATTCCAAACTCACATAAACCCTAAAGTAATATGTGAATATTGGAAATCGGTTTTGCTCTTGGGACCGGTTCTACCATGAATCCCAACATAGGCTAGGATCGGTTCTACCAAGTTTCCCAATATAGGTAGGGATCGGTTCTACCTTGAATCCTAACAAAAGCTAGGATCGGTTCTACCAAGACTCCCAATATAGGTAGGGATCGGTTCTACCTTGACTCCCAACAAAAGATAGGATCGGTTCTACCAAGTATCCCAAGATAGGTAGGGATTGGTTATACCTTGACTCTCAACATAAGTTAAGATCGGTTCTACCTAAATTCCCACCTTAGGTTCGAATTGGTCATCCAATAAATCTTCATAGAAAACCAGACCAAAACACCTATTGATTTGTTTTCGATTATGACACAAGTTCGTATATCTACTTCCTTAAACCAATGTAATAAAACATAGTTTCCTAGGATGAAATGACACCTATATCCAATACACAATCAAGTAACAAGTTACATAGATTTTTTCAATATCGCATTTACGAAGTTCAAAAGATAAAAGTTATACTTTGTAATTCAATATACTTCCTTGACACTTTGATCATACTAATATGACCAAGTCTAATACTAGAGTATCATATATATAACCTTGGATGCTATGTTTTCAATATTAAACGACTTGAAAGAAACGATAGGAATGAATACAAGTCAAGTCAGTATTACTAACCTCAAGCGGAAGGATGATGTCTTCGTTGTAGTCGTTACATCTTCACGTTCTTCAGAGTAATACTTTTATGTCTCAACATTCATATAATTTCTAGTCTAACCTAAATGAAGTTGATCTATTAGTTTTAATCAAGCGACTCTAATTGAGCTTTCATACTAAAATATGGCAACCAACCTTGAAATACCAACGCTTGGTGGGTTCAACCGAGCAATGCCCTAACAATACCTAACAAGAAACTGGAAAAAAGGGACCAGGAAGAGATGGGAGATGCAATAAAATCTATGGAGAATAAAACACCAGACTTCAAGAGTGAGATATGCATACTTCCGAGTATTAATAAAGTCTATGAAGGTCAATTCTCAATCAATAATACATGGGATAATCTTGCAATTTATGGGTAACATATAGTTTGTAACAGAGTTAAAGATAGAAAAGACATAACAAAGTTACCACACGCCCGATGCATAGCATGGGCACAAATTTAGTTTAAGAATTTTTTTACATCATCTTTATCTAGGGCATTATTTTGGGATTGAAGATTTATCTACAACTGAATCAAGGGTTTGCAATATTTTTTCTTATAAAATTTGTGGATTTTAAGAAATCCATGAGTAGCTAATTTATTCTTTGGTTAAGGATGTAACCTAATTAAGTCATGAACATGTTATTTATTTAATGCATTAATTTCATTATTCATTCTCTCAAATATCGTTTAAGTTCTATTATGCATAACAAATTATTTAATTATGTTCAAATAATATGATTAGTTGTTTCGAATATTTAAGATGTAAATTAGATATCTTAATAACTTGTCTACAACTAATTAGGAGACTTAGATAATTCCATCAAGAACCCTAATAATTATTATTAATTTGTGATTACTAGTTGTATGAATTGTGAAGGACATCACAAGTAGAAATTGACCTACTTTGAATATGCCATGATTGTGTTTGTATTTCCTATGATTAACTCGTTTCACTGACCTTATGATTTCCTCAAGTTGAATCTATTAGCAATGAGCACTAGGTTACTGGGTGGAAAATAATTCATGTATTAGCAATTGTAGTATGTGTTGACATTAGGAGGCATAGCGAAGTATTACACCGATTGGGGTTACTTTAGAGTTACTGGTAACAAGATACGTGAATGATGATATTGATTGCTTAATTGGGATAGCATGCTTAGTGATGGACGACGAATTCCTTAACCAGTTTTATCCTCTGATAATTTCTTAGATATTTACATCTTTAGTTTTAGCTTAAATTACTTTTGAACAACAAAATCCCCTCAGTTTACTTAAGTTTTCAAATACAGTTAACAACCCGTATCTCCCTGTGGATCGAATCGGTTCGTTTTACTATACTAGTATTTATAATTGTGAAGTGAAAGAACTGAAGATAAATTTTTTTGTCTGACAGCCAACCACCAGTGAATGAGTATAAAGTTTATCAATAGACTATAAGTATTGAAAGTCAAGAATACGTGTATACTGTGAATACAATAGTAAATCAATAGTACCCATCGGAGTCTACAATATAAAATGAGTTCAAGAAATTCAGCTGCGGAATTATTGCGACTTAGAACAAGTTCGATGTTGCTTTTATATTAGTGGATGTCCATTTAGGATCTTTTCTATTTATTCGAGAAAGGTCAAGGAAGAAGGTGGCACAAGAGCAAGTTCTGAATATTTTATATAGTCAGGGAACATCTTGGGAGGATTTGCAACCAGCACCAGTGGCATTCTGATAATAATGTTGCTCCATACTAGTGGTCAATCAATCTAGGAGCTGTCCAATCAATGTAGATTCAGTACAAAGGTGAATAAAATGTAAATTCTGAGATACTCGGTAAATATATCAAATATAATAAATACTGAGAGTTCATCTGGGTGAAGCCCTAGCATATATATACATAAACATGCTGTAGGGACCGGTATAGATACTTCTATGGCCATTGATAGAGGTTTATTAAAGAAACTCAGTCGGTTTATTATGAAACCCAATGGACTTATTTTTGGAAGCCCAATCTGGCTTATTATAGAAGCTCAATTGGTTTATTTTGGAAGCCATTTCGAGATAAACATGGATATTCCAAGATAGACATAAATCTTAGAAGCTAGACACAAATCCTGGTAAGATATACAAAGATCTTCGAAGATAAACACAAATCTTGAGAAGATAGACGCAAATATGGAGAAGATAAACATGAATCTTATAGGATGGATTCAGGTGGTTATTTAGGATAACTACAAATGTATGTGGTTATTTTAAATAACTACAACTAGATTTGGTTTATGTTTATAAATAAAGGCTGAAATCCAACTCAAAAGGTACACAATTTCTATTCTTTCCACAACTCACCTGCTTAGAACTCTCTTTGATTTTAGCATCAGAGTATCTTTGTAGGTATCAATCTGCATCTACAAGAATTAAAGCAACGACAGAGATCACCCTACACATATCTTGAAGATTATTGAGGTAATTAATTTTGCACCAACACTACCGTTCCGTATTATTCCACTTCTGGTGGTATGGTGTTTATCAGTTCTTAACCTGAAAACCACTGTGGTTTCCATATCTAAATATGTCTACCACAATTGCATCTTCCTCGTTAGTTTGTCAAAAATAAACCAATATTTGCTTAGGTACAAATGCAAATTTAAATCACCAAATTCGTGATTTTAAGTAACAGCTCAGGCGACGAGAAGACTTGATATTAACTCTAAATTTCATTTAAATAAATGCAACACTCATTATCGCTTGACTTTGTATATATACGAGGGGTAGCTAGATAACACATGTCGTCATTGCTGTCGCAACATATATAAAAGTGTGAATTTACACACTAGTTTTTTTAAAGCTCGTCGATGCATATAATAGGCACATATTATGCTCGTCGCAACATTTTCTGCGACACATATATCTCCTCTAAAATCCAAGTCAAACTATATACCGCAAAATCCGTGGTGAAACAATTAAGGAAATTTTAATTTATATGTCATTCAGAAAGGACGTAGAAAAACCTTCAATCATTCAACTAATGAGGAAAATAACAGACGTAGCAAAACTCATATATTTGGCTAAATTCATAAATCAAATAATACCACAAATATGAGTCATTTATAGTATCTACCTATTTGGATATCTCTTCTTATACCACGTAATTCTTAGTGCTACCAATAACACATACAAGGCATTGTGAGATGTCTAACTTCCTCTTTAACAAGTTCTAATCAAAACAGGAACCAAGTTAGGCGTAATAAAAATTATATGCAAATAACTACTTATCAATAGTTAAATAACATATGCAAGGACGGAAAAGAATTATTCGTTTCCGTATCACCATTTTCAGATGATTTAGCGTAGAGCAATACGTGATGATTACGTATTGTAATTAAGCCATACCATATAACCAGTTAGATATATATATCTAACTATCACTTTATTGTAATTGCTTAGACTAATTACTATGGCAATTATTAGCAAGAGATGAAGAAAAGAAAAAGGCTTTTTCTAGAATGGTCACCCTCCACTAAATCACCACACACAATGTAGTCAATCTCGGTTGTCTCGGCCGAGATTCTCACGATTATCTCGTTTTCGGCAATTGAACGGACAGTTTCATATATCTCGCCAAAACGAGATTCTTCAGAGAAAATCGTTGACTCGGACGAGTTTCTTAGAAAAAAAGAATCCCAGAATCACCGAGTTTTGAACAATTACACATTCAAATTAATAAAAATCAATGTTGAAAAAGTAATTTGATAAAATCAAATTAATTTATACTTAGATTTCATTCAAAAACAAAAATTAGAAGTTTCCAATCGATTGATGGAAGAACAAAATCCTTATACAATTGTAGATCGGTAGGTTTTGGTTAATGTGAATTTTTTGTTCTGCTCTTATTTGTGAATTTAATGTGGAGATTAAGAGGCTTGTAACCATAGTTTTCTTTTAACGTCCCACTTCAGAGAAAGTATCATAATTTTGTCCTCGATTTGAGTTTCCATTGCCGCTGGGTCTTCCACACATCTTCCCCCTTAAAGGCCTTGACAAAAATAAGCTTCCACGTTGAACGGTGATGAAACCCTCACTTCCTATTGGTCGAAATAGGCCTTTTCTAATTTAGAAGCTATGGTGAGGACACTTGACGAAACTCTATTGGTAGAAATATTAAAACTTGGGTTACACTTTGTTTACATCAAGTATTTAACCGTTTGTTAGTAACGGCGTCAACAAAAAAGTAGGTGGACAACACTTCCATCAGAGTTTAAACCTAATTAATTTCGTTACGCCGTGTTTACACCAAATACTTAACTGTACGTTAGTAGCACCGTCTCAAGTGGACAATACTTTCGTCAAACCATGAAAATTTTCATCAAAATTGTAAACCTAAAAAAGGAAGTATCTGTTCTTAATCATACCGCCTCCTTCCTACTCCTCTTCTTCCCTCTTCTTAATAATATGTTTCCATCCATGTTGGATCATTGTCGGTTGATTGGAACCTTTTATCCGTGACAATTATGGTTCAATTGAAAGCTTTTCTGATTGAACGGTATATATACAATGCAAGGGCAAAACGTTGATGTAAATAACCTCAAGGACATGGATACCAACTTGAAGTTATTGGATAGCAGGGAGGCAGAAAATATTTATTTATATGTTGTCAGTGGGATGGATAGGATTCGAAGCTGGTACCACAAGCTATATATAATCTTTTGCTATGCTCGGAACCGGTTGAGCTAACGTCATTTCGTAGGTTGTGCCGCTGCTGTTGCACGTTCCAAAATTGTGACAATTTCTTTGTTGTTATTTTTGGGAATACAACAGTTTGGTTTGATTGTGTACGCTACATCTACGATGTAACCATAATCTGGGCCGTTTCTAGCAACAACAAAAAAAAAACGCGAATTGGGTTTAAAAAAAAAAAAAGAATTTTCATGGGCTAATTTATGTAAATACAATCAATTAGGTCGACTAAACTTTTGTGTTGGCCTAAACATAAAACATGGCTGAATCTAAAAATCTAAAGAACATACAAAGCTCTCATGTTGAATGGCGAGGAGACTCTTATTTTTTATTGGCCGAAATAAGTTTTTTGTGGAAAACCACAGTTTTGGTAAGGACACTGGGTAATGTATGTGTGTTTTAAATTTTATGAAAGTCTAAATTCAATTTGAAAGTCGATTACTTATTTATGATTCTTTTTTCCAAATTAATACATAAAGGAGAAAAAATAATTCACATAATCAGATACATAATTATGAAAAATAAATAAAATCTGCATATCTTTTCTCCACCTATTTAGTGCATCGAGACGGGACGGGACGACAATAAATAAAAATTACATCGCTACGGGGCGGGGTAAAGCCCCGCGCACACCTAATCAAAAATATAGTTAAAAGGGAAAAAAATGCCTGATGCATAGCACGGGCACTAATCTAGTCTCCTATAATAACTATTCTGCGAATTTCTGGATTTCTAGCTAATGTATCTCTGTCAATTTCTCCTAGCCCCCCTCCCCCCCCATCGTCTTCCCGACTTGAAGTGAAGTTTTTTCTACTATCATAGATTTCCAGTTTTGAATCTTTTGATCCGATGGAGAGAGCCAGACATGGATAGTTTGGATGGAAACTAAATATTATGTTTTTCTCTCTACTGCACTCAATCTCACAAATGCGTGGGTGGAGACACGGAGTTACAAATTCCCCTTTAGTGGAGGTTTCAAAGTTAACGTTTACATTTTAGTTCTTTTTTTTTAATAGATAAAACAGGGGACGTCGCCCTGGAGTTACATTTCCGAAATGTTTCTATCCTCGTCCCTTAAAGAAGGTTGTAAAAATTGAAAGAGGGATTGAGCATCCCAGTTTCTGAAAGTAGCCGGGGTAAGACATTTAGCCGCTAGCATGCAGGCCATTGAGTTTTTTGTTTCTGAAATAAGGCTAAGAGACTTAAAGTTATTAATATATAAGATAAAGTTTTTTTTGTTGCCTCCATATAACATTGTCTTGTTTTTCTTGTACTTTGAGATTTCGAGCAAGACCGCTTCCAAAACTTTCACGTTGTTACTTTCTATCTTTATATTTGGTTGGTTCAATTGTTGTAGCAGAAGCCGTTTGTCCTTCTATCTCTCTGCCATCTAAAGATCCTTCAGCTTTGAGACTCCTGCCTCTAAGGACATCAACCGCACAATCAGATTCAACTATTATTATATCGGCCTTAGTTCTTGATCTGTTGTAAGCAGTTGCTATATTAATTTTTATTAAAAACATATCAAGTAAACTGGCAGCAGAAAAGGTGCTAATGATGATTTCATGCTCTTTATCTAAATTGGCTTTCATTTTTCTATTGCAAGTTATCAAATTTATTATCATCCTAGCTGTTTTTTTTGCATTTAGTTTTTTCTTTTCGAAGACCCAGTCACATCTCGACTTCCAAATACCCCACAGCACAATGGCCATAATCTTCGGCCAATCTTCTATACCCATGTGAGCATTATATGACCTTTCAAACCAATTTTGCAACCATTTATGAAATTGATGTTGTTCATTTGTGTTAGCAGGGATATCTATATCTAACATAACAAACGCAGACAAAGAAAAATCACAATGCATAAAGAGATGGTCAAGAGTTTCTTCCTGCTTCCCACAGTTGGGGCAAATTTTGTTTATTGTCTTGACGATGCGAGCTATTCTTTCATTTAGGGGGAGAATCGAGTGAACACATTTCCATATAAAAGTTTTTATTCTAGGAACCACATCCATTTTCCAAATTCCAGCCCATAATCTTTCCGCTTTGTGATCAGCAGTGTGACCTTTTCTTATCATTTTTCTGTACAGAGATTTTGTTGTGAAATTTCCATCCTTCTCAAGGTTCCAACTGATCTGGTCATTCTTTTCCGGCTGAATTTTTATACGGTTGATGTTTCTGATAGTGCTTTCCTCAAAACAATTGGTTAGTTTTGTCTGATCCCATCTCTACGATTGTTGGGTACAGTCCATCAGATCATTTACAATTACCAACTTATTATGTTCCTCTATGTTGTTTGAGAGAATTAATCCTTGTTCGCACCATTCATCTTCCCATATCCTAATTGTGAAACCATCTCCCACAATCCATATCGAATTACCTCTTATATTATCCGCATGTTTTATAATGTTTTTCCAGACCCAAGAAGCAGTATTTGGGAAGCTGTAATATCCATGCAGTATATTCTTTTCTTTCAAATACTTGTGTTCAAAAATCTGTGCCAACAAAGCTCTCGGCACCTTTAGTAATCTCCA
This sequence comes from Papaver atlanticum, assembly GCA_023531105.1. Taxonomy (NCBI): domain Eukaryota; kingdom Viridiplantae; phylum Streptophyta; class Magnoliopsida; order Ranunculales; family Papaveraceae; genus Papaver; species Papaver atlanticum. The sequence goes on from JAJJMB010003633.1 coordinate 3,741,928, forward strand.
CACAACCTTAGCAAGCATCACAGCATTGAAGATCTTTAGATTTAGGAAGCCCAAACCCCCATACTCTTGGGTTTGCAAATTCCTATCCAAGCTTTTAAGAACACCCCTCTACTTCCTTCTCTGTCCTTTCCAACAACAAAAAAACAACTTTTGCATCTTGTCCAGTTGGTCAACAACAGCAATCGGAACTTTAAAGCAGTTCATTTGGTATAAAGGGACAGTAGATGTGGAAGCTTGGATTATGGTGGTTTTTCCAGATGTGTTAAGAGTAATGCCTTTCCAATTTTGGAGATTACACTCCACTCTGTCCAAAATGGGTTTAAAAGAGGTGATTTTTGAAACATGAGTAAACAAAGGGGAACCTAAGTATTTATCCCTAATTGATATTTACTTGACACCTAAAATGTCAGTGACTTTATCAACAACTGACTGGTGAGTGTTGGAGCTGGAAAAAAATGCCCGATTTTTCAAAATTAATAAGTTGACCAGATTGCTTGCTAAATTTTGAAATCAAGTTAGAAATATTTCCCCCATCTTCCTTAGTTGCATTAGAGAAAACCAGAAGGTCATCGGCAAAGAGGAGATGGGAAATGGAAGGGGCACTTGGTACAACCTTTATCCCATGAATAAGACCCTTATCTTCTACATTAAAAAGTGTTGTAGATAACACCTCCATACAGATTATGAACAAGTAGGGAGAGAGAGGGTCGCCTTGTCTGACCCCTCTAGAAGGTATAAACCTTTCCCCAGGGATTCCATTTATAAGAACCGAAGAAGAGACTGTTGAAATACATTGTGAGATCATCCCACACCATTTTTTGTCGAAACCGAGTTTTTCTAGAACAGCTAACAGAAAATGCCACTCTATTCTATCAAAAGCCTTTGACATGTCAATCTTAATCCCCATGAGGAATTCACTTCCTCGTTTGGATCTCATGGTATGAATGATCTCATGAGCCACCATAATATTATCAGAGATCTGCCTTCCCGAAATAAAGGTAGCTTGATAAGGTGAGATTATATTTGGTAGTAGACTCTTGAGTCTATTAGCCAACAGTTTAGACACCACCTTGTAGACTATGTTACATAGGCTTATTGGCCTATAGTCAGCGAGGGTCTGAGGGTATTCAACTTTAGGGATTAACGAAATAAAAGTACAGTTGTTCTCTCTGAGAATATGACCAGTTTTGAAAAAACTTAAAACCATTTTATGGACATCCTCACCTACTATCTCCCAATTATTTTGGAAGAAGCTTGGTGTGTATCCATCTGGCCCCAGGGACTTATCTGAGGCCATTGAGAAAATGACAGATCTTACTTCAGTGATGGTTGGTATACGGTTGAGAAGGATGTTATCTTGTTCATCGACCACTTTCTGAAGAACGTCTAAGTAGCTTGCATCAGTGAAGTGTGTGGTTGAGGTTGCCACACTTTTGAAATGTTGAGTCACCAGCTCTGCCACCTCCAACTTTCCTTCTATCCACTCTCCCTCCGAGTTTTGCAATGTTTCAATTCTGTTTCTTCTGTACCTTTTTTCAGCTTTCTGGTGAAAATATCCTGTGTTTCTGTCCCCCAAAGATATGTCCTTGTCTCCGCTTTTAACTTTCCAGTATATTTCCTCTGTCCTCTACCAGTATGCCAGTTCTTCTTATTTGTTTCTTATCTTCTCACTTCTGTTTGTTACTGAGTTGGTGTTGCTGATGATTTCCAGTTGATGCTTTGCCTTATTGATGTTTGTTCTTATATCTCCAAATGTGTACTTGTTCCACAATCTTAACTCATTTTTGGTGTGCTTCAGTCTTTTTGCCAATCTGAAAGCATTACTGCCTTGCACTCAGACCTAGTTTGTGGGATACGACTTGATTGATTCTTGGACATTGGTCTTTGGTACCGTCCAATTGTCTCTTTGTAATTAGGTTCACGGATTTTATTATGTAAACGTTCTAATCGCGAGAGAGAGAAATAACTCTAGATATTATTCCATGATTGAGTTTAACTCTCGGAGTTGTATTGAGTTTTTCCTACAAATTGCCTAAGAAAAAAGTGATGGTGTATTTTTGTACCCCCGCGTTTTCAATTGGTATCAGAGCAGCCAAACACGCTAAGACCTAATAAGTTTGTGTTTGAAGCAGTCTGACTATATGGACAGGAGTGTAATCTCGATAAATGTACCGCCAGCATTTGATTGCTCAAATTATTTATGGTGGAAAATTGTTATGCGTTCCATTTTAGAAGCCCGTGACTTTGAGACATGAAACTTGTAATTATTGGATACGATGTGCCAACAGTTATTAGAGACGAAAACACTGTTACGAAGCTATTAGGACAATATAGTGAAACCGAGATAAGAGCTGCAAAGCATAATTCTGACGAGTTAAACACTATTATCCACGCCATAAGCCCAAATCTTCAGCACCATATGACATCGTGCACTAAGTCTAGAGATGCTTAGCATATCTTAGAAACCGTATTTGAAGGAGATACCTCAGAGAAATAAGCTAGGCTTCAAAACCTATATTCTGACTGGGGAAATCTTCGTATATCTGATGAAGATTCGTTTGATGAGTTTAATCAAAAAGTGTCTGGAATTGTTAATGCATCTTATATATTAGGGAAGACCATTCCCCAAAAAGACATTGTGATGATCTCCGATCTTTATGATACGTATTGATTTCTGTACCTTGGTGACTATTATTATAGAGGCGGAATTCAAAATAATAATAGACGAAAACTAGAAAACAGAACACACTAGAAACCAGATTCGAAGAAATATCTTCTCTACATTATGAACAAGAAAACTATTACAATTCTCTCTTTGTTACGCTCACAATCTCTCTAAACAGTAAATAACCTTTATTTGTTGTACGAAGCTTGCTTTTACAATAATCTAGTATTGCCTCACAAACTTCTCTTTAGGTGATTTGTCTCACAAACCTCCCTCTCTGATCTAGATGTGTATGTATCACAAACCACACTCTAGATTATCTTAGCTATGAGATAAACATCTCTATTTATAGCTTTAATGGTTTCCCAAACATCATAGGAATCTATTTCCTTATCTAGGAATAATTCCCTTTCTAGGTATATTTCCCTTTCTAGGAATATTACCTTGTCTAAGAAGTATTTCCTTATCTTGGCATACTTCCTTACTTTGGTTTGGTTTCCCAAACCTCTTAGGAATTTATTTTCCTTTTATAGGAATACTGCCTTAAATCAATAATCCCTCCTAAATTACAATTCTATCCTCAATCCATCTTGAGGATCACTATTTCCCGAAAAGAGGAAGATACATATGTATCATGCGCCCCCCCTCAAGAACTTGAACTCCTGTGAAAGTTAGATTTGGAGGTTCCTTTCTCCATGCTGAACCATCTCTCCTTGCTGGGAACTTGACTTCGACTTCCAATTAGAAAAGCGTCCTTATCTTCTTATCTTGTCTTAGTCTCTCTTTGCTCCGTAATGCAATCCTCTTCGAGTGGTTCTTCTCTATCAAACTATAAGTCTTCCACATGTGGCAAGATTATCTTGTCATATCCGTCATTATCTAGTAATGGTGGTTCAAACATCTTCAACCTTCGCAGGTCGTCTTCTTGTTGTTTGGTTAGGGTTTCCAAACAAACTTTACTTGGCTTTTTGTCAAGAGAACGGGTCACAAGCAGAATGAACTTCGCACTAGCATTCACCAACCTTTTAGCCTGAGTGGATGTAATCAATCTCGCTCCCTCAAGAGGAGAGTTTATAGCTCGTATTATACAAGCTTTCCCATCTTTGGTAAAGGTATAGTTCTGGTCTCTCCTATGTAAAACAGCATTTCGATCCCACAAGTAAGGACTACCAAGTACAACCTGACAAACATCTAATGGAACCACATCGCATGTAACCTCATCAATGTATGACTCATCAAAAGCAAACTTGAACGTACACTGCTCTGCAACCTGTAGCCCACCTTTCTTTTGAAGCCACCCTAAAGGATAAGGTTTCAGATGTTTGAAAATCTTCAAACCCAACTTCTGTACCAAAGAATGTGAAAGTAAATTCTGCTGACTTCTCGGGTCAATAACAGCATCTATAAGTGTTGTCTTAACCTGCATCTTAACTATGAAGAGTCGTTCCCTAAGGTCATCTTTTAAAGGTCATTCTTTTGCTCATGCCATAAGAGAGAGCTTTGAGTTGGGTTACGTTAGTCCTTGGACTTCTATTGGAGCTTGTGCGACTAGTGATGTCTTCTTTGCTTCTTTATTCTGCAACCCTTTTGGTTTTAGATTATGATACTTCATCCAACACTTGTCGACAACATGTCTTGTTTGTTTGCAATAAGTGCAAGTCAAACCTTCTTTGTCTTTAGATTTCCAATCCTCTTTGCTCCTTTCATCCCCTTTAGAGACGAAACCTCTAGACTTCCCCTTAGTGTGTCCTTCAAAGAAACCATATTCAAAGAAAGAAAAATACGTCTCTAGACGTTCTATCCAATAATCCAATTTTTCTACATCAGCACTCCCATCGTAAAGTGGAATATCAAGATGAAAATCAATATTTAGATTCTTACCATGAAGTTCAGTTGATGTAGGACTTATAAGAAACTCGTTTTTATTCTTTTCTTCTTCCTCTTCTTCTTCTTCCGAAGCTTCAGGTGAAGGTGTAATCTTTTTCTTCGTCTTCGCCTTGGGGAATACATTCAGTCAATTCTTTAAGGGTGGTTTGAATCTGAAAAAGCGGGGGTCTAACAACCTCACCCAATATTTCGTTTCGGCAATCTGTATGGACAAACTCCAATATAATTCCAAGATAATCAACTAGACAATCAGACTCAATCAATGGAAATATATCCAAGAGTTGTATCTCTGTTTCACAATGTAATTAACAAATCAAACAGATAGAAATTTGTGAGCCTGATTATTATGTGAAACAACGGTACCAAAGACCAATGTTCAAGTGTCAATCAATTTATATCAACAACCAAAGGTTGCATTATCTAATTGATTGAACTACATACAACCTGTGATATTTCAATTATATAAACAAATATAATGCGGAAAAGAAATAACACAAACACCAGAAATTTTCTTAACGAGGAAAGCGCAAATGCAGAAAAACCCCGGGACCTAGTCCAGATTTGAACACCACATAAGAGAACCCATGATTGTGAAACTTCATCAACAAAAAACTCAATTAAATTAACCACAAGAGAACCCATGATTAATTTAATCGAAAATGCTCACATAAGAGAACTTACGGAGCCGCATAGTACTTTCACATAGAAGTGGGTCAGGGAAAGATCAATAATGTGGAATATTCAAAGATTCATTCTATTTTCATCAATATTTGCATAATGATATCATAGACTTAATCTTTGTTATCAAAAGTTCATTCTATTTTCCATCAATATTTGCATAAAGACATATAATAGACTTAACTTTTGACATATATGGGACAACCACAGTTCACGGACGCAAACACTCATATCCCATAAAAAAAATTGCAATATATAAAACCGATAAAGATTAATACTGCAAAATCATCTTCCAAATAAACTTTAGAATTTAAATAAATAAATCTAAAAACATTGCAAGATGAAAATCGTTTGCAATAGCTATGTGTACTCACAATAATTTCTATTCCAAACCCTAGTTATCCTTCTTAAAACACAAGAATAAATTCTCATAAGAAGTTTCCTAGACATTAAGACCTTTGAGAAAATTCTTTATCGTCCCCGAACTCCTTGTTGTCAACAGCCATTGGAACATAAGGTTCATGAAGAAAGGTGTCAATTCCAATACACCTTCTTGACTGATGCCGAACCAGGGCCTTCTAAATTTCAAGAGTCCTAAAACAATAGCCTTTATTTGTTGTATCTCCTTTCTTGTTTCCTTCAACTCTTCAAGAACACCAGAAAACTTCTGAAAATTTGAAGGGACAACTCTTGGTTTCCTCACATTCCTCCTTTTTCTTATCAAGGAAGAAGGTACCGGAGGTATATCTTTTTCCTTCATGATTGATGGATTAACAATCATATTAACCTCTTTTCCATCAGAAGTCATAATGCTTGGAGTTTCCATTAAAATATGAGTTTGTGAGAGAAATTCACAATGCAAGCTCTACAAGCAAACTTATGATAAAAAGAGTTTTTCAAGGAAGGAAAAAGGAATGTAGGGTTACGGAACCTTTATACAAGGTAAGAAGATTCACGTACGCACAACTCACAACCCTAAAGAAGGAATAATTGTCTATTTTACCCCTCTTTTATTGAACAGACAAGGAAACCTCTTTTCAATACCAAGCTAGGATATGAAAAGACCAATCCGCAACCCAAACAAAACAAACAAAAAGAAATAAAAAACTTTTTCTTTTTCAAGGAGGGTGCTTAATTCTTGTCTCTTTGGAATCAGGCACTTGAGACAAGATGCACAGCCAACACAATTAAGTTGTGTTGGGGTGAACGATAATCTGTCCACCATGAATTTTTTGGAAAGAGTTGCTAAAATCCTCTTTCACAGAATGTTTAGACCATGTTCTTTTCTGTAGTGGTCTAACTTTTTCTTTAGAAATTAACTTCTTTGGAGAGGAGTTGAGTTTACATACCTCAGGCGACTTCTGAACAAGTTTAAGTTTGTTTGCTAATCGATTTGCTCTCCGTTGAAGTTTGTTGACATATCTTACTTTATGCTTTTAGTTGAAACAACTAGAGAGTCCGTGACCCTTAATAGTACAGTAAGAACATGTCAAAGTGGAGGATGGTTCAGACACCATAGCGGAGCAAGCTGCTAGACAAATTGTGGTACCTGAAATATTAGAAATAGAATTTCTAGTAGACAGAGAAAAATCCATTTCATCCTCCAAAATAGTTGAAGAAGTTTCTCCAGGAAAAATATCAAGATGGATGTGAGTATTGCTACAATTATCAAAACCAATATTTTCAGCAAGGAGCGCAACACTTGATTTTTCATCTTCATTTGAATCATAGTGATCAGAAATTTCATCAAGAGTTGCAGCAAGACCTTTGTTCCCAGTGTATTTTCTACGATTTGGACACTCATTGGAAAAATGACCAAAACCTTTACACTTGAAGCACTTAAGCATATCCTCATCATCAGTATCGACTGTATCCCTATTTTTAGGAGGAACACGGTCATGAGGTTTAGCTGATGATCTAGGCTTATCTCTAACAAACCGTTTACTTCTCTTCAAAAGAAGTTATCTAAACTGTTTTGTGATCAGAGAGACCGAGTTATCAAGATCTTCATCAGACGAATCAGTCTCAATAGGATCATCCACAGAGTTGCCAAAACATTTACTTTTGTCAAGCAATTTTGTGTTCTTTTGTGTTTTAAAAGCAATATCCTTTTCAGATTTGGATGTATGCTCATGATCAAAGATCTTTAGCTTCCCAACCAGAGTATTTCTGGATAAAGTATTAAGGTTATTTCCTTCAACGATGGCATGTTTCTTATAATCGTATTTGATTGGCAACGATCTGAGAATTTTCATCACAATGTCCTTTTCAGGAATAGTCTTACCCAACGCAAAAGATGCATTAAGAATTTCAGACACTTTGTGATTAAACTCATCAAATGATTCTTATTCAGCCATACGAAGGTTTTCCTAATCAAAATTTTGGTTTTGAAGCCTAGCTTCTTTTTCAGAGGTATTCCCTTCGAATACAGTTTCTAAGATATCCCACGCATCTTTAGGTCGAGTGCACGTAGTCACATAGTGCTGAAGATCTGGGGTAATGGCATGAATGATAGCATTTAAACCGTCAGAATTTTGTTTTGTAGCGAGAATCTCGTTAGGTTCAAATCTACCAATATACTTTGCAATATAGACACCGTCTACTGTAACCATTGGAGGATCATAGACATTAAAAACATAAACCCATGATTGAAAATCACGTGCTTGGCACGCATGGCAATTTTCCACCATAAGTAATTTGAGCCATCGAAGACTGGTGGTACGTTTTCAGAGATAACACTTCTGTTCATAGAGTCAGATCGCTACAAACACAGACTTATGAGGTCTTAAACGTGTTTGCACGCTCTGATACCAATTCAAAAAGAGGGGGTCTAACAACCTCACCCAATATTTCGTTTCGGTAATCTGTATGGACAAACTCCAATATAATTCCAAGAGAATCAACTAGACAGTCAGACTCAATCAATGGAAATATATCCAAGAGTTGTATCTCTGTTTCACAATGTAATTAGCAAATCAAACAGATTGAAATCCGCGAGCCTGATTATTAAGTGAAACAACTTGAATAGTACCAAGGACCAACGTTCAAGTGTCAATCAATTTATATCAACAACCAAAGGTTGGATTATCTAATTGATTGAACTACACACAACCTGTGATATTTCAATTATATAGAAAATATAATGCGGAAAAGAAATAACACAAACACCATTAATTTTGTTAACGAGGAAACCGCAAATGTAGAAAAACCCCGGGACCTAGTCCAGATTTGAACACCATATTGTATTAAGCCGCTACAGAAACTAGCCTACTCCAAGTTAACTTCGGACTGGAATGTAGTTGAGCCCTAACCAATCTCACACTGATTAAGGTACAGTCGCGTTCCTTACGCTTCTAAATCCCAGCAGGACTCTACGCACTTGATTCCCTTAGCTGATCTCACCCACAACTAAGAGTTGTTACGACCCAAAGTCGAAGACTTGATAAACCAATCTGTCTCACACAGAAAAGTATTTTGAATATATAAATCTGTCTCCCAAAGAAATACCTATGAGTTTTTGTTCCGTCTTTTGATAAATCAAGGTGAACATGAACCAAATGATACACCGGACTTATATTCCCGAAGAACAACCCAGTAATATCAATCACCTCACAATAATCTTAATCGTATGGTAGCGAAAAAAGATATTGTGGAATCACAAACGATGAGACGAAGATGTTTGTGACTACTTTTTATCTTGCCTATCGGAGATTAAATCTCCATCAAATCTTAGAGAAGGTAGTACTCAATCACGATAAAAAACAGCAAGATTAGAACACGCAACTACAGAGAAAATAGTTGGGTCTGGCTTCACAATCCCAATGAAGTATTTAAGTCGTTAACCTATAATGGTTTTAGAAAAACCTAGGTTAAAAGAGAATCGACTCTAGTCGCAACTAGTATCACACACGAGGTGTGGGGATTAGGTTTCCCAGTTGCTAGAGTTCTCCCTTATATAGTCTTCAAATCAGGGTTTGCAATCAATCTTACCTTGGTAACAAAGCATTCAATATTCACCGTTAGATGAAAACCTGATTAGACTCAAGCTAATATCTTTCAACCGTTAGATTGAACTTAGCTTGTTACACACAAATGAAAAGTGACTTCATTTAGATATGAGTAACCGTACCTAAACGTGTACACCTTGTTGGCTTAACAATAGTTAACCGAAGTTAGCCATATGAACACTGATAAGCACGCAAGTGCGACGTATTTTCACCCATAAATACATTAGCTGGGACTCATTTTTATTACTAATAAACTTGTTTGTAGGTATTTTTGGGCAATAAACATTTTTGGAAAATTCGGCTCGAAAAGTTGTTAATGTCACCCCGGAGGACATTTGCTAAACGAACCCCCACTTTGGATAAGGGGCACCTCAATTACTAAGGGGCACCCACCTGATATTCGCATCCCCGGCTGTTGGATAAGGGCTGACCTTCTTCTTCATTTGAAATCAAATTTTGGCGGGAAAATATTCTTCACAGCTGCAGTTAATTACGTAACATTCTGGAAGATTTTTGTACGAGATTTCCGGGGATTTCTTGTTCGATTAGGATTGGTATTGACCTGTTAGCATGATACAGGGTTGGTAATCAAGTTACATTTAGAAATGAACAAGATTTTAACGTAATCTCGGGAAAACAGAGAAGTGGAAAGTTACGGATTTGCTTTGAATATTCTTGGAAGTTTCGTGCAGTTTAGGGAGGATATATTCTATAGATTTTATACCATTGATTGAGAGAGATTTTCTACAGCTCAGTCACGTGTAAGAAGAGAAGAAAAGAAGTCTCGGTGATTCGGAGGAGGAAAAATATTCACGGTATTTTCTGGGTTTAACCGAGGTTTTCATGTGGCTGCAAGTATTATAACTTCATCTGTGTCGTGAACATATAGTGATGGAGTGTGTCAACACCAAGATAGCAGCGTGAAAGAGTAAAGTTAGGGAATTATTTCCATGCAGCCGCAGAAAAGGAAATAAGAGTATACGGGAGTTATTGTGGAGATACATGGTGATTAACTCGAGAGACATCCACCTGTTGGGTATAAATAGGTGTTGGTGGATACACAACGGGGGGATAGAGAGTTAGGGGACAAAATAGGGTGAGAAATCAGAGTTGCAGAGCTTGTCTCTGCTGCTGCCATTAAAGGAGAGAACGAAGAAAATAAGACCCTTAAAGACAGTCGTTGTGCTATGTGACTCTGACAGTTTGTTTCTATCTTTCACTGTAACAGTTACTTGTAACAATTATAAGTGTTACAAAACCCCATTTTATTATTTTTCTCCCATTTCATTATTGTGAACATCTTTTTGAGCAATGAAAAATTCCTTTGAGTGTGTTTTCACCATGCGGAGCTAGAACTCATCATCGGGACAACGGAGGAAGCCAAATTTCACGAATGCGGTAATTATATTAATTTTTTTATGACTAATTGCACAGTTATTCAATTGAATTATGATTATCATTGAATAGTTGTCATTTCAATTGATGGGTTATGCTTGCTTAAAGGTTTTGATATCCCATACTTTAGGTTTACAACCATTACTTTCAAAATCTACTTTAGGCAATGAGTTAGAGTCAATGAAACTTTATATTATGAGCTATTATTGTTTAGAATTGGTATTTGAACTGCATGAAATTGAAGTCTGGTGGAATCCCGAGTCTCGGTCTCTCTTCATCCTTGTGACCATTTTTTGTATATATATTTTCTTATTTTTAGTATTTTCTATATTTAAGCCTAAATCAATCTCAACAAAGTCCGAGTGAACGACAACCTATTTACCACTATATAAAATCTGATCAAACACTTTAATATCAGCCTTTTTCATGTAATACCCTGTATTTTTAGTTGCGGTTTCGGGTCGGGTTGTACCCAAATTAGCTAACCATGTGGTTTAGATTGTTGTTTCTTTTCCTTAACCTAGGTGGGTTGCTTGAATTAGGAAACCCACAAGTTTGGGTGAGAATATAGTCACCTAGTTAATTTTAATATTTTAATAAAATTAAGAGAAAAATGAAAAGACTTAGCATTATTATATATATAGTTTTTTTATCAAATGAAGAAGAATAATATTAAAGATTAGGAAACTAAAATATAGGGAGTATGGGAAGGATATGGAGCTTGGTTTTAGAGGAGAATTCTATGGAGAATCTAAAGGAGATTGTACCTAATAAAAGGTAGAATGTTAAATCCCTTTTCTCTCTGTCTTTCTTTGTTAATGATTTTAATTTCGTTTAATCTTGTATCATTAGGTTTCTGAAATTTACTTGTGTAGTTTTATGTACCCGATTGATGATCAGACTAGGAATATTGATAGATAACATGATTAGGTATATCTATGGTTAAAATTTGAGGTTCTTCCACAGTAAATTCACCGTTAAATGTTTGTTTTCATTTGGGTGATGTTTCTGAAATCTCTGGACAGATTCGCTTTGTTGTGGTTTTTATGTTCTTAGGCAGTCTAAATGATTTATAAAAGGAAATGAGTTCATGTTTTACCGTTATATGGAACATGTTTCATGCTAACGGAGGGTAATGATCCCCGAGAGTTAAATGGGTAATGATCCCCATGGGAACTTGTGTTTCCCGACCATCGATGGCGGCTGTCCGTGCCGGTAAACGATAGGTGGATGTACGAACCAAGGTTTTCGTACCGTGAATGAAATGGGAAATGATCCCCGAGAGCAGATGGGTATGATCCCCATAGGAACTTTTGTTCCTGACCATCGATGGAGGCTGTCCGTGCCGATAAACGATAGGTGGGTGTATGAACCAAGGTTTTCGTACCGTGAACTCATGGTTTCTCTGTGGCTATACTAATACGTGAATATATGTGTTGAATCATTGATTAATGACTTGTTGATAATTGTTTTGGTATTGTAAACTCATGGCTTGTTGTGACAATATTAATTTGTGAATCATGTGTTGAAATCTAGATTAAATGAATTGTTGGAAACATAATTGGTGTTATTAACTCATGCATTGAAACTTAAATGGATGAATTATGAATTGATGTGTAAAATTCAAATGGATGAATTGTGTTGTTATCAATGATGTATTGAATCGTAAATTGGATTATTTGTTTGAAATATTATTGATGTTGCGAGCTTGTTAATCGAACATATAATTGAATCCTTAAAGTTGTGCAAAGTCTTTTGTTGTATGTTCTCTTTGATTGGTTGATATTTGTTTTCACATCTTTAGAGAATGGGGGTGCATTCTATTGAGCTATCATCTCACCCCAATTGACACCCTTGCAGATTCATCAGAGTGGCGCAGCGAAAGCTAGGAATGAGTAGCTTAGTGATTGAATTGTTTTATTGTATTGCTTGAAATGTAGTTGAAATAATATGTTTGGTTGAAAATGTTGTTAAAGATAATTAGTGGATTTATATGCTTCAATTCATGTTATATAAAGTTTCAACTATATTTTGTTTAAAAGTAAATTAGCAACAAAAATAAATAAATATGCATAAGTCTCTTTCTTACCCGTAACGTTTCGAGTTCGGATCTCCATATGGGTTTGACCCTGGTTCGGAACTCGGGGTGTTACAGTTAATCTCAATCACAACTAGTTCAAATGACTCAAATGAAACTAGTTCTAGAGTTGTTCAATTGTTTATATTTTCATAGAAGTATACAAGACACAATTGAAGCAAAATCGATTTTGATTCACTCGAATCAATTCATAAACATTATAGCCACGATTTGCAAAAGATTGCATTCCTTATTATATAAATGTATTAGTTCATGAACAAACCGATTTTAGAACATAACCTAGTCAAGTATGCGAATGGGTACGCATAACTAAGTGGCCGGACTTAGTTTGGGTTCGCTAGTATGCGAACGGGTATGCATACCTCCAAACTCAGTTTATTTCCGGACTTGAACTTACGCCAGTACGCATACGGGTATGCATACTATGGTTCCGGACTTGGAATAACTTGCAACAGTTAGCATACAAGTACGCATACTGTGTTATATCCAATCATGGTGAATTGTTTTAAACTCCCATTTCAACCATTGAAACATTCTTAGAAGACGACAATAGTTGTCTCACACAAACTATTAGCTTCAAAGCAATTTTCATGTGATTGATAGATCAATACGAAATATTTCGAGTCTACATCAAATGATTGTCTCACACAAATCATGTAAGATGTTACCAGACGACTTTCACATGATCATCTTTTGACTTTCGTCAAGAATATAAGATGAACTTGGTTAAAGAGAAAGCTTACCAACACATATTTCGAGAAATATGTAAGCGAGTTAAACTCAGCTCGAAATATCAAATGTGTATAATCGAAGTCTATATAGCTATACGACTTTTGTCTCAAATAAGTGATAGAGTAGATAGACTTTTGAGTGATAGATGAGTTCAAGTCTCCACATACCTTTTGTTGATGAAGTTCCACAAGCTCCCCTTAGTAGTTCTTCGTCTCCAATCGATGAACGCTGTGAAGTCTAATGCTCAACTACACTTTCTATCCTAATCCGAGACTTAGCTATAAGTAGACTAGAAATCAAGACTTATAGTTTTGGCAACTAAACTTGACAAACAAGCTTGAGATAGCAACGCTTGCGAGTTCGACCGATTAGTGCTCTAACAGAATCAACTTCATGTCTGTTTGTAGTGTAGCCACCTTTTCTTCCATAGTTTGTGGTTCGCTATGCTTAGGATCATCATCCGACTTCGTCATCCTTGATCCCCTTATTCACCTAATGTCTTCTAGCTTCTCGAGTACCTCACCAAGCTTTTTTGTAGAGAGATCTAGTGAAGACCATAAACCACTGGAATCTTCCCTAAAAGAAATGAACCTTGCTCTGATACCAACTTGATACGTAATGATCTTTGTACCTTGGTGACTATTATTATAGAGGCCGAATTGAAAATAATAATAGACGAAAACTAGAAAACAGAACACACTAGAAACCAGATTCGAATAAAATATCTTCCTTACATTATGAACAAGAAAACTATTACAATTCTCTCTTTGTTACGCTCACAATCTCTCTAAACAGTAAATAACCTTTAACTGTTTTACTAAGCTTGCTTTTAAAATAATCTAGTTTTGCCTCACAAACTTCTCTTTAGGTGATTTGTCTCACAAACCTCCCTCTCTTATCTAGATATGTCTGTATCACAAACCACACTCTAGATTATCTTAGCTATGAGATAAACATCTCTATTTATAGCTTTAATGGTTTCCCAAACCTTATAGGAATCTATTTCCTTATCTAGGAATAATTCCCTTTCTAGGTATATTCCCTTTCTAGGAATATTACCTTGTCTAAGAAGTATTTCCTTATCTTGGCATACTTCCTTACTTTGGTTTGGTTTCCCAAACCTCTTAGGAATTTATTTTCCGTTTATAGGAATACTGCCTTAAATCAGTAATTCCTCCTAAATTACAATTTTATCCTCAATCCATCTTGAGGATTACTAGTTCCCGGAGAGAGGAAGATACATATGTATCACTTTACCAGCAAGATACGAGTCTGAGAAACATGCCATCATGGAAGGTAATAACCTTGAAACTCTTTCTAGAAATAGTCTCATTGGAAAGTTAAAGATCTTTGATCACGAGCATAGTGTGGCTAAAGATAGCACTTCTGCACTTAAAGCCACAACTAATACAAGTATGACTTTTTTGAAGGAAAACTTGTCTTGGGCTGACGAGTGTTTTGTTAATCACGATGAAGAGAATATATCTATGATCACACAGCAAGTCAAAAAGGTCCTGAGAAAGTACAGATAATCTGGTAAACGACGCTCGCAAACCAAGTTTCAAGATGATTCAATTATTTAAGACGAAAGTTTTCTTCAAAGAAATAATGCTCTCATTGTTTCATTTGATAACCCTGATGAGCTTACTTCTGAACATCAGATAGAAGATTCCATCCCTCGTGGAGAAATATCTGTTGATTCTTATTCAGCTTCTGATTCTAAGTCATAAAATGGGATTTTAGAATTCTTGAATAAAAGTGAAGGAATTCATCGATAAATCCTAGGTTTAAAGAAAACTGTGGAAAAACTCGAATCATCTCTTAAAGTGAAAAATCTTGAGTTAGATAAACTTAATGAGAAGTTCACTGAAACCTTGTTTATCGATGGAAATGAGATTGATACCCTCAAGTGTGATCCACAAAGGCTCTCAGGAAGTTCAAACAAGATCTCAGCTATGTTGTTTGGGCAAAAATCCTTTGGTAACACTAACGGTATTGGGTTCTCCAGCAAGACCTCTATCACCAACAACTATTTCATTCCTGCTAGCTCGTATAAAAAGGAAACAATTGGTTGTGATAAACAGGTAGTCGAACCTTCTAAAGTTGAGCTCTCAATCATTGCTCATTTTGTGGATGCAGGGGCATGTTCAGGAAATATGTCGAAAATTCAAGAAGAATAACTCAAGGATAGTTCAACTTCAGAATGTCATGCATTGAATGTGTTAGAGCATAGCTCGGTTGAACCCACCAAGCGTTGGTATGTCAAGTTTGGTTGTGATATTTTAGTGAATCAAAACTCATCTAAGAGTCGCTTGCTTATGTACTAGAGACAACTTCGTATAGTTTAGACTAAAAAGTCTAGAATTATGAGACATACAAGTATTACTCGAAGACCTGAAGAACGTGAAGAAGTAACGAACTACAACGACGACATCATCCTTCCTCTTGAGGTTAGTAATATTGAATTGAACTGCTTCATTCCTAACGTATCTTTCAAGTCGTGTTATATTAAGTACATAACTATGAAGCTGTGAATGATTATTTTACTCTAGTAGTGAGACATGATCATATGATCATAGTGTTAAGGAATTAGACTATGAAGTATAACGCTTATCTTTTGAACTTCGTAGACATGACATCGACATAATCGTATGAATGCTATTGTGATTATGTGTATGGCTAAAGGTGAAGATTTCATCCTAGGAAACAATGTTTACATTTGTTTAAAGGAAGTACATTCATGAACTTATTTTATGAATCGAAAGAGAAATCGCTAGGCTTATTGGTATTGTTATTCATTGCATATCTTTGGATTACCAATATGTGTGAGTTAGTAGAACCGATCATTTGTTGTTATGTATCTTGGTATAACTAATCATCGAAAAAAGTTGATATGAGGAGTTGTATTTTAACTATGTTATAATGTAGAATCTCTAACTTCCTTAAAACTTTACATATCTTTTGGTTGTATTCATTACGATCCCGCGGTTTTCGTACCTTTGCCAATTTTATTGACAAAAAAAGGGAGAATTATTTAGTAGTTTCGTACTACGTACATATGGTTTACAGATCATTATGTAAGGGGGAGTGAATCAATAATCTGTAGGTTTCACCTATTATGCAAAAGATGTAATGATTGATTAAGGGGGAGAAACATATCACTGTAGTATTACTTCAGAGTTGGGATACATTTGAACATTTGAGAAGTAATAATACTATGTTTCTGTATAACGACGATTGAGAATATTTGTTTTCAAAAGTTGTTATAGCTATGGATACGGTTCTTCAATAACAACGATACTGAGTTGAACACGTTCAGAATCATTGCAGCTTGAAATTACGAAGAGTTCAAGGAGTTGAAGAAGCCAAGGAAATCAACACATGATGGATTCGAGGAGTTGTCAAAACTTTATTTTTTATCCATATGTATTGATAGTTTTGTCACTAAAATTGACAAAGGGGGAGATTGTTAGAGCATTGCTCGGTCGAACTCACAAGTGTTGTTATCTCAAGCTTGTTGTCAAAACTATATCTTGATTTCTAGTCTATAATTAGTTAAGTCTCGGACTAGGATCAAAATGTAGTTGAGAAACAGTGGATCACGGCAGTCATCATTGCGTCCTACCTTTTGAAGGGGAAGATCAACTGAAGCTTTTGGAGAACTTCATCAAAAAAAGGTAAGTGAAGACCGAACCACATATTTCTAAAGTTATATTCAGTTTTCTATCATTGAGACGATGTCGCATAACTAATTAGACTACTATGCATATGCAAGAATTTTGAGTCAAGTTTATCTTGGTAATTAGTTCTCGAAATATAATGACTAAGCTTAATGGACATTTTTTCATACTTGATGAATTTCGGTTAAGGACAATTTATTGTCCGGAATCAAAATTATGATTCAAGTTTTATCTTTCGAAAATAGTCTTGGACAGTGATATGTGTCATTGATGTTATTCGGGAATATTTCGAATCGATTTAGAGAGAAATATAGAACTACTATAGATTCGGATACAAGACAGTGTTATCAGTCTTACAAACTGGGAAAACTGTTATAAGTCTGAACCCGTATTACATGTACTCGTACACATAGCAGAGTAACTATATATCGACTTATAGATTTGTGGTACGCATATCTTATGCACATCATGTGAAAAATCTGTTTAACTCGTAAACCAGATCGGTACACATACTCGTATGAAAACCATTTTGGAACCGTGGTTACGGAACCGAGATTAGTATCCAAACCGGTACACCTACAAAAATAGTTATGTGTTCCCGAACTCGGTTGTGTATCCAAACCGGTACACAAACCAAAATTATTCTGTGAACTCCGGAACCGGTGATAGTCTTAAGGTAACCATACCGGTACACATACCTAAATAGTTTTGTTAACTCCAGAACTTGGTTTGGCTCGTTAGCTTACAAATCGGTACACATACTGTGACTGAACCGACTCACAAACGACAATGGTATTTGTACCTTGTACACCTACTAGCCATGTCGATTATTTTCAAGTGCGATTGAATTATTTCTATGAGATAATTAACATTTGATTAATTCTTTGAAAACACTAGACTTATTTGATCACATGATTGTGACTCAGAGTTAATGTCTTATGTGTTTATGAAAATGAATATTAAGCTTTTAAGTTTAAGTCGCTAGTTTCGGATAACCATGTTGAACATAGTCTTTATATACGGTTTGGTTACGCTTTCACCTAACCAGAGTGTATATCTTGTTTATATAAATCATATTCAAAGATTCATCTATCGGTGGATATTGATTGCTTGGTTCCAAAGCTATCTTAGCTTAAACCTAAAGCAACCCACACTTTGAATGTCTATAAAAGGGGAACTTCAAGCAACTGGGATCTTTGAATCCCGACACTACTTTTTGGTTTGTCCTAGTTGTATCTAGAGTCGTCCTCTTCCTAACCCTTTTAGGGTTTAGCGACTACAAAGACTTTGTAGGGATTCGTGAAGCCAGGTCCAGTTATCTTTCCTTGATAACTGGGGTATCCGGATCTTGATCGATTTTTAAGCTACTCACTTGATCAAGATAGATAGAAATCATGAAAGTTCTCTTCGTTTTCAAACTTTGTTGATTCCACATGTTTTATACTTGTGAGGTGAATAATAATCTAGGCTGCACTTCAGTTTGCATAAGTCCGGATTTTGAGGTTTGTTAGACTTTGTCTATTGCTATCGATTTCCATCACCTTTGATCAACTATTTGATTATAAAAGGAAATCATATATAGGATTAATCTGTGGGAGGCAGATTGGTTCAAAGTCTTTAATTGAGTTGAAGCAACTCTTAGTTGGTGTGACGTCAGCTAGGGGAATCAATTGCGCGGAGTCCTGCTGGGATTCAAGAGGCGTAAGGAGCGCGACTGTACCTTAATCGATGGGATACCTTTTAGGGATCAACTACATTCCAGTCTGAAGTTAATTGGTAGTAGGCTAGTATCTGTAACGGTTTAATACAATTTGGTGTTCAATCTGGACTTGGTCCCGGGGGTTTTCTGCATTTGCGGTTTCCTCGTTAACAAAACTTCTAGTGTTTGTGTTATTTCTTTTTCCGCATTATATTGTTTATCTTTATAATTGAAATATCACAGGTTGTACGTTGATCAATCATAGTAGATACATCAGACCTAGTTTGTGGGATACGACTTGATTGATTCTTGGACATTGGTCTTTGGTACCGTCCAAGTTGTCTCTTTGTAATTAGGTTCACGGATTTGATTCTGTAAACGTTCTAATCGCAAGAGAGAGAGAGAGATAACTCTAGATACTATTCCTTGATTGAGTTTAACTCTCGGAGTTGTATTGAGTTTTTCCATACAGATTGCCTAAGAAAAAGTGGTGGTGTATTTTGGTACCCCAGCGTTTTCACTTAGTAAACAAAAAAGTACGATTGTACAAGAAGCGACGACGACATGCCTGTTGCGACACTTTAACCGATAATTGGTGAAATTAATTTTGATTGTTATTTTATTAAATGATAATTGGTGTCTTCATTATATGTTGTATTTATTAAGTGGATTTCCTTTTGGGACTGGTGCGTGGCGAAGCCCCTCCTCATTAAATGGATGCCAATTCCTATCATGCTTGGTGCATAACACAGGTTACAAACTAGTATAGATATATATTGATGGTTATTTGTAAAGACTAAAGAGTATCACTTAGTGAAAATGAATATATCGGTTATACAGTTGAATATTGGTTGGAATTTATTAAAACCGAATTTAGGTGCTTTATTGCATATCTTGAGAATATTTTCGGTTATGGAAATTCCTTGGTGTCCAAACTACCTTGGTCTATAAAAAATGAAGTTTGTTCTTCTTACAAACTCACCATGAGCCAGGCAAACTTCATCTTTGTTGTTTTTGGTAGCCGACTAATAGTATTCTCGTAATACTATCTTGGAGATGAGAGTAACCTAATTAGGCGAAATCTCTTACGTCCTTTAGTTTAAAGACTTTTTTGGGATCAAGAAGCGTCTAATAGTACCGTTGGTGTGAAACTAGAATTGCATTGTTATTTTTTTTCTTCTGATTATCGATTGATTGAGTAACGGTTGTTAACTCTTGATTGCACCTAGTTTAATTATTCTTGAGAGCCTTCTCTTCTGACATAAGGTCACTCAAACTAGACCAAGAGATTGACGTTGACTTGTAATCATCCATTACTAATAGACTCCGTTCTGTGCGTGATCAATCATAAGTTAGGAATCAAGTTTGTTATTGTGCAGGTACAGAAGATTATTGAAGATTGAAGACAAGAAGATTTTTCATATTGGTTTCGTATCTTTGTGAATTTCTTCGTGCACAAACTTGATCGACTGGGATCCAACTAGATTATTGCTAGTTGTAATTTAGATCGACAAGCTATCAGTTGGTGGTACTCTTTAGTATCTGAATCTGGTAGTTCTGTCTGAATCGATCTAATTAACTTGTTTAATCTAGATCTTGGAAGATATAAACCCGATTCAACATACATATCTTTGATTGATTTCCAGAGATATGAGAGTGGTTACCAAACAGATTAGTCCTTTACTGTTTGGAAGACGATCGAAAGGGTTGAGCGCTTAAAATCTCCAAAGAAGCTGAAGCAACTTAAGATAGTGGACTCTATCTTAGGATTCACGTGCGTTGGCCAGATTGGTTGTAGGCGCAGGGATATTGAGGAAACTAGGTAACTAGGGTAGTTTACATGGTCGTAAGGTGAAAAACATATACATGCAGGTTCGGTCCAACCAAGGCCAGAATTGGTCCATCCCATTGTTGTACTGATCTCATTGCCTAATTTTAAAGCTAAATTTGCCAACTTGACTTGATCATATCACACTTCCCTGAAAGAAGAAAATCACACATCTCATTGATATTTCAGCTAAATTACAGCAAGGTGGCGTGACCAAGCTGTAAAAGGTTCTAAGAAAAACCTAGATTTATTTACGTATTCCTGCGTCGGAAATAAAAGTTTCTAAGAAAAACCTAAAGCTATTTACGTATTCCCCCATTGAAGATTCAAGCAGCTCTTTCGGTAATAAAAACAAAGAATATACCATAATTATGACCGTAACGAGTAATCAGAAAAGTAAAACACTCTCAAACCAAGGGAGTACACTTTGTTTTTCTTCTCAGTTACCGTATCCAACGTGCAAAGCTCCCTATTTTACAAATTTGAGTAATGCTATTGTTAATCAGAGAGTACGTGATTTATTATGTAAACTGCATAGTATCCAAAATGGATCACTATATGCACTTGAATAAATATTGCTACCAAGTCCAATGGCCTAACTAATAAAATCTCCCTGACTATGATTTACATGCGATTCATTCTCCACAAATTCCCACCGCGCCGTTTATTTTATAAGTAACCAAAATCTTAAATCGGAGAAGTTATATCATGGCTTATGAAGCTATCTGAATTATCAAGTATCACTTTCATTAATAAATCTATTTGAGGCACGATCTCAATACCTTTCCTATTGTACATATAGTAGGTAATAAGGATTTGGGAATCGTTTCACCGTACAATCCGATTTAAGGCCTATAATTCAAGAATGCAATCTATGTGACTCGATAATATTCTAAAGGAAATGTCTTAAATGCTGAATATTTTTTTTCCAACTAGCTAATGGAGTGACTCACCTCATTTCTGTTATCCAGAAGCACTAGTCAAAAACAATCTTCAGATTTTATAAGAAGTACTCATTATACAAAAATCAACATACCAAACATACAAACAACCCTCATTATACAGAAATCACCATGAAAGAAACACATCCCATCATTATTCCTTGAAGACACTAAATCTTAATTCACTATTTACAACCATTGAAACACCAAAAAGCACTCACATCAAATTGAACCGCAGAACCCCCAATAATATCTATGAAAAAAGAAAAGCGTTGTGTACTGCTTATATTCACGTTTATGGTTGAGAGGAGAAATCATTATGCTCTTTGTTGTCGTTGATTATCAACATCAGAAGCCATATCTTATCTTCTGTGGTGGTTTTTGAGAAGTGAGTTAGAGAAAGAGTTAAGCTGAAACTAGGGCTGTCAATGGGTACCCATTACCCGGATCCGGAACCGGACCCTGTAGAAACGGGTCCGGTTTCGGGTCCTAAAGTTGGACCCATTAATAACTTAGGAACCGACGGGTAATTACCCGATTGGAACCGAATAATAACGGGTCCAAACGGGTAATACCCGTCGTGTACCCGCGGGTAATGGGTACCCGGTTATTTTAACTTTTATTCATCTTTTTAACAAAATTATAAGTATTTTGTTAGTTTTGGCTTAGATTTTCTTTCATTTTTCGTTTTTTCTCTTACATTTAATCTTTATTTAATACATTAATGAAGAAACAATAATAAATTTTTGTAAATGAGATTTAGATTCAAGCCAAAAAGAAAAAGATATTAAGTTTTTGAACTTTGTTTTATAATTTTATTTTTGATACCCAATGGGTACCCAGAACCGACGGATACCTGGGATTTTTAACGGATCCGGTTCTGGGTCCACAAATTTAGGAACCGGACCCGACTTTTATAAGTAAGGTCCGGGTCCGGGTCCAGTGATACCCTGGAGGACCGGACCCATTGACAACCTTGAAACCCTAAAACTGCACTCTACCTTTAGTCTTCTTGGATCTGCTCGGGTATGATCTTTTTGTTGAAAGCCCACCCAAATTAACCTAGTGGAGGCTATTTATGTAATTACAGTTTTACAATGTACATTTTAACACCAACCTCATCTCTCCCGTCTTTCAACTGGAAAGATCTCACAAACACAATCTTTATTAGTGAAAAGGTGTTCCATGACTACTGCATTTGCTCTCCATATCACCAGAATTTCGCGCCATTTTCGACCATCATTCTTTCCCTTTACTCAACAGCTATCTCCATATCCTTCCTGCGGATTTTTATTCAAGCCCACGCAAGAATTAGGTTTTGGTTTTCGTCAGAAATTACGTCGTCAGTGTCAGAGACACAGATTAACTTTCAGTTGGAACCCTTCTCGTGGAATCACTGCTTCTTCTTCTTCTTCGAGTTCTCAACAAGGTATGATAAATTCCTTATACTCTTTTTTTTCTCTTCTACTTCTACATCTGCCAGTATTAGTGATTTTGTAACAAAAAAAAACAAAAAACCTTTTCATTTCCTTTTTCGTTGTTGTTTAATTGTTGTTTATTCTTAAATTCAGTACAAGTGTTAAAAGATTTAAAATGTACTATTGTATTGTGTGTTTGTGTTGTATGTTTGAAGGGTCTTCTAGTTTATGGAGGTAATTACGCTTACTGACACCACACATCTGAAGTTTGACTACTTATCATTGCCCTTAGTGCTATTAATCACTAGTGGTCTTGTATTTTCAAAATATTCCAGTCAGCTATGCCTCACACCGCTTGAAGAAAGTCTTTGGCAAGTGGTACGCTCAGTAAGTCTTCCTTCGTGCTAGGAAGGAACCGTCTCGGGCCATTTCTGTCATTACTCCCTTTTCAAACTGAAAATTGTCATCTTCGATGATATATTATTTTTTTCGTCCAAACTTAAAAATAACATCATGTTATCCACCTTCACTTTATGTGCAAGACCACCAGACCTCTTGGTTTAAATTGTGTACTCATCTCCTTGGAATGATGAGTGGCTTCATTTTGTATGACCTTTTCGTGCATGAAGTTGAAAGTTATATGGTTGGGCATCTCTCATATGACTTTCATTGGATTTCACCGCATACAAGCCCAACTCTTATGTGTCTTTAGCATCAACCTGTCCATTAGACAAATATGCAGAAGAGAAGGTCGCTCTAGTGTGGATTGAAAAATTTCTCGTGTTAAGTACAGAATATTCAATAGAGCAGCTTGCTAAAGTTACTTGTATACAGGCATTGCTTTAGTCGTGATGATAATATAAATAGTTTAGTCGTAGTACACGAGAAAATAAATGAGTTATCTTGCGAATCTTGAATGCCGTGGGGTTGGCTATTTTTTTCTTGCAACAACACGAAATTCATTAAACTGAAACACCAACTGATTGGTTTGTGTTTCTAGGATCCATCATATAAACTGCATCTTCAATTGAATGTGCTCACCGTATACTTGTATATCTACACTTCTTTTGTATTCTCAGTATAAGTTGGCTTGTTTTTTACCCAAAGTGTCTACCTGAAGAAGGTGTTTCGGGTGATAAGATCATGAAATCAGTCATTGAGTCCTTTCTCTTTCTATTTTATGTAGAATCCAAAGATAGCATTGAAGCAACTGGAGAAAGATATGATGTCATTGTGGTAGGTGGTGGGCATGCAGGGTGTGAAGCTGCTCTTGCATCTGCTCGCCTGGGGGCCAAAACTCTTCTTCTTACCTTAAATATAGATCGCATTGCATGGCAGGTAATATATTTAGAGTTTGGTTCATGCATAATTTCGAACTGTTGCTTTCTTTTTAGTTTTTTGCTGACCCTATAAGAAATTTAAATATGTTCCATGCTTTTCAGTTTTTCATCAGTAACAAATTGCGTGTCTTCTTAGTTTGCAAGTCTTTTATCAGATTACCGCTCTTCATTTCTGAGATATGTCCTATACTCCTTTATAATTATTTCTTAACCTGCTATGCACAACTGCATTAAACATATGAAGTTCCTTCAGTGTTTTGACCAATGTTTTGAATACCGTTATATTACTAATCCCATAAATCTGTTTTGAATACCGTTATATTACTAATCCCGTAAATCTAAAATCTGGAAATTAGGACCTTTGTTATCTGAGATGGCCTTTATACTCTATTATGCTCTGCTTTCTGATTCTGTTTGCGACTGCACAATACCTACTTTTCCATTTCGAGTTTCATATTAACAATTGTGGGGTTTTCTGTAAGCTGTATGAACTCACCGGTATTCCGCCAGCAATTTACATTTCACTTTGCTCGGTTTCTAATGAGTAAAGTTGTCATAGTTGTAGCTTTTGTAATGTACAGCCTTGCAACCCAGCAGTAGGTGGACCTGCAAAGTCGCAGATGGTACATGAGGTCGATGCACTTGGTGGAGACATTGGGAAACTTGCTGACAGGTAATCTATGAAAGAGAATAATGCAGATGTACATCTTACTTTTCATGCTCTTGAGTTTGTCTAGTCAGTATTCTACTTGTCAGTTTACCAAACAAGCATAGTAATCATAAAAAGTGTTTAGGAGCCACTGTAATGGCAGAATATGCTTTGTTACTCGGGTAGCACCAGATTACAGTATTGATGTAGGTGTAAGCATTAATTTGTGTTCGAAGAGGAAGAGGGATGGGAGAGGATGTAGGGTGGTAACTTGTTACGAGAGTTCCTTTAAAATTCATAGTTGGAACACTTGTGATGTGGCCTTCTTCCTAATTGTATTTTGTAGAAACAGAGAGAGAGGTTGAAAGAGTGTGTTTTCACTCATAGGAGAGGCCTCCTTTTATATACTCAGGTATCTTACAACATACAACTGTTCCCACATTAGGGTTTGGTAAAAATTATCTAGTTACACTATGTATAACACTAACACTAACACTAATTGTATAGAAAACTTAACCCTGAACTCATTCCAACACTCCCCCTCAAGCAGGTGC
The DNA here is from genome assembly GCA_023531105.1 of Papaver atlanticum. Classification (NCBI taxonomy): domain Eukaryota; kingdom Viridiplantae; phylum Streptophyta; class Magnoliopsida; order Ranunculales; family Papaveraceae; genus Papaver; species Papaver atlanticum. Next base: position 3,767,499 of record JAJJMB010003633.1, read on the forward strand.
GAAGATGTCTCGCATGCCTAGCTTGTCAAGGAAAGAGTTGAATGGGCTACTCGAGACTCCTTTTGTTAGAACATCAACAATCTGGTTTTCCATTCTTACAAAAAGAGTGTTGATAATCCCTGCATTCAACTTCTCTTTGATAAAATGTCTATCCACCTCCACATGCTTGGTTCTATCATATTGGACTGGATTATGCAATGCTGATGGCAGCCTTGTTGTCGCAGTATAACTTCATAGGACCTGTAGGGCTGAATCCAATTTCCTTTAACAATATTCTTAACCACAATGACTCACAAATCCCATGAGACATAGCTCTAAATCCTGCTTCTGCACTAGATCTAGCTACTACTGATTGCTTCTTGTTGCGCCAAGTTACTAGGTTTCTTCCAACAAATGAGCAATAGCCAGAGGTAGACCTTGCGATCAATCACTGACCCTGCCCAGTGTCTCGCGCGGAGCATGCATAAACTGACTTAGTATATTCACAGAGTAAGCAAGATTAGGACGAGTGTGAGACAAACTGATTAACTTTCCCACTAACCTTTGATATCTCTCTTTGTCAACCGGAATGCCTTCGGTGTCTTCTCCCAACTTCTGATTTGGTTCACTTGGTGTGTCAACGGGCCTGGAACCAGACATTCCTGTCCCGGCTAGAAGATCCATAACATATTTCCTTTGAGAGATAAAAATTCCTTCTTTTGATCTTGCCACTTCAATTCCTAGGAAATAGCGCAAGGCTCCAAGGTCCTTTATTTCAAATTCCTTAGCCAAGTAATCTTTCAATTTCCCCATTTCTTCCACATCATCACCTGTCATCATAATATCATCTACGCAGACAATAAGTATGGCGATTCTTCCATTACTTGAACGTTTGAGAAACAACGTATGATCTGCCTGACTTTGATGATATCCGCATCTCAACATACTTTGTGTGAACGTACCAAGCCATGCTCTTGGAGATTGTTTTAAACCATATAGAGATTTCTTCAACTTAAAACACTTTTCCTTCATTTGTAGCTACTTGAAATCCAGGAGGAATGTCCATGTACACTTTCTTTTCCAAATCACCATTAAGGAAAGCATTCTTCACATCAAATTATTGAAGGGGCCATTCCTTGTTTGCTGCCCAAGATAACAAGATACGGATGGTGTTCATTTTTGCAACAGGTGCAAAGGTTTCTTGATAGTCAATTCCTTTTTGGTAGATAAACCTCATCCCGGGTGGAATTCCTTTTAGAGCTTCCTTTTCTTCCATTATAGCTCCCTTCCACTTTGGATCGGCAAGAGCGTCTTCAACCCTAGTAGGGGATGTCACAGAAGATAACTGATGTGCAAAGGCGGTATAAGTGGGTGACAAACGATGGTAAGACACAAAGTTAGCTGTAGGATGGTCAGTAAAATAACCATAACGAGATGTAGGTTTACGAGCAGGATTAGGATATCTAGAAGTAGGATCTTCCACCACATTTGTGGACTCATCAGCTGAAATATCATTATCATCAGTGATGAGAAGCGGAAGCTTATAATTGAAATTGATAAAATGAAATGATAAATAATCTACCAAATTAGTTTCTTCTACCCTTTAAATAAAGGAAGAACCTAAAAATGGAGATTCTTCTCCTACAACTTATAGTTTCTCCCCAATATAAATTGGAAACTAAAAAGATACTAAGAGGCATCTAGTTGAATCTCTAGAATTAGATGATCTAATTCCACCTAGAGAAAGCAAATAGGGTTGAAGAAGAGAAAACTCTCATTCTCACAAATATGGTAAAACCAAGCTAAAACTCTCCCTTCTCTTACCTCATCTCTTCTAGTTTATACTAGCTCCAAGGGCATATTCGGCATATTCAAAGTATTTCAAAGATAGAAGATAAGTGGTGCTCCAATATTGATATGAGACATCCACAATACATCATCCTCCCCTTCTTTGAACAAATTCGTCCTCGAATTCTTCAAAACATATTCTCCATTAGTGCTTGAACTTCTTCCTTATTTGAAGGCAATTCTACCTCTACACCTTCCATTATAATTACTCACCAAATGTAGTACTTTGTGGTCATAGTTGAGAGCATCCCCAAGTAGTAAGTATTTCTTCGTTTGTAAATACATCATCCTCCCCTTATTTGAACAAATTCGTCCACGAATTCTCCAAAGCATATTCTCCATTAGTGCTTGAACTTCTTCCTTGTTTGAAGACAATTCTTCCTCTAGTCTTTCCATTATAGTTACTTGCCAAATTGAGCCTTTTGTGATGAATTTTTCGAGCATACCAAATAACTAATGAAACATGAAGTAGTTCTCTTAACCTTGCACGGTGACTAAATCCATGGAACTTGTCTTTAATGAAAGCCAAAATTAGATCAATATATATTGACTTCCTATTTTGTTGTAGCTTGAGTGAAGGCTTGCTTCCGATAATTGTTGGTTCACTTGAAATTGTTCCCGAGATCTCCTCGATATGGTTTCTTCCAATTTGATATCATACAATGGTTCCCCATCTTCTATTTCGTCACCAAGTACCTTGCCAAATGTGGGACACAATAATGATTTATGTTTTTCTTCTTTCTCTTTACTTCTACTAGATAGCACTTGGTCCATGATAGTAAAATAATCAAAGATTTGATCCACATTCATGCCCTCTTGATAGATTGGAAGATCACTCACTATTTCACTTTCCCCATGACTCAAATAATTATCAAATTTTGGTGGAGTAATTTTATCAAACACCTTGTGTGCAATTTGTTCATCCTCATATCCACCAACCAAAATTGATACATCTAGTTCACTTACATCATCACAATCATTAGGTAGAGTCCTTACTTGGTTATGGAGACTTACAAGTTTCCAATAATATTCTTCACAAATTTCTCCCACTCTTTGATACATATTATCAAACACTTCATGTACAATATCCATTAACACATCCTTTGAATGAATCCTACCCAAATTAACTTCTCTTTTGTAAACCATTATGAAATCAATATAAGATTGAAAAACCCAATTTGAGAATACTATCAAAGAAAATAATAATCAACCCAAAATACTAGAATAAAAGATTAGTAGTGTTCACCTCAAGAACAAGTATCTTCACCAATCACCACCTTTTTCCCTTGAGAATCAAACCAAAGCTCTGATACCAAATGATGAGAAGCGGAAGCTTATAATTGAAATTGATAAAATGAAATGATAAATAATCTACCAAATTAGTTTCTTCTACCCTTTAAATAAAGGAAGAACCTAAAAATGGAGATTCTTCTCCTACAACTTATAGTTTCTCCCCAATATAAATTGGAAACTAAAAAGATACTAAGAGGCATCTAGTTGAATCTCTAGAATTAGATCATCTAATTCCACTCAGAGAACACAAATAGGGTTGAAGAAGAGAAAACTCTCATTCTCACAAATATGGTAAAACCAAGCTGAAACTCTCCCTTCTCTTACCTTATCTCTTTTAATATATACTAGCTCCAAGGGCATATTCGGCATATTCAAAGTATTTCAAAGATAGAAGATAAGTGGTGCTCCAATATTGATATGGGACATCCACAATACATCAATCAGTACCCAAGGTACTGAAAGAGGGGCCTTGTCTCTTTGGTTGTAAACTCGAAGCTGAGGAGGTTGAGGTTGAGGAGTAATTACCAGCGAAATAATATCACTATCCTTACATATGCTAGGTGCTGAAGGTAAGTCACACCAAGGCTGATCTTCAATAGATGTGCTGCCCCACCCCTGAAGAGAAGCCTCTTCCTTTGAGAAATACGATCTATCTTCACAAAAGGCGACATCCCTAGATACAAAAACTTTTCCTGTAGGAGGGTGACAGCATTTGTACCTCTTTTGAGTTGACGAGTATCCCAGGAAAACACATTTTAAAGCTCTAGGATCTAGTTTACTCCTACCATGTTTATGAACATGGACATAGCAAGCACACCCAAATATTGTTGGTGGAATACGTACAGGAGGTTCAAATGAAAGGCCAACAGAAAGCACAACAAGAGCTGTTTGCAATTTGAGAACTCGAGAAGGCATCTTGTTTATCAAGTGTGCTGCATTAAGGATAGCATTACCCCAACACAAGTTTGTCACACTCATAGAAAACAACAAACATCTAGCGACCTCTAATAAGTGACGATTTTTACGCTCAGCAACTTCATTTAGCCGAGGAGTATCAACACAAGTGGTTTGGTGGATAATCCTTCTAAGAAATGTGGAATGACCTTGGTTTAAGTACTTGCCACCTCGATCAAATCTTAACACTTGTATGTTTTTGTTAAACTGGGTAAGGACAAATTTATGAAAGATCTTGAAAACAGAGTGGACATCACTCTTGTCTTTCAATAAACAAACCCAAGAGACTCGAGAGTAATCATCAACGAAAGTAACAAACCGATGAGAACTAGAAGAACTAATGACATGTGAAGGGCCCCAAACGTCACTATGTATAACATTGAAAGGAGATGAACTTCTATTAATGCTTGAAAGATACGGAACACGGTGATGTTCAGCTAACTATATCAAGTTTTGAAAATAACTTAGGAAACAACCGTAGTATATACCCAAAAGATGTCCCAAACGTTTATGCCACAGCCAGACTTGTTCTTCAAAATCAGATGCACTTGTTGAATTGTAAGCTCTTGTACTGTCATCTTGTGTTGTACCCTGCAACTCCAAATAGTACAGGCCCCCCTCTCTCTTTACCAAGACCAATCGTCGTCTCTGTGAGAAGGTCCTGAAAAATACGATGAGTGTCAAGAAAGGTAACATAACACTTTAGAGCTTTGGTTATTTGGCTGATAGATAGGAGGCTGCAAGGAAGATTGGGAACATGTAACCCCATAGAAAGGGACGTGGAGTTAGTTATTGGAATATGTCCTTCACCGGAGACAATAGATGGAGATCCATCAGCTGTCAAAATACAAGGTTTTCTAGGACTAGGATTATAAATGGAGAACAAGTTGGACCTGGTAGACAGTGATCAGTTGCTCCACTATCGATAATCCAAAAATCCTTAGATTTATTACATGTAGAGCTCAATGTGGTACCACAGTTATCTGTGTTACCTGATTGAGCCAAAGAACAGATCCAACAGAATTTTCGTTTGATGACAGCATTCTTGCATAATACTTTATCACTCCAGCGGGTCTTGAGATGGATGTGGAGAAACACTAGATGATGTTGAGGATGAAGGTTGAAACTCCCCCTCATCAGTTGTGTGGTATGCTCTTGGATTACGACCTCTTCTTCCTCCGCCACTAGAATTATCTCCTCTTTTGCCTCCATTCTGCCATTGTGGACGTCCATTGAGTTTAAAACATGTTTCCTTAGTATGTCTACGCTTGTGACAATAGTCACAATATAGTCTTTCTCGTCAGCTTTTCGGTTGCTTTCTTTATGACTGTTGGAGCATGAGTAAATGAAGTAATAACATTTGTTGCTGAACTTTCTTGAGGTACTGGAGATGTCATAGCAGCTCGGCGAAGTTCTTCGGATCTAACAATCCCAAAAACTCCTCGAAGCGTCGTTAATGGGTCTTTTCCCAATATCTGAATTCTGATGGGATCAAAATCAGAGTCTAGACAACAATGAACTCAATGATTCGACCCTTTTCAATTCTCTTCTGTAACTTGATGGTGCCAGCTACACACTCCATGTCACATGGCCGGAGGAAATCAAGTTCTTGCCATAGAGCTTGGAGAGCATTATAGTAGACCGTCAAGGATCTATTATTCTGCTGTGTCTCTATAACACGACGATTCAAGTCGTAGATTTGTGTAATATTGATCTGAGCAATCGTATCCCACACTTCTTTTGCAGTTACTAGGCGCATAAAACTACTCCTTAGATCAGGAGACATTGAATCTAATAACCAACTCATTTTGAGGGCATTTTCTTCCACCCAAGTGTCATACGTAGGGTTCGTAGTTGCTGGACATACTTTGCTTCCAGTTAAGTACCCAATCTTCCCTTTACCAGTGATGTAAAGTTTCACCCAATAAGACCAAACATCATCCAACTTGCAAGATGTCATCTTGATATTCATACTATCATTATGAGAAAAGTCTAGAGATCTTGAACTTCTAGCATGAGATAAACTACTATAGATCTATTTTTAACTCAACAACAAAGACAAACATCAAAGGATAAACCAACTTACAAACAGCCACAGGTTCCACAAGAACAGCTCACAGCTTCTTCGAGAACAGCTTAAGGATCTAACTCACAAATCTTAATCTCAAATTGAAGCTATAGTAGGTCTAGGTTGGGTTTTCTCTTCTCTCTCTCTTGAGCTCTGATACCATGTAGAAACAGAGAGAGAGAGAGAGAGAGAGAGAGAGTGGTTGAAAGAGTGTGTTTTCACTCATAGGAGAGGCCTCCTTTTGTATACTCAGGTATCTTACAACATACAACCATTCCCTCATTAGGGTTTGGTAAAAAATATCTAGTTACACTACTTCTAACACTAATACTAACTGTACAGTAAACTTAACCCTGAAACTCATTCCAACATATTTGAGCAACAGAGTTAGGGTTGCTTTAACCCCACCCACCCACTCCCCAAAAAAGTGAGCTCTCAGCAGTCTAGAGTGAAAGTTCGATCTGATGATTCATTGTTCATAGATAGCAGGTTTAGAATGAGACAGACAAGCACCCAAACGTTAATTTGGCGCTTACAATATGGATGTTATAATGTATCAACCAAATTAGTATCAGCCTGTTCAACATGCTCTCTTGAATAAATTATTATGTTTGTTTTATGCTTCAGTGCTGAAATTTTTTCTACGATCAACTACACTTATGTTATCAAGGTATACCAACAATGACAATTTACAACCTGTGAACATATGTAGATGCTACCTACAGAAGCGCGTTCTCAACCTATCAAGAGGCCCTGCTGTTAGGGCGTTGCGGGCCCAAACTGATAAGAGGGAATACGCCATGGAAATGAGAAAAATTGTGGAGAGGCAGGTGTATTTGTTTGCTTTTCTATCTTGCGTTATTCAGTGTATGTTACTTGTTTGGCTCATAACCTCATATCATGCTATGCTTGTGGTAAGCTCTTTGTGCTGTATTAACCATGTTTTGGGTGTTTATCGATAATTTTGGGTTGTGATTTTCATGCACCCCAAAGGCCATAATAGGAAGGATTTGAGCTGAAATCTAGTTAGATTTTACATTGATTAACTCATGTTATTCAAAAATTTAGACTGTCTCTTCGGGAGAGTAGGAAAAGATAATCTTAGTTTCTCTGGGTTCGACCAGAGATATGCCGCATTGTTCTCTGTTTATCTGCAGTTCCTGCAAGGAATTATTTCACGTGAGTTGGAAAATCATCCTTGCGGTACCTAAACCCATTTGTTCTGCAAAAGGCTTGGGAAGACTAACGTGAATTATTCGTAACACTATATTTTCATACTTGAACATCTGATTTATAGATGTATCAGTACTGGATTGACACTGGGAATCGCATGAACCAGTGAAACGGTTAGATTAATTAATACAACATAGACTAATGAGGATGCTGAATCAATAAGGAATCAAGCTGCACCAAAGAGTTGCATTATATGTATTCTTGGGTACTTGAACCAAAATGGTCGTTATATGTCTGGTATAATATCTATAACTACTTATGGTATCAGGTATGCCGTCTCGCCATATCGTAGGTGACTATGGAGCATTATTCATAATGTTTTTAGTTTCTTTAGTCAAAGATTCACACCATTTGTTAGCAGAGCTCATTAGTTCCATATAGGGGGAATAATTATACTTTTACATAGAGAAACTAGACCTTGATAATAACAAGTTAATGTTTTGTTCCATCATCCTCTGACATAATATATACATGCGCACAACTGAACATACAGAACTTCTTCTAATTGGTCGTTCTCACTTCTGTTAATCAGCACACAAAATCTGTCAATTAGAGAGGCTATGGTAACGGATATCTTACTAGGCAAGAATGACGACGTGGAAGGTGTTCAGACTTTCTTTGGAATGAAATTTTATGCACCTTCCGTTGTTCTCACCACTGGGACGTTTATGGGTGGTAAAATCTGGGTTGGAAGAGCATCTATGCCTGCTGGAAGAGCTGGTGAGTCAGCTTCTCATGGACTCACTGAAGACCTGCAGCGACTTGGGTTTGAAACTGATCGGTTGAAGACAGGAACACCTGCTCGCATTGACAGTCGAACTGTTGATTTTTCTGGTCTCGAACCCCAACATGGGGATGAAGAGGTCTATATCTATCCTCATATGTGAAATTGTTGAAATATTATTTTTTAAAGTCCTTAAGCAAGCAGGTGTAAACCAAGACATATTTTTTAAATGATATCAGTAGTGCAAACCAAGACATATTTATTCTTTTAGCAAAACAAGTAAAATCTTTGAACTGCCTTGTTGCAAACATACAGACTGTCTGAGCTATGTTATGAAATTAATATGTGGAAATCAGAGCTTTCCAGCAACTTCTCTGTTCTCCTTCTTCAATGTGAAGTTTGGAAGTATTGTGTAACTATGCACATGTTTTATTTATCGCTGGGTGCACTTACAATTGAGTAAAACAGTAGGAAATTGCCATGGAAAAAAAATCCTGTCTTTTGAGTTCTCAGGATAGCTTGCATGTTTGAGTGAGATCCGTCTTCAACACAAAATCTGAGTTGCACAAAATTTGGTTTTTCATGCAATATGCTCTTGTGGAGTCTCGAGTTGGACTGGTGAGTAATGGAGGGACCATATGGACCAAACAAGCAAAACCTAGAAATTCCTGTTCATATTTGTGTGTTCATCAACCGTACTATTATGTCAAACTACTGCTGCGTCTATGCAGGTTAGCTGGTTTAGTTTTGATCCAGATTTCCACATTGAAAGAGAACAGATGTGCTGTTATCTAACACGGACAACAAAAGTTACTCACCAGCTTATAGAGGAAAACTTACACGAGACTCCAACTTATGGAGGGTGGGTAGAAGCTAAAGGACCTAGATACTGTCCTTCTATTGAAGATAAGGTACAATGCATGAGTATATTCTACTTCTGATTATTACTAAATTCTGATGATGCCTTCATCTACAACGCTATTTAAATTTCGTCTGGAGTTCCCGCATGGGCTAATGCCCCCTTCGCATATGTCTGTTCTGTTTGTTCCCCACTCACACATGTCAATGATTTATATCATCATGTGTGCCCTTCTTCTATCTTGGTCTGTAGTTGTGCTTTCTACCAATTACTTTGGTCAATTGGCTTTTCATAATACATCACTGCAGCTTGGGCTGGCTTACATACTCAGGTCGACCTAGATGCAAAATGAACTTCAACTTCATCAGTCTGGCTTCGCTTACATACTTTGATCAATATGCGGAACCTGAAATTGGTGTTTTATGTATATATATAGTTGTGTGGTTAGCTAAACATGTAAGCATGAACTGCCAAACATGTAATACATAAATATTTATCGATATGATACACCACAAGAATAGCCCGTCATTTATGATTACTTGTTTCCTATGCGGAATCTTTTGGCTCTAAGGATCTATATACCACCATAGAAGTGTTTTTTCAAGTTTCATGAGAGAGCACTCTTTCTCTTTTGAGTGTGCAGATAGTAAGATTTAAAGATAAAGATTCCCATCAAATCTTTCTGGAACCTGAGGGTCGTGATGTACCAGAACTCTATGTACAGGTATGATGAGCTTTTAAGGTTTGGTGTTTATAATATTTTACAGTAAGACCAGATGCGCTAACTTAGGAAGGAATGTGATGCATCCCTGTTGGCTCATATGTGAGATTTGTGTTGAAATAGTATTTTATAATTCTTAAAAGTACCGTGGGTTAATTTTTTTTTTTTTTTTAAATATTCTTTCGTCTATGAGAAGTGAGTAGGGCCTAAAATCGCAGAAGTGCTTAAATTAAGACATTATGGGTTTAGAGTAGGAGAAGTATTTTAAGGAGAAGGTGCTCGCTGTGTTAATTTGGAGTGACTGGTGGGGGTATTCAGAATCTTTTAGGTGGCAAACAAATTTTAATAAACTAAAACCAGATAACCTGGGGGTGCCTCAAATGGAAAATGGAAGGCAATCATAGTCGGCAAATTAGTAACTATCTCAAGTCTAAGCACACCATAGAAATCCAATTATTAGATTTCCTTTTCTCTTTCTGACATTTACTACATCAGTAATGATTATGAGGTAATGCTTGAAAAATGTACTATGAACCAAGCCCAATACCAATTCCCAGACTTTGAAAGTTAGGTATTTTGATTTAGCACTTTCTATAACCCCTTAGCCCCCATTCTTATCATCGGATTCTGTTTTACTTGGAGTTGTAATCATGAAAAGATGTAAACCGCAGGAGTTTCAGTGAAGTCATGTATGTGCATCAGTCTGACTCAATCTTAAGTTTTGGATGAAGTCTGCACCTGAGTAATCATATTTAAAATTGACTACATGAAGGGGTAGAAGCATTCAAAGTCTTAAACAAGCAAATCAAGAGATAATTTTTGAAATGTTTCTGCCTCAAATGAACATGAATGTTAGAGCTTTGCTTGCGCAAATAATCTTATATTATACTCAATGTTAGCATTAAATTTTTACGGATTAATTTCTGCGCTCAGAACATTTTCTTGCGATCTTCTACTTTTCAGTGTGAACCACACGTGACACTACTTTATGTTAAATAGGGGTTCTCAACAGGTTTGCCGGAGAGGCTGCAGTTGCCACTCTTAAGAACATTACCTGGGCTTGAGAACTGTTCAATGCTGAGGCCTGCTTATGCTGTGGAATATGATTTTTTGCCTGCTCATCAGTGCACCAGGTCTCTCATGACCAAAAAAATTGAGGGGCTTTTCTTCTCTGGTCAGATTAATGGGACTACAGGCTATGAAGAAGCTGCTGCTCAGGTTTTTTTTGTCGGTTATTTTGTGTCCTTTGTATACCTCAATTAGATTTTACATTAATTTACTTTGCTCTGCCCAGTTCACTAACACCACATATCTAAACAATCTTAATCTGTTTTGCTGTATATTATTCAATATTACCAAAGGTTGAGAATAGTGACCTTATCTTGCAGGGTATCATTTCTGGGATCAATGCAGCACGACATTCAGATGGAAAGCCTCTTGTCACTCTTGAGCGGGAAAGCAGTTACATAGGAACTTTGATTGATGATCTTGTCACAAAAGACCTTAGAGAACCTTACCGTGTGTTGACCAGGTAATCAGGGATAATGGATTAAAGGTGTTAAAATCCTAGATTCATATGCAACTTGACACATATTCGCACTAAAAAGGACTATGCTCTTAAAGGTTGATAACTTATCTAACTCTGCACCGGTTGTGTTTTTGGATTTGGTTCTTTAGATCAGAATCTGCTTTCATCTTTATTCTTTGGTTAGGTTTACCAACTAAAGATGAAATTACCTGATTTAGAGCTGGCTAGGTGGAGTCCTGCTACTCTGTTTACTAATTTAGTTGTTTTCCACTGGACTTCCAATTAGATGGAAGTCACCTGCTGATCCCCAGCCTGATACGTTGTCTGCTTTGCACATTCTCTATGATTTGTGGTTACCTCACTCCAGCCAGCCTTTTATCTAGCGCCTGATTTTTTCTTGTTCCGTCACCCATTACTACAACACCAACATTATTTGATTCCAAATTAAAGAGCAATGCCTATTGTACCTTCTTCAAATTCTACTAATTCTCCGAGCAATTTAGTCTTAATTCAAATACTGATATACTACCTTATTGCCGTTGTTAGCTTTAAAAGATTTCTTCACTCTCATTGGCGTAGGTTAGTTGCACATTCTCTCATCTTTCTCCTTGTTGTCTGCTGTAAAGCTGTTAAGTCAAGTGTTGATAACTGAAAATACACACATAAGCTTACTTTATGCAGACTTCGGTACTTCTGGTTCTGAATTCTTTTAGTTCAAACACAAACATCCGTCATTTGTGGCTTGTAGCATGCCAATTTTTCTTATTGGCAGCCCTTTCTGTTAAGTCAAGTGTTGATAACAGCCAAAATTTAGAAAAGCTCATACACTTAATAGCTCTTTATAAGAAAATATAAAAGGCTTCCTTACAACTCCTGATCTTCTCCAGAATGTTGTGACACAAGAGTCTCTTCTAGACCAAATCTTTGTATTGGTTTCTGTAGGAATTTGAGCCACCCCCGATCTATACATCTTTCACTAGATGTAATCCTGCCTCTCTACATTTAGTTAACCAGGATTTTTAATTGTATCTTCTATTGGCAAATATGGACTCCTTTACTCGATATAGCATGGTCTGAATTTCCACTTTGAAGCACATGCATAATGCATCATAACTGGATTATATTTGCCAAGTACTTCGTGAAGTGGTTGAGAAAATAGATTTATATTGGATAGTATTTAATTTGATCATATACACCCTCTCATACCAAATAACTGTTCATTTAGTCTTGATCACTTCATGCTGGAATATGATTGGGATCACTTAACTTAATTTGTGATTTGGTTCACCATACCTTCTGAAGCATTTTGCAAGCACAAATTTTAGGATCTTCCCACAAAGATTAAGCATACATGATAAAATTCAGTGTTGATAAATGTTCAAAATTTCATAACTAGTGTGAAGTTCTCATACATATTAAGATGTAAAAAGTCTGAGCAGAAACTCCCCGCAACATATACAATGTTTTCCCGTACTTCGTCATTTCATGTAAACTTTAGGATATTTCTAAGAAGTTTTGCGTCTCTAGACTGGCCTAACTGGATTGTGCTTGAAATGTTTTGTTCTATTTTTAGTCGCTCTGAGTATCGGCTACTTCTCCGTGCTGATAATGCGGACAGTCGTCTCACACCGCTGGGGAGGGAGATTGGCTTAATAGATGATAGACGCTGGAACCTGTACCAGGACAAGCAGGCTCAAATTTCAGAGGAAAAGAAGCGTCTACAATCGGTGCGAATTTCAGGTCACTAAAGCTGTAATATCCGCCCCACTACTGCTCTTGCATCAGATGCATTTTAAGGTTACTTTTTCATAAAATTAATAAAAGATTTTTGTGTGCTACTTCAGGGGGAGATTTGGCTGCTGATGTTACTCTGTTGTCTGGTCAGCCGGTAAAGGATACCTCCACTTTAGAGAGCCTTCTAAAGAAACCACATGTTTCGTACAAAGTTCTTGATGATCATGGTTTTGGAAACAAACTTCTTTCAAAAATGGAGAAAGATTGTGTAGAGATTGATATCAAGTACGAGGGTTTCATTAGACGCCAGCGGACTCAACTCCGAGAGGTTAGTTGTCATTATTGTGGCTCATTCTTTTTTGCGTCTAGTGGTTCTGTAATTTGTGCATGTTCATAATCTTGGATCGTTTTTTACCAGAAGTTCAGCATATAAAATGCTCGTATAAACTTGTAGGTTGCTCATCAACAACACAGGCCACTTCCAGAGAATCTGGATTACAACGCAATGACAACCTTATCTTTGGAAGCACGTGAAAAACTTACCAAGGTACTGTAGCTTTATAATTCATACAACAGTTAAGGTTTCAAGCATGCTACATTTTAAGATTAGCTTATATGTAGTTTAAATACGAGCTTGGTGAAAATTTACAACCATCCTATTCCAGCATAAGCAGCTTGATTTCATAATCATCAACTACCTCTAATTTCATCTTCACGTGTTAACTTTCTTTCTGTAAAAAATGAAAATAAGAAACCAAAAGTTGAACTAAGAAGAATTCGTATTTGAAGTGGCTAGTTGAGAACTTGGTGAATGTCAAGAAGACCATATTTCCAAGAAGAATTTTCGTTGTTGTTCTCTACTGTTCCCCGTGGAGCAGTTTTTCAAATGGAAACTAGCTCTTGCTTGTACTGCAATGCAGGGGGTGATTCAAGCAGCTTAATTTTTATAGTCTCAAGCTAAGGAACCAGATTGAGCTATATTTTAATCTGAACTAGTAGTTTTTAATGTATTCTTGAAATACTGCACCTTAAGATTTATGTCACTAGAAGAACAGTAAGTAATCATTATTGGAAGTTGGCCTTGCAGGTCCGCCCAGAAACTGTAGGGCAAGCGACCAGAGTTGCAGGGGTAAGCCCTGCTGACATTACTGCTCTTCTCATCATTATTGAAGCAAACAGAAGGAAAAAAGATGCAGTAAAAAGGCACAAGATGCTCACATCCATCATGGTCAAGACTGATGGCAAACCTGCTTCTGATGTAACTATTTCACATACCACGAACTGCTAATGGGATAGAGGTATTTGGTCTTGTGATAGGGTGCCATCATTGTCTGAAAAGGTATACCAGAAAAAGAAAACAGAAATTGAAAACCACGAAACAGTCATGTAAATATAAAAGAAAAAGAAGAAAAGAAAGAGGGAAGATTGTTCCTTTTTTTTTACTTCAGCTGTACTTTTGCATCTTAGGTTAAACAGGTTTGATTTGTATGTGACAATGAGATTTTAACAGATAAACCCGGATTTTTTGGGTGTCTCCTGGCTATAGAACTAGTCTTTTCTTTCTGTAGGCTAGTAAAATCACATGTGCGATGCACATGCTTCAATTTTACTCTTTTAACAAGATTCTCAACGATATCAGGTTTAATAACAATATTTCGGTTTGGGATATTCTCAACGATATCAGGTTTAATAGATAGGTTTTCTCAACAATATTTCGGTTTGGGATATAAAAGATTTCGTTGAAACCTGATATCGTTGAAAATCTTATTTAAAAGATTCTCAATATTTCGGTTTGGGATCACCTTGAATATCAAGGAATATCTTTGAACAATAAAAAATAAGAATTATATAGATGTTCAAATTATGTCGACATCTGGAATTTTCCTATTTAGCAACCGTAATTCCAAACTCACACAAAACCGTAAAGTAATATGTGAATGTAGAGGATCGGTTCTACCATGACTCCTAATATAAGTTAAAATTGGTTTTACTAAGTCTCCAAATATAGCTATGAATCAGTTCTACCATGACTCCCCACTATAGGTAAAGATCGTTTCTATCAAGACTCCCAACAAAAGCTAGGATCGGTTCTACCATGTATCCCAATATAGGTAAGGATCGGTTCTACCAAGGCTCTCAACATAAGTTAAGATCAGTTCTACCGTATATCCCAAACTAGGTAAAGATCGGTTCTACAATAACTCTCAACATAAGTTAAGATCGGTTCTACCAAAGTTCTTCTTACCTAGGTTTGAATTGGTCATCCAATAGATCTTCAATGAAGCCAGGACCAAAACGCCTATTGATTTCTTTTCGATTACGAAACAAGTTTCGTATATGTACTTCCTTTAAACATATGTAATTAAACATTCCTAGGATGAAATCACACCTATATCATGTTGTGTCGAGAGGTTCAAATCGTTCCTCAAGACATTCCAAGATCCAGCATCAGAAACAGAAACTACACATTCAACGGAAGCTAATGCACATAAAACTTAAAAGACACAGAGATTTAACGTGGTTCGGAAATGTGCCTACGTCCACGGGCTGCATAAATTCACTTCATTCATATACCAGAGAATACACAACAAAATTGATACTCAACACCACTTATTCTTCTTCACATTCTCAACTCACCTTCGACTCCCTCCTAACTCCCCCAGCCCTAAAGCTATGAGAGGAACTACATCTTGCTAATGGAGAGATTACTTCTCTTCTTTGTAAGGAGATGTCTACAACCTAAGGGTTTAGTAAGATTCTCAAACATTTCGTTTTGGGCTCTCACCTTGAGTATCAAGGAATACCTTTGAACAATAAAAGATAAGATTTTACACATTTTTAAATTACTCATTATGTCGAGATCTTGAAATTTCCTAAATAGCAAACTCATGTTCTTAAAATCACACAAACCCTAGAAAATACATGAAACCGGAAATATAACTTTGCTGTGGGAATCGATCTTGCTATAGATCCCCAATAGGTAGGGATCGGTCCTGCTATGGATTTCCAATAAAGATCGGTCCTGCTATAAATCCCCAATAGGGATCGGACCACCAATCCCATTGATTCCTTTCAACTACGAAACAAGTTTCATAGGTTTACTTCTAACTTATGTAGTTAAACATAGTTTTCCAGGTATGGAATCAATCTTAAATTCATTACACAATCTAGTAACAAGTTACAAATATGGTGTTTATGTCGCAATTACGAAGTTCAAAAGATAAGCGTTATACTTAGTAATTCAATATACCAAAGTTGTGATACAACTTGTATATTCTTCCTTGACACTTTGATTAAAAAAATGATCAAGTCTCTAATACTAGAGTTTCATATATATAACTTCGCATGTTATGTATTCAATCTAAACGACCTGAAAGTAATGCATAAAAATGGAAACAAGTCAAGTCTTGTATTACTTACCTCGAGCAGAAGGATGATGTGTTGGTTGTTGTCGACATGTCTTCGGATTATCCAAGTTTTCAGAGTAATACTTGTATGTATCGACATTTCTAGACTCCTAGTTTAACCTAACAAGTTGACTCTAGTAATCTAATCAAGCGACCTTGAGTTTTGGAACTAAAATATGACAACCAACCTTGACATACCAACGCTTGGCGGGTTTAACCGAGCAATGCTTTAACAATCTCCCCCTTTGTAAATTTTAGTGACAAAACTCTAATACATATGGACAATATAAGAATTAAAAAGATAACGGTAGTACACTACATAATAGCCTCTTAACTCATTCTTCATACGCTTGATTCCAAATTTCAACAGCACAATAACCTGCGGATATTTAAAAATAAATGCCTTTGTTGAAGCATTTGAATAACAAAAAGCTTTACTCCCCCTAAAGGAAAGCTAAGTATATATTCAATCCGAACATATTTTTTATTCCATTTTATAGTATATAATACTATACAACATGTGGTGATATGTTTCTCCCACTTAATCAAAGCTTTACACTTTTAATTTGATATATACTTTTCAGCACATATATACTTTCTCAATGATTGTAAACTACCGTATACTTCGTATATTTATCCCCCTTTTTGTCACAAAAACTGACAAAGAAACGAAAAATACATAAGTATTCCGAAAAGATCTTACAAGTTCATAAGAACTCGATACAACCTAAAAGAGTTAAGCACAAAGGTTTAACATACCACTTTTGGTAAGCATCACTAAAATTGAAACTACCAAAGTAATTTGTTTTAGCCTGTTACCAAGGAAACAATTACCCAAAGTAATTTTCCTTTCAATTTGACAAGTCAAACTAAGATCAGAATTGACTTAGTTACTTATCATGATCCAATTATTCAAAAATTAATGTACCTTAGTGTGACGCCCCAATTACCGAACATGCTTAGCTAATGGGATTACAACCTAATTAAAGCATCAATCTAAATTATCAATCTTAAGAATCATACTTACATAAAGCAGATCAAAGTAAAACCCCAAAATCCTCTGATACATTTTAGATGGAAATCTCTCAAGTGATAAGAATATATTAATGTGTTGTTTTACAGATAAACAAGAGATACACATATATAAAAGATTCATAATGTTCTTAATTTGTTAAAGCTTTAAACTACGGAAACGAATATCTTTTAGAGAAATGATGGCTTGTTACAAAGCTTACAGTCAATGGAACAATATCTTAAAAAATGATCAAAAAAATATTTTGCCTCATTTTTGCGGATAAAAGCGTGTACCGTTGCCTTTGTATTTTGTGAAAAATAGATTTAAATAATGAGACCTACAATTCAAGTCAGAACTAGAGAAATGATGGGTTGTTACAAAGCTTACAGTCAATGGAACAATATCTTACAAAATGATCAAAAAAATATTTTTCCTCATTTTCACGGATACAAGCGTGTACCGTCGCCTTTGCGTTTTGTGAAAACTAACTTTTAATAATGAGACCTTCAATTCAAGTCAGAAATAGAGAAATGATGGGTTGTTACAAAGCTTACAGTCAATGGAACAATATCTTACAAAATGATCCAAAAAATATTTTTCCTCATTTTTGTGGATACAAGCGTGTACCGCCGCCTTTGCGTTTTGAGAAAAACTAGCTTTAGATTACGAGACCTTCAAATCAAGTCACAAATAGAGAAATGATGGGTTGTTACAAAGCTTACAGTAAATGGAAAAATATCTTACAAAATGATCCAAAAAATATTTTTCCTCATTTTTGCGGATACAAGCGTGTACCGCCGCCTTTGTCTTTTGTGAAAACTAGCTTTTAATAATAAGACCTACAATTCAAGTAAGAACTAGAGAAATGATGGGTTACAAAGCTTACAGTCAATGGAATAAAATCTTACAAAATGATCAAAAAAATATTTTACCTCATTTTTGCGGATACAAGCTTGTACCGCCGCCTTTGCGTTTTGTGAAAACTAGCTTTTAATATTGAGACCTTCAATTCAAGTCAGAACTAGAGAAATAATGGGTGGTTACAAAGCTTACAATAAATGGAACAATATCTTACAAAATGATCCAAAAAATATTTTGCCTCATTTTTGCAAATACAAAGCTTGTACCACCACTTTTGCATTTTGTGAAAAATTATCTATAGATTACGAGACCTTCAAATCAAGTCACAAATAGAGAAATGATGGCTTGTTACAAAGCTTACAGTCAATGGAACAATATCTTACAAAATGATCAAAAAAATATTTTGCCTCATTTTTGAGGATACAAGCTTGTACCGCCGCCTTTGCGTTTTGTGAAAACTAGCTTTTAATGAAGAGACCTTCAATTCAAGTCAGAACTAAAGAAATGATGGCTTATTACAAAGCTTACAGTCAATGGAACAATATCTTACAAAATGATCAAAAAAATATTTTACCTCATTTTTGAGGATACAAGCTTGTACCGCCGCCTTTGCGTTTTGTGTAAACTAGCTTTTAATGAAGAGACCTTCAATTCAAGTCAGAACTAAAGAAATGATGGCTTATTACAAAGCTTACAGTCAATGGAACAATATCATACAAAATGATCAAAAAAATATTTTGCCTCATTTTTGCGGATACAAGCTTGTACCGCCGCCTTTGCGTTTTGTGAAAACTATCTTTTAATGAAGAGACCTTCAATTAAAGTTAGAATTAAAGAAATGATGGGTTGTTATAAAGCTTACAATCAATGGAATAATATCTTACAAAATGATCAAAAAAATATTTTGCCTCATTTTTGCGGATACAAGCTTGAACCGCCGCCTTTGCGTTTTGTAAAAACTAGCTTTTAATGAAGAGAACTTCAATTCAAGTCAGAACTAAAGAAATGATGGGTTGTTACAAAGCTTACAATCAATGGAACAATATCTTACAAAATGATCACAAAAATATTTTGCCTCAGTTTTGCGGATAAAAGCGTGTACCATTGCCTTTTGTATTTTGTGAAAACTTGCTTTTAATAATGAGACCTACAATTCAAGTCAGAATTAGAGAAATGATGGGTTGTTACAAAGCTTACAGTCAATGGAACAATATCTTACAAAATGATCCAAAAAATATTTTGCCTCATTTTTGTGGATACAAGCGTGTACCGCCGCCTTTGCGTTTTGAGAAAAACTAGCTTTTAATGAAGAGACCTTCAATTCAAGTTAGAACTATAGAAATGATGGGTTGTTACAAAGCTTACAATCAATGGAACAATATCTTACAAAATGATCCAAAAAATATTTTGCCTCATTTTTGCAAATACAAAGCTTGTACCACCACTTTTGCATTTTGTGAAAAACTAGCTTTAGATTACGATACCTTCAAATCCAGTCACAAATAGAGAAATGATGGCTTGTTACAAAGCTTACAGTCAATGGAACAATATCTTACAAAATGATAAAAAAAATATTTTGCCTCATTTTTGCGGATAAAAGCGTGTATCGCTGCCTTTGTATTTTGTGAAAACTAGCTTTTAATAATGAGACCTTCAATTCAAGTAAGAACTAGAGAAATGATGGGTTGTTACAAAGCTTACAATAAATGGAACAATATCTTACAAAATGATCCAAAAAATATTTTGCATCATTTTTGCTAATACAAAGCTTGTACCACCACTTTTGCATTTTGTGAAAAACTAGCTTTAGATTACGAGACCTTAAAATCCAGTCACAAATAGAGAAATGATTGCTTGTTATAAAGCTTACAGTCAATGGAACAATATCTTACAAAATGATCAAAAAAATATTTTGCCTCATTTTTGCGGATAAAAGCGTTTACCGTTGCCTTTGTATTTTGTGAAAACTAGCTTTTAATAATGAGACCTTCAATTCAAGTAAGAACTAGAGAAATGATGGGTTGTTACAAAGCTTACAGTCAATGGAACAATATCTTACAAAATGATCCAAAAAATATTTGCCTTATTTTCACGGATACAAGCGTGTACCTCCGCCTTTGCGTTTTGTGAAAACTAGCTTTTAATAATGAGACCTTCAATTAGAGTAAGAACTAAAGAAATGATGGGTTGTTACAAAGCTTACAATCAATGGAACAATATCTTACAAAATGATCAAAAAAATATTTTGCCTCATTTTCGAAGATACAAGCGTGTACCGCCACTATTGCATTTTGTGAAAAACTAGCTTTAGATTACGAGACCTTCAAATCAAGTCACAAATAGATAAGTGATGGCTTGTTACAAAACTTACAGTCAAAGGAACAATATCTTACAAAATGATCATAAATTTTTTTTGCCTCATTTTTGCGGATACAAGCGTGTACCGTTTCCTTTGTATTTTGTGAAAACTCTCTTTTAATAATGAGACCTACAATTCAAGTCAGAACTAGAGAAATGATGGGTTATTACAAAGCTTAAAGTCAAGGGAACAATATCTTACAAAACGATCCAAACAATATTTGTCCTAATTTTTTCGGATACAAGCGTGTACCGTTACCTTTGTATTTTGTGAAAACTAGCTTTTAATAATGAGACCTACAATTCTAGTCAGAACTAGAGAAATGATGGGTTGTTACAAAGCTTACAATCAATGGAACAATATCTTTCAAAATGATCCAAAAAATATTTTGCCACATTTTCACTGATACAAGCGTGTACCGCCGCCTTTGCATTTTGTGAAAACTAGATTTTAATATTGAGGCCTTCAATTCAAGTAGGAACTAGAAAAATACTGGGTTGTTACAAAGCTTACAATCAATGGAACAATATCTTACAAAATGATCAAAAAAATATTTTGCCTCATTTTTGCAAATACAAAGCTTGTACCACCACTTTTTCATTTTGTGAAAAACTAGCTTTAGATAACGAGATCTTCAAATCAAGTCACAAATAGAGAAATGATGGCTTGTTACAAAGCTTACAGTCAATGGAACAATATCTTACAAAATGATCACAAAAATATTTTGCCTCATTTTTGCGGATACAAGCGTGTACCGCCGCCTTTGTATTTTGAGATAACTAACTTTTCATAATGAGACCTTCAATTCAAGTCAGAACTAGAGAAATGATGGGTTTTTACAAAGCTTACAGCCAATGGAACAATATCTTACAAAATGATCAAAAATATATTTTGCCTAATTTTTGCAAATACAAAGTTTGTACCACCACTTTTGCATTTTGTGAAAAACTAGCTTTAGATAACGAGACATTCAAATCAAGTCAAAAATAGAGAAGTGATGTCTTGTTACAAAGCTTATAGTCAATGGAACAATATCTTACAAAATGATCAAAAAAATATTTTGCCTCATTTTTGCAAATACAAAGCTTGTACCACCACTATTGCATTTTGTGAAAACTAACTTTTAATAATGAGACCTTAAATTCAAGTCAGAACTAGAAAAATGATAGGTTGTTACAAAGCTTACAGTAAATGGAATAATATCTTACAAAATGATCAAAAAAATATTTTGCCTCATTTTCACGGATACAAGCGTGTACCGCCGCCTTTGCGTTTTTTAAAAACAAACTTTTAATAATGAGACCTTCAATTGAAGTCAGAACTAGAGAAATGATGGGTTGTTACAAAGCTTACTGCCAATGGAACAATATCTTACAAAATGATCCAAAAAATATTTTGCCTCATTTTTGCGGATACAAGCGTGTACCGTTGCCTTTGTATTTTTTGAAAACTAGCTTATAATAATGAGACCTACAATTCTAGTCAGAACAAGAGAAATGATGGGTTGTTACAAAGCTTACAGTCAATGGAACAATATCTTACAAAATGATCCAAAAAATATTTTTCCTCATTTTCGCAGATACAAGCTTGTACCGCCGCCTTTGCGTTTTGTGAAAACAGCTTTTAATGAAGAGACCTTAAATTCAAGTCATAACTAAAGAAATGATGGGTTGTTACAAAGCTTACAATCAATGAAACAATTTCTTAGAAAATGATCCAAAAAATATTTTGCCTCATTTTTGCATATACAAGCATACCACGTCGTGTTTGCATTTTGTGAAAACTAGCTTTTAATAATGATACCTTCAATTAGAGTAAGAACTAGAGAAATGATAGGAAACCTTACAGAAAATGGAACAATATCTTACAAAATGATCCAAAAAATATTTTGCTTCATTTTCGCGGATACAAGCGTTTACCGCCGCCTTTGCATTTTGTGAAAACTATATTTTAATATTGAGCCCTTAAATTCAAGTCAGAACAAGAGAAATACTGGGTTGTTACAAAGCTTACAATAAATGGAACAATATCTTACAAAATGATCACAAAAATATTTTGCCTCATTTTTGCGGATACAAGCGTATACACTTTGTATTTTGTGAAAACTAGCTTTTAATAATGAGACCTACAATTCTAGTCAGAACTAGAGAAATGATGGGTTGTTACAAAGCTTACAGTCAATGGAACAATATCTTACAAAATGATCCATAAAATATTTTGCCTCATTTTCGCGGATACAAGCGTGTACCGCCGCCTTTGTGTTTTGTGAAAACTAGCTTTTAATGAAGAGACCTTCAATTAAATAGAACTAAAGAAATGACTGGTTGTTACAAAGCTTACAATCAATGGAACAATATCTCACAAAATGATCCAAAAAATATTTTGCCTCATTTTTTCATATACAAGCGTACCACGTCGTGTTTGCATTTTGTTAAAACTAGCTTCTAACAATGATAACTTCAATTCAAGTCAGAACTTGATAAATGATAGGAAAGCTTACAGCCAATGGAACAATTT
Source organism: Papaver atlanticum (assembly GCA_023531105.1). Taxonomy (NCBI): domain Eukaryota; kingdom Viridiplantae; phylum Streptophyta; class Magnoliopsida; order Ranunculales; family Papaveraceae; genus Papaver; species Papaver atlanticum. The sequence continues at coordinate 3,790,599 of JAJJMB010003633.1, forward strand.
CTTACAAAATGATCAAAAAAATATTTTGTATAATTTTCGCGGATACAAGCATGTACCGCCGCCTTTTAATTTTGTGAAAACTAGATTTTAATATTGAGGCCTTCAATTCAAGTAAGAACTAGAGAAATAATGGGTTGTTACAAAGCTTACAATCAATGGAACAATATCTTACAAAATGATCCAAAAAATATTTTGCCTCATTTTTGCAAATTCAAAGCTTGTACCACCACCTTTGCATTTTTTGAAAAACTAGCTTTATATAATGAGAACTTCAAATCAAGGCAGAACTAGATAAACGATGGCTTGTTACAAAGCTTACAGTCAATGCTAGAATATCATAAAATATGATCCAAAAAATATTTTTACTCATTTTTGCGGATACAAGCGTGTACCGCTGCATTTGCATTTTGTGAAAAACAACTTTTAATAATGAGACCTTCAATTCTAGTAAGAACTATAAAAATGATAGGTTGTTACAAAGCTTACAGCCAATGGAACAATATCTTACAAAATGATCCAAAAAATATTTTGCCTCATTTTTTCAAATACAAAGCATGTACCACCAATTTTGCATTTTGTGAAAAACTAGCTTTAGATAACGAGACCTTAAAATTAAGTCACAAATAGAGAAATTATGGCTTCTAACAAAGCTTACTGTCAATGGAAAAATATCTTACAAAATGATCCAAAAAATATTTTGCCTTTTTATAATGATACAAGCGTGTACCGCCAACAAGCCATCATTTCTCTAGTTCTAACTTTAATTGATGGTCTCATTATCAAAATCGAGTTATTCAAAAAATACAAAGGCGGCGATACACGGTTTGTATCCGACAAAATGAGGCAAAATATTTTTTGGATCATTTTATAAGATATTGTTCCATTGATTGTAAGCTTTGTAACAAGCCATCATTTATCTAGTTCTGACTTGAATTGATGGTCTCATTATCAAAATCGAGTTATTCAAAAAATACAAAGGCGGCGGTACACGGTTTGTATCAGACAAAATGAGGCAAAATATTTTTGGATCATTTTATAAGATATTGTTCAATTGATTGTAAGCTTTGTAACAATCCATCGTTTCTCTAGTTCTGACTTGAATTGATGGTCTCATTATCAAAATATAGTTTTTAACAAAATACAAAGGAGGCGGTACACGGTTTTTATCCGCAAAAATGAGGAAAAATATATTTTGGATCATTTTATAAGATATTGTTCCATGGATTGTAAGCTTTGTAACAAGCCATCATAAAAATCTAGTTTTTAACAAAATACAAAGGAGGCGGTACACGGTTTGTATCCGCAAAAATGAGGAAAAATATATTTTTGATCATTTTATAAGATATTGTTCAATGGATTGAAAGCTTTGTAACAAGCCATCATTTCTCTAGTTCAGACTTGAATTGATGGTCTCATTATCAAAATCGAGTTATTCAAAAAATACAAAGGCGGCGGTACACGGTTTGTATCCGACAAAATGAGGCAAAATATTTTTTTGATCATTTTATAAGATATTGTTCCATTGTAATCGAGTTTGGAACAATATAAAATACAAGCCATCATTTTATAAAACAAAAGCCATCATTTCTCTAGTTCTGATTTGAATTGATGGTCTCATTATCAAAATCGAGTTTTTCACAAAATATAAAGGCGGCAATACACGGTTTGTATCCGCAAAAATGAGGAAAAATATATTTTGGATCATTTTATAAGATATTGTTCCATTGATTGTAAGCTTTGTAACAAGCCATCATTTCTCTAGTTCATACTTGAATTGATGGTCTCATTATCAAAATCGAGTTATTCAAAAAATACAAAGGCGGCGGTACACGGTTTGTATCCGA
>JAJJMB010003633.1:3862442-3898746 GCA_023531105.1 Papaver atlanticum
TTGAGATCAAAACCCGTCGATTGAGCCCAGTTTAATCGATTTAAACATCCATGTTAGATTCATAGACCCATAAGGAGTCTACCCTATGAAAATCAGAGGTTTAATCGACCTCAAACACCTCTAAAAATCCATCACCAAATCTGCCAGGAAACACGTTTTTAAGTTTTTGGTTTCCCGCCCATTTTCAGAATTTGAATGTGAAGGGGAAAGGTTACCCCTTATCCGATGGTCGCCCCTTATCAGTTGCTGGAGTCCGCATAACACTCGTCCCTTAGGTTGCATTCATCAACTTTTCGAGCCAATTTCGCCACAAAAGCTTATTTCTCCAAAAACACCTACAAAGAGATAAAATAACAAAATAAGTACAAAAATGGGTACTAACATTATACACAATAGAGATAAAAATAGACACATAAATGCATCTATCAAGGAGGGGGTCATATGATCGATAATAATCGATATGAGCGATAAGTCATAGCGGTATTATGAGCGAAAAGTCATACGGGAGCAACAAAATTATCATTGGTAGTATGCGCAGAGAGTTCATATAGAGATCAGATCGGTTATCATGGTTCATATGACCGATGATAATATTGCGAAGAGATTTCAGACAGAGATCGGTGGGGGTTCATAAGGATAATTTTGTCCATTGATCTGAAGGGGTCACCCGTATGGCGATATGGATTGTAACGATCATCGCGCATTTTACCGATGATCCAATCGTATTGCCCCTATGACTTATCGCTCATATTCCCGCTATGACAAATGGTTGATATCCCTTTTGTTGTCCTGTACAACAAAAGGACTTAGGGGTCATTACGATGTTTCTTTTAACCCCTAACGGTAGAGAGTTCCTTAGTTCGGCAATATCAAATGGCACGTTCATACGGGAGCAATATTAAAAAAGCCCGTCCCTGTCTGAACCATTACAACTAAAAGTTAATAAGAAGTTGAATTGGAATTTTGTGGTTGTGTTGGTGAAGAAGATGCTGGGGATTAGGAAATATTTGATAATTGAAGATATCTCATCAGTTGGTGCATTGGTTACATTAGATGAGATTGACTGGAAGAAAATTTGGGTTCCAAAGAAATTGAGATATCAAGATGTAGATCTGTGTTTATCTCAATGGACGGGGGACCTAGTTTTGAATCCAGTTAAATCTTTGAAAGGTTATGAAGATGGAGAGCAACAGAATAAGAGAATGAAATAAGTTAAGAAGGTGGCAGGACATTTGTTTCCATTGACTAAATTACTGATAAACTCCAGTGGTTTAAGATTAGAGGATTAGATCAAAAATTATGCTCCTCTGAAATTATTTCAAGGATTGGTAATGAGCTCTCTATTGGTAAATTTGAAAAGATTGTCACAGAGATGCTGAGAAGAGAAAGTGCGTTTTTCTTTCGAATTGGAGTTTTGGGTGAACTCAGTAAGGTGCCGGCAGTGTTGGTGACGCTGGTGAAAGGGAAGAAGGTGGTGCTGACGGTGGAGTGGGATCCGTATTATGAGGAGAATTTTTTTCTAGATGAAGCTAATTATGGTAGAAAATTAAGGAAATTTGACTTTCTTTTGGAGAATAATTCTCTTCATGGATTTCAAATTCAAAAACCTGGTGCAATAAATAAGGAGGCGGGAAAGAAGGGGGACGTGGGGCCGAATTCAAAAGGGGATTTCGAACCGGGCCAGGAGAGTGGGGCTTCTCGGGGAAAATCAAATGAGGCATCTTCTATGGAAAATAATATCAGTGGTCAAGTTGACCAATTAGTCGTTTATGGTCAAAATCCGAACTTTAGAAACTTGAATTCAAATTTTCAAATGGGCGATAATACTGAGATAAAAGAAGTGAAGAGTGAGGATGATTGCATGGAGATAGAGGAAGGGGAGTTAGTGATGAGTAAAGAGGTAGTTGAAATTAACTTACTTTCTGATATTGAGAATAAGGTGGTGCAGAAATTGGGGGATATTCAACTTTCTCATACAAAGAGCATGGAAAAGGTATTTGAGGCTGCAGAGCTTATGATGTTGCATTTTTGTTCTTATGGAGGAGAGTGTGAGGGAGATAAACAATTACTGAAGAAGGTGGTTTAAAACAAGTTATGAAGTACAAAGAAAGGTTTAAGAAGATCAATGTGAAGAAGAATAATGTAGCGAGAGGGAGGATTGATGAAGATTGGGGAAAGGAAGTTTCTCCTCTAAGAATTTGTGGGAATGAACAAACATCTAATGAGTTAGTTAATGGATTATAAATTAGTATCTTGGAACATTCGTGGGATTAACTCATTTGATAAGATTACAGCATTGAAAAATCTTATTTAAGCCAAATATGTACTGTTTGTATGATTCAGGAAACAAAGATAATGAAGATAAATAAATGGTTGGTGAAGCAGTTGTGGTTTGATGAAGATTTTAATTGGGATTATTTTCCTTAAGTTGGAAATAATGGTGTTAGAGCATTGCTCGGTCGAACTCGCAAGCGTTGCTATCTCAAGCTTGTTTGTCAAGTTTAGTTACCAAAACTATAAGTTTTTATTTCTAGTCTACTTATAGCTAAGTCTCGGACTAGGATAGTAAGTGTAGTTGAGCTCTAGACTCCATGGCATTCATCGAATGAAGACGAAGAACTACTCAAGGGAACTTGTGGAACTTTATAAACAAAGAGGTATGTGGAGACTTGAACTTATCTATCACTCAAAAGTCTATCTATTTTATCTCCTATTTTGAGACAAAAGTCGTATTGCTGTATAGACTTCAATTATACACATTTGCTATTTCGATCCGAGTTTATCTCGCTTATCTATTTATCGAAATATGTGTTGGTAAGCTTTCGCTTTAGCCAAGTTCATCTTTACTCATGACGAAAGTCATGTTGATTATTTCAATAACTTGAAAATCGCTTTGATGAAAATAATTTGTGAATAAGAACTATTATAACATCCTCTAAGAAAGTTTCAATGATTGAAATGAGATTTTAGATCAAGTAACCATGTTTGGATATAAACATAGTTTGTTCTTACATTTGTGTAAAAGTCCAAAACCGGGAACCTAAAGTATGCGTACCCGTACGCGTACCAGAGGTTGTTGGAAACTCGGGAAAGTATGCGTACCCATACGCATACTGGCGGAAGTTTCACTTCCGTGAATTTCTGCTGGGGTTTGGAAGTGTGAATTTGTATGCGCACCCGTACGCATACTAGAGTAACCAAACTCGGTCCGACCACTTTGTTATGCGTACCCGTTTGCATACTTAAGTAGGTTACTTACTAAAATCGACTTGTTCATTAACTAAAATATTTATATAATAAGGAATGCAATCTTTGCAAACCGTGGCTATAATGTTCATGAATTGATTCGAATGAATGAAAATCAATTTATCTTCGATTGTGTCTTGTATACTTCTATAAGATCTAAGCAATTGAACAGCTCTCTAACTAGTTCATTTGAGTCACTTGAACTAGTTATGGTGAAGATGAATAAGGTTGATATGAAAGTGCTCATATGGCTAACCATTGGTTAACTATTATTGAACCGACTAGGTGTACACGTTTAGGTACGGTTACCCAAACCTAAATGAAGGTGCATTTCATTTGTGTATAACAAGCTAAGTTCGATCTAACGGTTGAAAGGTATAAGCTTGAATCTAATCAGGTTTTCATCTAACGGTGAATATTGAATACTTTGTTACCAAGGTAACTTAGATTGCAAACCCTGATTTGGAGTCTATATAAAGGAGAACTCTAGCAACTAGGAAACCTAATCCACATACCTCCTGTATGATACTAGTTGCATAAGCTAGGGTCGATTCTCCTTTAACCATAGGTTTTTCATGAAACCCTGTAGGTTAACGACTTAAAGACTTCATTGGGATTGTGAAGCCAGAACCAACTATTTTCTCTGTAGTTGCGTGATCTGGTCTTGCCATTTCTATCGTGATTGAGTACAATCGTAAGATTGGCTTGAGAGTTATATCTCCGATAAGCAAGATAGAAAAGTAGTCACAAACACCTTCGTCTAATCGTTTGTGATTCCACAATATCTTGTTTCGTTAATCGGTTAAGATTATTGTGAGGTGATTGATAATTCTAGGTTGTTCTTCGGGAGTATAAGTCTGGGTTATCGATTGGTTCCTGTTCACCTTGATTTATCAAAAGACGTAAAAAAAACTCGTAGGTATATCTGTGGGTGACAGATTTATCTATTCAATAGACTTTTCTGTGTAAGACAAATTTGTTTCAAGTCTTCGACTTTGGGTCGTAGCAACTCTTGGTTGTGGGTGAGATCAGCTAAGGGAATCAAGTGCGTAGTATCCTGCTGGGATCAGAGACGTAAGGAACGAAACTGTACCTTGAATTAGTGTTAGATTGATTAGGGTTCAACTACAGTCCAGACCGAAGTTAGCTTTGTAGTAGGCTAGTGTCTGTAGCGGCTTGATACAGTGTGGTGTTCAAATCTAGACTAGGTCCCGGGGTTTTTATGCATTTGGGGTTTCTTCGTTTACAAAACTTCTAGTGTCTGTGTTATTTCTTTTATGCATTATATTTTGTTATATAATTGAAATATCACAGGTTGTGCGTTGAATCGATCAATTGGTAAATCCAACCTGTTAGAGCACTGCTAGGTCGAATTCGCAAGCGTTTCTATGTCAATCTTGTTTGTCAAGTTTAGTTGCCAAATCTATAAGTCTAGATTTCTAGTCTACTTATAGCTAAGTCTCGGACTAGGATAGTAAGTGTAGTTGAGCTCTAAACTCAACGGCGTTCATCATGCAAAGACGAAGAACTACTCAAGGAACTGGTGGATCCTCATCGACAAAAAGGTATGTGGAAACTTGAACTTATCTATCACTCAAAAGTCTATCTATTCTATCTCATATCTTGAGACAAAAGTCGTATTGCTATATATACTTTGATTATACACATTTGCTATTTCAAGCCGAGTTTATCTCGCTTATCTATTTCTCGAAATATGTGTTGGTAAGCTTTCGCTTTGGCCAAGTTCATCTTTACTCGTGACGAAATTCATGTTGATTGTTTCAATCTCTTGAAAATCGCTTTGATGAAAAATAGTGTGTGAATAACCGCTATATAACATCCTCTAAAATGTTTCAATGATTGAATTAAGAGTTTAGAATATATAACCTTGAATGGATATAAACATTGTATGTTAACTCATACTTGTGTAAGTCCAAAATCCTTGAATCAAAGTATGCGTACTTTACTTGTTTAGGATGTCTGTAGGTTCACATCCCGTGAATTTATGTTGGAGTTTGTGAACTGAAAACAAGCTCAATCCGGGTACTTAAGTATGTGTACCGGTATGCGTACTTGAGTGGGTTATTTTCTAAAAACATTTTATTCGTGAACCAAGACATTTATAAATTAAGGAATGCAATCTTTGCAAACCGTGGCTATAATGTTCATGAATCGATTCGAGTGAATCAAAATCGTTTTTGCTTCAATTGTGTCTTATATACTTCTATGAGATCAAAGAAATTGAACAACTCTCTAACTAGTTCTTTTGAGTCATTTGAACTAGTTACGGTGAATATGAATAAGGATGATATGAAAGTGCTCATATGGATAACCATTGGTTAACTATTGTTGAACCAACTAGGTGTACACGTTTAGGTACGGTTACTCAAAACTAAACGAACGTGCATTTCATTTGTGTATAACAAGCTAAGTTCAATATAACGGTTGAAAGATATTAGCTTGAATCTAATCAGGTTTTCATCTAATGGTGAATATTGAATGCTTTGCTACGAAGGTAACTTAGATTGCAAACCCTGATTTTGAGACTATATAAAGGAGAACTCTAGCAACTGGGAAACCTAATCCCCACACCTCCTGTGTGATACTAGTTGTATAAGATAGAGTCGATTCTCCTTTAACCTTAGGTTTCTATCGAGACCATGTAGGTTAACAACTTAAAGACTTCATTGGGATTGGGAATCCAGACCCAACTATTTTTTTGTAGTTGCGTGATCTGATCTTGCTGTTTCTATCGTATTTGAGTACAATCGTAAAATTGGCTTGAGATTAATTTCTCCGATAGGCAAGATAGAAAAGTAGTCACAAACACCTTCGTCTCATCGTTTGTGATTCCATAATATCTTATTTCACTAGTCGATTAAGATTATTGTGAGGTGATTGATAATTCTATGCTGTTCTTCGGGAATATAAGTCCGGGTTATCGATTGGTTCCTGTTCACCTTGATTTATCAAAAGACGGAACAAAACTCATAGGTTTATCTGTGATAGATAGATTTATCTATTCAATAGACTTTTCTATGTGAGACAGATTTTTTAATTAAAGTCTTCGACTTTGGTTCCTGTTCATATATGCCATTTCCCCAGATCTTCAGCATCATATGACTACGTGCACAAAGTCTAAAGAAGCCTGGGATATCTTAGAAACCGTATTTTAAGGGAATACCTATGAAAAGGAAGCTAGGCTTCAAAACCTAAATTCCAATTTGGAAAACCTTCGTATGGCAGATGAAGAATCATTTGATGAGTTTAATCACAAAGTGTCTTAAATTGTTAATGCATCCTTTGCATTGGGTAAGACTATTCCTTAAAAGGACATTGTGATGAAGATTCTCAGATCTCTGCCATCGAGATACGATTCTAAGAAGCATGCCATCGTTGAAGGAAATAATCTCGGAACGCTTTCCAGAAATACTCTGGTTGGGAAGTTAAAGATCTTTGATCATGAGCATATATCCATATCTGGGAAGGATGTTGCTTTCAAAGCACAAAAGAACACTAAATTACTTGATGAAAATAAAAGTGTTTGCATCTCTGAAGATGATCTTTTTGAGGCTGATTCATCAGATGAAGATCTTGACAAGTCAGTCTCGTTGATCACAAGACAGTTTAGGGATCTTCTTTTGAAGAGAAGTAAACGGTTCTCCAGAGATAAATCCAGGTCGTCAGATAAACCCCATAATCGTTTTCCTCCTAAAAACAGGGATAATGATGAAACTGATGACGAGGATATGCCTCAGTGCTTAAAGTGTAAACGTTTTGGTCATTTTGCAAATGAGTGTCCAAATCGAAAGAAATACACTGGGAACAAAGGTCTTACTGCAACTCTTGATGAAATGTCTGACAACTATGATTCTAATGAAAACGAAAAGTCAAGTGTTGCACTTCTTTGTGAAAATATTGATTTTGATAATTGTAGCAATACATACATCAATCTCGATAGTCTTTCAGAAGAAACCTCAACCTTTCTGGAAGTAAAAATTGACCTTTCTGTTGGAAACTCTCTGTCAAACTTTTCAGGTTCTACTATGTGTCTGGCAGCTTGCACATCTCAGATGCCTGAATCATGTTTCAGGTTGACATGATCTTATTGTTCGCTCAAATGCCATGAACTGTCAAAGTGTTTCAAGTATAAACAAACTGAGGCATGTCAACAAACTTCAACGAAGAGCGAATCGATTAGCAAACAAGCTCAAACTTGTTCAAAAGACCGCTGAGGTATGTAAGATTTTATCTTCGTAAAAGAAGTTAGTTTCCAAGGATAAGACAAGACCACTAGTGAAGAAAGTATGGTCTAAACATTCTTAGCGACAGGGTTCAATGAATTCCGTTCAAAGAGGTCATGGTGGACAAATTGTTGTTCACCGCAGCACAACTTGATTGTGTTGCTTGGTGCATCTTGTCTCATGTGCCTGATCAAAAGAGATAAGATTGTGAACACCTCAGGCTTTAGGAAAAGAAAATTTTCAGTCTTATCTTTCCTTAGCATTGCTGTGTCTTGCAAATTTGGAATTCTTCCATATCTAATTGATATTGGAAAGGACTTCCCTGGTCAATTAATAAAAGAGGGTTATTCTTGACAATTCTACCCTACTTAGGGTTGTGAGTTGTGCGTGCACGAACCTGTGTTTATGTTAGAGCACTGTCGGTCGAACTCGCAAACGTTGCTATCTAAAGCTTGTTTGTAAAGTTTAGTTTCCAAAACTATAAGTCTTGATTTCTAGTTTACTTATAGCTTAGTCTCGGACTAGGATAGTAAGTGTAGTTGAGATCTAGACTCAAAAGCTTTCATCATGCAAAGACAAAGAACTACTCAAGGAACTCGTGGATCTTCATCAACAAAAAGGTATGTGGAGACATGAACTTATCTATCACTCAAAATTATATCTATTTTATCTCCTATCTTGAGACAAAAGTCGTATTGCTATATAGACTTCGATTATACACATTTGCTATTTCGAGCAGAGTTTATCTCGCTTATCTTTTTATCGAAATATGTGTTGGAAAGCTTTCGCTTTGGCCGAGTTCATCTTTACTCATGACGAAAGTCATGTTATTGTTTCAATCTCTAGAAATTCACTTTGATGAAAAATAGTGTGTGAATAACCGCTATATATAACATCCTCGAAGAATGTTTCAATGATTGAAATGAGAGTTTATAATATATAACCTTGAATGGATATAAACATTTTATGTGAACTCATATTTGGGTAAGTCCAAAATCCTTGAACTAAAGTATGCGTACTTTGCTGTTTAGGATAATCGGAGCTAAGTCCGCGTACCTGTACGCGTATTGTCGGAAGTTCACATCCCGTGAATTTCTGCTGGAGTTTGTGAACTGAAAACAAGCTCAGTCCGGGTACTTAAGTATGCGTACCCGTATGCGTACTTAAGTGGGTTATTTTCTAAAAACGGTTTATTCGTGAACTGAGACATTTATCAATTAAGGAATGCATATTTGCAAACCGTGGATTTAATGTTCATGAATCGATTCGAGTGAATCAAAATAATTTTTGCTTCGATTATGTCTTGTATACTTCTATGAGATCTAAGCAATTGAACAACTCTCTAACTAGTTCATTTGAGTCACTTGAACTAGTTATGGTTAAGATGAATAAGGTTGATATGAAAGTGCTCATATGGCTAACCATTGGTTAACTACTGTTGAACCAACTAGGTGTACACGTTTAGGTATGGTTACACAAACCTAAATGAACGTGCATTTCATTTGTGTATGACAAGGTAAGTTCGATCTAACGGTTGAAAGATATTAGATTGAATCTAATCAGGTTTTCATCTAACGGTGAATATTGAATGCTTTGTTACCAAGGTAACTTCGATTACAAACTCTGAGTTGGAGACTATATAAAGGAGAACTCTAGCAACTGGGAAACCTAATCCCCACACCTCCTGTGTGATACTAGTTGTATAAGCTAGAGTCGATTCTCCTTTAACCTTAGGTTTCTATCGAGACCCTATAGATTAACGACTTGAAGACTTCATTGGGATTGTGAAGCCAGACCCAACTATTTTCTCTGTAGTTACATGATCTAATCCTTCTGTTTTTATCGTATTTGAGTACAATCGTAAGATTGGCTTGAGATTAATTTCTCCGATAGGAAAGATAGAAAAGAAGTCACAAACATCTTCGTCTCATCATTTGTGATTCCACAATATATTATTTCTCTAGTCGATTAAGATTATTGTGAGGTGATTGATAATTCTAGGCTGTTCTTCGGGAATATAAGTCCAGGTTATCGATTGGTTCCTGTTCACCTTGATTTATCAAAAGACGGAACAAAACTCGTAGGTATTTCTGTGGGAGACAGATTTATCTATTCTTGTAGACTTTTTTATGTGATATAGATTTGTTTATTAAAGTCTTCGACTTTGGGTCGTAGCAACTCTTAATTGTGGGTGAGATCAGCTAAGGGAATCAAGTGCGTAGTATCATGCTGGGATTAGAGACGTAAGAAGTGCAAATGTACCTTGGATCAGTGTGAGATTGATTGGGGTTCAACTACAGTCCAGACCGAAGTTAGTTTGTAGTAGGCTAGCGTCTGTAGCGGCTTCATACAATGTGTGTTCAATCTGGACTAGGTCCCGGGGTTTTTATGCATTTGCAGTTTCCTCGTAAACAAAACTTATGGTGTCTGTGTTATTTCTTTTCCGCATTATATTTTGTTATATAATAAAATATCACAGGTTGTGCGTTGAATCGATCAATTGGTAAATCCAACCTTTGGTTGTTGATTGAAATTGATTGATCCTTGAACATTGGTATTTGGTACCGTTCAAGTTATTTCTCTTGTATTCAATCAGGCTCACAGATTTATATTTGTTTGAGTAAGGATTGAATCGAGAAATTGAGATATAACTCCTTGATATACTTTTTATTAAGATTAAGTCTGACTGTCTAGTTGATTCTCTTAAAATTATATTGGAGTTAGTCCATACAGATTGCTAAATGAAATATTGGGTGAGGTTGTTAGACCCCCGCTTTTTCAATTGGTATCAGAGCAGGCAAACACGTTTAAGACCTCATAAGTTTGTGTTTGTAGCGATCTGATTATGGACAAGTCTATCTCTAATAACGTACCAGGTCAGAAATCACAAGATGATTTTCAAAGCTTGAATTCACCTGAGAGAACTGTCACATTTGAGTCAATATCTAAAAATTCTCCAAATGTAGAAATTGTTGATTGGGAAACACGCCTAGAAGAACAGTTGGATGAACTTTCTGATGAAGGTGATTCAGATATTAATAGAGATGTTTATAAGGAAGTCTCTGTGTATGTTAAGTTTTTGGATTCGTTGAAAATTAAGAAGATTACAACCTCTCATGTCACACCTATTCTGACTCCTCTCTGTCGTGAAAACAAGAAATTGAAAAGGATTTACGGAGGTCTTTATGGGTGGAATCGCTCTTGCGAATCGATCCTCAAAGATTCCGAGGAAAACCTAATTAGAAAGTCACTTGAATATGATAATGTTTATCAAAAATACTTCTTGTTTGAAGAGAAACTTGCAGAAACTGAAGCAAGGATTAACTCTCAGCAAACGAGTTTTGATGACAGAGAAAACGTTTTTCTCGCTCGATAAAAACGTCTTGAGGCTGATTTAGCTGCTGCTCTTGACAAAATCAAGATGTTGGAAGATGACTTGAAAAAGTTCAATACTAGTTCAAGCAAATTAACCACTATGCTAGGAGCAGGTAAAAATCATCGTGATACACGAGGATTGGGGTATAAGGGAATATATGCTCCAAGTATTATCAAAGAGGTAAAATTTGTCAAGGCTAGTGATTCTTCTCAACAAAAGGTTTCCACTGATGGCAAAAGTGAAATACCTTCACCGGCAGTTAAGGTTCAAAAGAGCAAAGTATATCAACCTCCAAAGTCATCACACATGGATCGAGGTAAGAACATTCTTTAAGTTTGCCACTATTGCGGAAATAATGATCACTTGGAAAGGAGATGTCGTTTCCGTATAAGGAATGAGAAACTTCATGATGTTCTTGTTTGGGAATCACAAGAAGTTGTGAAACCAAGATCATATGTTAAGACTAATCCTCTTAACGTTACAGGTTGTAACTGTCCAACCTTTAGGCAAAGGAATCAGTGCTGTGATAAACCTAGATTTTCCTATAAATGTCATACGAATCCTTTTCACAATCGTAATGGTCATTAGAAGGATAACTTCGTAAAGACGAAGACAAGATCCAATGCACCCAATTGGAGAAAGACTAACTTGCAAAAGAATAGTCAATCCATTTCTCTTTCGAGAATTCTAGAAGAGAGTAATGGGAAAAAGGTTCATATTGTTCCTAAACGCACTCAAAAGTGGGTACCAAAGAAAGCCTATGATACTTTGAGTATGAAAAGGAATGATCTCCCAGAAAATTCCATGACTATGGAGAAGGAAGTATCCATGATGTTGGAACTTACAAAGTTCTTTGGAAAGATGGGTTTGGAAGTGAAAAGTTCTAAATGCGATCTCTTTCATGATAATCCAAAAATGAAACAGAATAAGCCAAAAACTATAGATGGTGAAAATTCCATAGTTACGGAAAAGTCTGTTTTAGTCACTTGTGGTGAGCAAGACATTGTTAACCTCAACACAACTTGATTGTGTTGAAAGTGCATCCTCACCAAGGAATGCCCTGTTATGTATACGGTGAGGGAAGCACGAGAATTGGGGCGCACAGATTATGTTTGGTAAGGCTGTAGAATTCGATTGGATTCATCTAAAAAGGTATGTCTATAAACTTGAGCAAGATTTGTGGTTTTATTTATTTTCTTAGAGTACTTATAATGATCCATGTACCTTTCTTATCATTTCTACCTAACTTGATATGTGTGTAAGGTTCTTAAATGTTTAGGTTTGAAAATAGTAGTTCGGGATGTTTGGACTTCATGGTAGACATACCAGGTATGCATACCATCATTTAAAATCAAAATCCAGAATTTTAGTACGCATACCCGTTTGCATACTGTTCCTGGTTATGAAAATTCGTTTGCACACCCGTATGCATACTTGCCCGTAGACGTCGATATTCAGTAAACTTGTGTTGGTCGTAACTTCTTCGTCCGAACTCGGAATGACCTCATTCTTTTTGCATACTCTTCCTCTTTGAATTCTCATCTTCTCTTCAAAATGGAGATGAGAATTCTTTGAATTTGGATGAGTTGAGGTTGGTCTTTGTCCTGTATCTTGTTTTTGAGTGTTTTGCTCCGTTTTGTCGCACTTGTTCTACTTCTCTTGGACTTGGGCACTTGGATTCTTGGAGTAATTCTCTTCTAAGCTCATTTGTAGCTTTTACAAGAATGATGTTGGTGAATCACAAAGAAGTAAGTTCAAGAAAGGGAGGTAGTACGCATTGCTATGGGATTCTTGAATGTTCACAACCATCTTATGTGAACTATGATGCATGGTATTTAATGACTTTATATGTTCTTCTTTGTTAAGAAAATCTTTTTATATGCTTTTGGTATCCATTATTGGTGTAAATCCGTGCGAAAAAGATTGATTCTACCTTCTAAAGGCAAAGATTGTTTTTGCAGTATAAATCTGTATGGTTTTGTATATTGCAAATTGTTATGGGATATGTGTGTTGGCGTCCATGAACTATGATTGTTCCATACGTGGTCAAAAGTTAAGTCTTTCATATGTCAGTATGCAAGTATTGATAAAAGATTGAATGAACTTTTGATAAAGAAAAGTTAAGCCTATTATTTCATTATGAAAAAATATTGATGGAAGATAGGATGAACTTTTGTTTACAAATATTAAAGTCTATTATATGTCATTGTGCAAATAGTGATGAAAAATAGAATGAATCTTTGTTTATTCCGCAGTATTGATATTCCCTGATCCATATCTTTATGTAAATACTGTGCGGCTCCGTAAGTTCTCTTATGTGAGCATTTCCTATTAAATTAATCATGGGTTCTCTTGTGGTTAATTTAATTGAGATTTTTGGATACAAATTCACATTCTTATGTGGTTTGTTAATGTCCAAAGAAATCCTTCTTTTCTCGTGAAATTAAGGTCGCTCTTGTTGTTATTTCGGGAATGACATTTTATGGGGGAGAGTTCTTAATTGAACTTGTGCTTAATTGCCAAATCTTTGTGGGGAGTGCGGCTGTGGAATATTATAGGGGTTATCTTGTATCTTTATAAACTCCTTGATGAATGCATTTAGTTTCGACTATATGATTGCATTTAAAAAAGTTGATATGTACTTTCTTTTGGTCATGAAGTGTCTCTATGGAAATTTCATTAGGATCCAACTAGTTTTCGTACCTTTTCCAATTTTATTGACAAAAAGGGGGAGAATTAATGTGTAGTTCACACTACAAATACATATGGTTTTCAGATCATTATGTAAGGGGGAGTGGTTTTCATGTGAGATGAAGTATTGACTAAGGGGGAGTGATACATATCACCATAGTATTGTTGTCGAAGTTGTGATACAATTGAACTTTGATGCTGTGTAATAATACTATGACACTGTGTAACAATGATTGAGAGCTTTTGTTTTCTCATTGTTATGGCTACGGATCTTCAACAACGGTTATGCTGATTTGAATATCTTTGAAATCATTGGAGTACTTGGAAGTGACGAATATTTCGAGTAATGTTGTAGAACCAAGGAGATCATGCATGTGGATGAGAAATTGTAAATTTTATTTATTTTGTATTCCATTTGTATTGATAGTTTTGTCACTAAAATTTACAAAGGGGGAGATTATTAGAGCACTGCTCGGTCGAACTCGCAAGCGTTGCTATCTCAAGCTTGTTTGTCAAGTTTAGTTGCCAAAACTATAAGTCTTGATTTCTAGTCTACTTATAGCTAAGTCTCGGACTAGGATAGTAAGTGTAGTTGATCTCTAGACTCCACGGCGTTCATCATGCAAAGACGAAGAACTACTCAAGGAACTGGTGGATCATCATCCACAAAAAGGTATGTGGAGAGTTGAACTTATCTATCACTCAAAATTCTATCTATTTCATCTCCCATCTTGAGACAATAGTCGTATTGCTATATAGACTTCGATTATACACATTTGCTATTTCGAGCAGAGTTTATTTCGCTTATCTTTTTCTCGAAATATCTGTTGGTAAACTTTCGCTTTGGCCGAGTTCATCTTTACTCATGACGAAAGTCATGTTATTGTTTCAATCTCTTGAAAATCGCTTTGATGAAAAATTGTGTGTGAATAACCGCTATATATAACATCCTCTAAGAATGTTTCAGTGATTGAAATGAGAGTTTAGAATATATAATCTTGAATGGATATAAACATTGTATGTGAACTCATACTTGTGTAAGTCCAAAATCCTTGGACCAAAGTATGCGTACTTTGCTGTTTTGGATAACCGGAGCTAAGTCCGCGTACCTATACGCGTACTGTCGGATGTTCAAATCCCGTGAATTTCTTATGGAGTTTTTGCAATGAAAAAAAGCTCAGTACGGGTACTTAAGTATGCGTACCCATATGCGTACTTAAGTGGGTTATTTTCTAAAAACGGTTTATTCGTCAACTAAGACATTTATAAATTAAGGAATGCATATATGCAAACTGTGGCTATAATGTTCATGAATCGATTCGAGTGAATCAAAATCATTTTTGCTTCAATTGTGTCATGTATACTTCTATGAGATCTAAGCAATTGAACAACTCTCTAACTTGTTCATTTAAGTCACTTGAACTAGTTATGGTGAAGATGAATAAGGTTGATATGAAAGTGCTCATATGGCTAACCATTGGTTAACTACTGCTGAACCAACTAGGTGTACACGTTTAGGTACGGTTACACAAAACTAAATGAACGTGCATTTTATTTGTGTATGACAAGCTAAGTTCGATCTAACGGTTTAAAAATATTAGCTTGAATCTAATCAGGTTTTCATCTAACGGTGAATATTGAATGCTTTGTTACCAAGGTAACTTAGATTGCAAACCCTGATTTGGAGACTATATAAAGGAGAACTCTAGCAACTGGGAAACCTAATCACCACACCTCCTGTATGATACTAGTTGTATAAGCTAGAGTCGATTCTCCTTTAACCTTAGGTTTCTATCGAGACCCTGTAGGTTAACGACTTGTAGACTTCATTGGGATTGTGAAGCCAGACCCAACTATTTTCTCTGTAGTTGCGTGATCTGATCCCGCTGTTTCTATCGTATTTGAGTACAATCATAAGATTGGCTTTAGATTACTTTCTCCGATAGGCAAGATAGAAAAGAAGTCACAAACATCTTCGTCTCATCGTTTGTGATTCCGCAATATCTTGTTTCGCTAGTCGATTAAGATTATTGTGAGGTGATTGATAATTCTAGGCTATTCTTCGGGAATATAAGTCCGGGTTAGCGATTGGTTCATGTTCACCTTGATTTATCAAAAGACGGAACAAAACTCGTAGGTATTTCTGTGGGAGAAAGATTTATCTATTCTTGTAGACTTTTCTGTGTGATACAGATTTGTTTATTAAAGTCTTCGACTTTGGGTCGTAGCAACTCTTAGTTGTGGGTGAGATCATCTAAGGGAATCAAGTGCGTAGTATCCTTCTTAGATCAGAGACGTAAGGAGCACAACTGTACCTTGGATCAGTATGAGATTGATTGGAGTTCAACTACAGTCCCAACCGAAGTTAGTTTGTAGTAGGCTAGTGTCTGTAGCGGATTAATACAGGGTGTGTTCAATATGGACTAGGTCCCGGGGTTTTTCTGCATTTGCGGTTTCCTCGTTAACAAAACTTCTGGTGTCTGTGTTATTTCTTTTCCGCATTATATTTTGTTATATAATTGAAATATCACAGGTTGTGCGTTGAATCGATCAATTGGTAAATCCAACCTTTGGTTGTTGATTGAAATTGATTGATCCTTAAAAATTGGTCTTTGGTACCGTTCAAGTTATTTCTCTTGTATTCAATCAGGCTCGCAGATTTCTATTTGTTTGAGTAAGGATTGAATCGATAAATTGAGATATAACTCCTTGATATACTTTTTATTAAGATTGAGTCTGACTGTCTAGTTGATTCTCTTAAAAGTATATTGGAGTTAGTCCATACAGATTGCTAAGCGAAATATTGGGTGAGGTTGTTAGACCCCCGCTTTTTCAGTTTAAAGGTTTCGTAACCCTACATTCCTTTTCCTTCCCTGGGACTCTTTTTATCTTAAGACTACTTGTTGAGTTTAAATTGTGAATTCCTCTCACAAACCCATACTCATATGGATACTCCAAGCATCATGTCTTCTGATAGAAAAGATGTTAATATGATTGTTAAGCCATCAATCATGAAGGAAAAAGAAAAATCTCCGTTACCTCCAACTTTGAAAAGAAAAAGAAGGAATGTGAGGAAGCCAAGAGTTGTTCCTTCAAATTCTCAGAAGTTTTCTGATGTTCTTGAAGAGTTGAAGGAAACAAGGAAGGAGATTCAACAAATAAAGGCTTTTGTTATGAGAACTCTTGAAATTTAGAAGGCCCTGGTTCGACATCATCAGCCTAAAAGGTTTGTTGGAATTGACTCTTATCTTCACGAACCGTATGTTCCAATGGTTGTTGACGACAAGGAGTTCGGGGACGATAAAGAATTTTTCAGAGGTCTCAATGTCTAGGAAAATTCTTATGAGAATTTATTCTTGTGTTTTTAAGAAGGGTAACTAGGGTTTGGAATAGCCATTAATATGAGTACACATAGCTATTTCCAACGATCTTCATCTTCAATGTTTTTAGATTTATTTATTTAAATTCTAAAGTTTATTTGGAAGAAGATTTTGCAGTATTAATCTTTATGGTTTTATATATTGCGACTTGTTATGGGATATGTATGTTTGCGTCCGTGAACTGTGATTGTCCCATACGTGGTCAAAAGTTAAGTTCTTCATATGTCGATATGCAAGTATTGATAAAAGATTGAATGAACTTTTGACAAATAAAAGTTAAGCCTTTTATGTCATTAGGAAAATATTGATGAAAGAAATGATGAACTTTTGTTTACAAAGATTAAAGTCTATTATATGTCATTGTGCAAAGAGTGATGGAAAATAGAATGAATCTTTGTTTATTCCGCAGTATTGATCTTCCCTGATCCATATTTTTATGTATATATTGTGCGGCTCCGTAAGTTTTCTTATGCGAGCATTTCCAATTGAATTAATCATGGGTTCTCTTATGGTTAATTCAGTTGAGATTTTTGGATACAAATTCATGTTTCATGAGATTTGTTAATATCCAAAGAAATCCTTCTTTTCTCGTGAAAGTAAGGTCGCTATTGTTGTTCTTTCGGGAATGACATTTTTGGGGGAGAGTTCTTAATTAAACTTGTGCTTAATTGCCAAATCTTTGTGGGGAGTGCGGCTGTGGAATATTATATGGGTTATCTTGTATCTTTATAAACTCCTTGATGAATGCATTTAGTTTCGACTATATGATTGCATCTAAAAAAGTTGATATGTACTTTCTTTTGGTCATGAAGTGTCTCTATGGAAATTTCATTAGGATCCCATTAGTTTTCGTACCTTTGCCAATTTTATTGACAAAAAGGGGGAGAATTAATGTGTAGTTCACACTACAAATACATATGGTTTTCGAATCATTATGTAAGGGGGAGTGGTTTTCATGTGAGATGAAGTATTGACTAAGGGGGAGTGATACATATCACCATAGTATTGTTGTCGAAGTTATGATACAATTGAACTTTGATGCTGTGTAATAATATTATGACACTGTGTAACAATGATTGAGATCTTTTGTATTCTCATTGTTATGGCTACGGATCTTCAACAACGTTGATGTTGATTTGAATATCTTTGGAATCATTGGAGTACTTGGAAGTGACGAAGATTTCGAGTAATGTTGAAGATCCAAGGAGATCATGCATGTGGATGAGAAGCTGCAAAGTTAATTTATTTTGTATTCAATATGTATTGATAGTTTTGTCACTAAAATTGACAAAGGGGGAGATTGTTAGAGCACTGCTCGGTCGAACTCGCAAGCGTTGCTATCTCAAGCTTGTTTGTCAAGTTTAGTTGCCAAAACTATAAGTCTTGATTTGTAGTCTACTTATAGCTAAGTCTCGGACTAGGATAGTAAGTGTAGTTGAGCTCTAATCTCTAAGGCGTTCATCATGCAAAGACGAAGAACTACTCAAGGAACTGGTGGATCTTCATCGACAAAAAGTTATGTGGAGACTTGAACTTTTCTATCACTCAAAAGTATATCTATTCTATCTCCTATCTTGAGACAAAAGTCGTATTGCTATATAGACTTCGATTATACACATTTGCTATTTCGAGCCGAGTTTATCTCGTTTATCTATTTCTCGAAATATGTGTTGGTAAGCTTTTGCTTTGGCCAAGTTCATCTTTACTTGTGACGAAAGTCATGTTGATTGTTTCAATCTCTTGAAAATCGCTTTTATGAAAAATAGTGTGTGAATAACCGCTATATAACATCCTCTAAGAATGTTTCAATGATTGAAATGAGAGTTTAGAATATATTACCTTGATTGGATATAAACATTGTATGTGAACTCCTACTTGTGTAAGTCCAAAATCCTTGAACCAAAGTATGCGTACTTTACTGGTTTAGGATGTCCGGAGCTAATTCCGCGTACCCGTACGTGTACTGCCGGAAGTTCACATCCCGTGAATTTCTGCTGGAGTTTGTGAACTAAAAACAAGCTCAATCCGGGTACTTAAGTATGTGTACCGGTCTGCGTACTTGAGTGGGTTATTTTCTAAAAACGGTTTATTCGTGAAATAAGATATTTATAAATTAAGGAATGCAATCTTTGCAAACCGTGGATATAATGTTCATGAATCGATTCGAGTGAATCAAAATCGTTTTTGCTTCAATTGTGTCTTATATACTTCTATAAGATCTAAGCAATTGAACAACTCTCTAACTAGTTCTTTTGAGTCATTTGAACTAGTTATGGTGAAGATGAATAAGGTTGATATGAAAGTGCTCATATTGGTTAACTATTGTTGAACCAACTAGGTGTACACGTTTAGGTACGGTTACTCAAACCTAAATGAAGTTACATTTTATTTGTGTATAACAAGCTAAGTTCGATCTAACGGTTGTAAGATATTATCTTGAATATAATTAAGTTTTCATCTAACGGTGAATATTGAATGCTTTGTTACCAAGGTAACTTAGATTGCAAACCCTGATTTGGAGACTATATAAAGGAGAACTCTAGCAACCGGGAAACCTAATCCACACACCTCCTATGTGATACTAATTGTATAAGCTAGAGTCGATTCTCCTTTAACCTTAGGTTTCTATCGAGACCCTATAGGTTAACGACTTAAAGACTTTATTGGGATTGTGAATCCAGACCCAACTATTTTTTATGTAGTTGCGTGATCTGATTTTGTTGTTTCTATCGTATTTGAGTACAATTGTAAGATTAGCTTGAGATTAATTTCTCCGATAGGCAAGATAGAAAAGTAGTCACAAACAACTTCATCTCATCGTTTGTGATTCCACAATATCTTGTTTCGCTAGTCGATTAAGATTATTGTGAGGTGATTGATAATTCTAGGCTGTTTTCGGGAATATAAGTCCGGGTTATCGATTGGTTCCTGTTCACCTTGATTTATCAAAAGACAGAACAAAACTCGTAGGTTTATCTGTGGGAGACAGATTTATCTATTCAATAGACTTTTCTATGTGCGACAGATTTGTTTATTAAAGTCTTCGACTTTGGGTCGTAGCAATTCTTAGTTGTGGGTGAGATCAACTAAGGGAATCAAGTGCATAGTATCCTGCTGGGATCAGAGACCTAAGGAGCACAACTATACCTTGGATAAGTGTGAGATTGATTTGGGTTCAACTACAGTCCACACCGAAGTTAGTTTGTAGTAGGCTAGTGTATGTAGCGGCTTAATACAATGTGTGTTCAATATGGACTAGGTTCCAGGTTTTTTATGTATTTGCGGTTTCCTCGTTAACAAAACTTCTGGTGTCTGTGTTATTTATTTTCCTCATTATATTTTGTTATATAATTTAAATATTACAGGTTGTGCGTTGTATCGATCAATTGGTAAATCCAACCTTTGGTTGTTGATTGAGTTTGGATTGAATCGAGAAATTGAGATATAACTCTTTGATATACTTTTTATTAAGATTGAGTCTGACTGTCTAGTTTTTTCTCTTAAAAGTATATTGGAGTTAGTCCATACAAATTGCTAAGAGAAATATTGGGTGAGGTTGTTAGACCCCCGTTTTTTCACAACCTTTGGTTGTTGATTGAAATTGATTGATCCTTGAACATTAGTCTATGGTACAGTTCAAGTTATTTCTCTTGTATTCAATCAGGCTCGCAAATTCCTATTTGTCTGATTGCGGATTTAATCGAGAAATTGAAATATAACTCTTTGATATACTTTTTTTAAGATTGAGTCAAACTTTCTAGTTGATTCTCTTGAAAGTATATTGGAGTTAGTCCATACATATTGCTAAGCGAAATATTGGGTGAGGTTGTTATACCCCCGCTTTTTCAATTGGTATCAGAGCAGGCAAACAAATTTAAAGACCTTATAAGTCTGTGTTTGTAGCAATCAAATTATTATGGACGAGTCTATCTCTAATAACATACCAGGTCAGAAATTACCAGATGATATTCAAAGCTTGAATTCACCTGAGAGAACTATCACATCTAAATCAATATCTAAAAATTCTCTGAATGTAGAAATTGTTGATTGGGAAACAGGCCTAGAAGAACAGTTGGTTTAACTTTCTGATAGAGATGTTGATGAGGAAGTTCCAGAGTATGTTAAGTTTTTGGATTCATTGAAAATGAAGAAGATTACAACTTCTCATGTCACACCTCTTCTGACTCCTCTCTATCGAGAAAACTAGAAATTGAAAAGGATTTACGGAGGTCTTTATGGTTGGAATCGCTCTTGCGAATCGATCCTCAAAGATACCGAGGAAAACCTGAGTAGAAAGTCACTTGAATGTGATCGTGTTTATCAAATACTCTTCTTGTTAGAAGAGAAACTTGTAGAATTGAAGCAAGGATTAACTCTCAGCAAGCAAGTTTTGATGACAGAGAAGGCACGTATCTCGCTCGACAAAAACGCCTTGAGGATGATTTAACTGCTGCTCTTGATAAAATCAAGATGTTGGAAAATGACTTGAAAAAGTTCAATACTAGTTCAAGAAAATTAACCACTATGCTAGGAGCAAGTAAAAATCATCGTGATACACGAGGATTGGGCTATAAGGGAATAGATGCTCCAAGTACTAGCAAAGAGGTAAAATTTGTCAAGGATAGTGATTCTTCTCAACAAAAGGTTTCCACTGATGGCAAAAGTGAAATACCTTCACCGGAAGTTAAGGTTCGAAAGAGAAAAGTATATCAACCTCCAAAGTCAGCACATACGGATCGAGGTAAGAACATTCCTTATGTTTGCCACTATTGCGAAAATAAAGGTCACCTGGAAAAGAGATGTCGTTTCCGTATAAGGAATGAGAAACTTCATGATGTTCTTGTTTTGGCATCACAAGAAGTTGTGAAACCAAGATCATATGTTAAGACTAATCCCCTTAACGTTACAGGTTGTAACTGTCCAACCTTTAGGTAAAGGAATCAGTGCTGTGATAAACCTAGATTTCCCTATAAACGTCATACGAATCCTTCTCACAGTCATAATGGTTATCAAAAGGATAACTTCGTAAAGACGAAGACAAGATCTGATGCTCCCAATTGGAGAAAGACTAACCTGCAAAAGAATAGTCAATCCAATTCTCTTTCGAGAAATCTAGAAGAGAGTAATGGGAAGAAGGTTCATATTGTTCCCAAACGCACTCAGAAGTGGGTACCAAAGAAAGCCTATGATACTTTGAGTGTGAAAAGGAATGATCTCCCAGAAAATTCCATGACTGTGTGTTAATGGTGGTTTTCGGTTCAGGGTCAAAATTGTGAAACCCTGTTTTTAATGCGTTGTCATCCTGCAAAGGAACAGAAGCCATTTGAAAGTGATGAGTGCAAAAACCTCTTCGCTCACGGATGTATTGAGCAATTCAATATATATATATAAATTCACTTAGAATGGTGCATACAACAACGATCCCAAATATTCTGTGAATTTTATTCCCCACCGGTATTATTCACTAATGCATTGACTTGCTTGGTATTTTCCTATGCTATGTTCCCAGCCGAACTCTCAATATTGGCATGACATGACGATTAGTGTTCACTCGCAACGGAGTAGCATGAATCTCCCGAAGTGTCAGTATTGAGACTTGCATGAAAAACACTCACGTATGCTACACCACTCTCTGACAAAGAGATCGGCGTGTCGACACACTTTTAATTAAAAGTTAGATCGATCGACGCGTTTAAATTCCTTAAGGAAAATCTAGGTTGTCCATGTAAGTCTTAAAAAACGATCACGGCCACACGATTTGGCCACGCAATTCAACAAGTCTAGCCTACTCCTAGCGGAACTAGGCGATCATCATGATGACCACCGGCGGGCTCACTAACATCCCAGCCGGTTGGAATCCATTTATTTCAATCGCAACACCCTCAAACGTTAGCCAGAACATGGGTGATCGCGCTGTTGAAAAATAAGGTCAAACGAGCTAAGACCGGCAAAAATGGTCTCAAAAAACATCACGACCGCCCATCTTAGCTAGCCTCGTTGGACGGCTTAGATCTTCCTTCGAATAATTAAATAAGTGCTAACGTGTTCACCGGCGACCCAACTCTATATATGGTCGATCGACCTACCCGCGGCGAGTCAAGAGGGCACCAAGCCGTTTGCCCCAAAGTAGGGTGAACGCGCTGTTTTGGAAGCCCTAGTTTGTGTTGCGGCAACGTACTGCTGTCGCAAATTGATCACGGTCGTCCATCTTCATCGGCCAAATTGAATGGCTTAGATCCAATTTCAGGCGGCCTAGAAGGCATCAACATGATCACCGACAGCCTGCCTTTGCACCTAACCGATCGGCCTATTCAAACTAATGTCCAGTGCCGTGAATCGATTGCCCAAAAGAGGGTTGGCCGCACGTCTCCTAAACCCTAAATTACATTAACGGCAATATGCAACTGCCGCAAATCATATCGTCCATCAAACTTCGCTAGCCTAGTCGGATAGTCTAGATTTGTTTTCAGGAGGCCAACAGGGTAGCATTGTGATCACCGGACACCCCTCCTCCACGGGGAGCGATCGACCAAGTGGTAGCTTACCATAGGGTTCTTAAACGATCACCAAAAGGTGGCCGGTCATGCTACCTTTTTTAAGACATTCAATTCGCGACTAATTTGAATGAGCTCTAAAACAACGATGTTTCCTGCACATCGATTATTTCCAGCTGCTTGTTTAAAAGCGATGCTTTATATACATCGATTATAAGCGATGTTTTATTCATTTCATAAATAATTTGACCTAAAAGCACTATGTGCTGCTATTAGCGGCGAGTCTCACGACTTGACCCATTCACTCGAGACATCAAACATGTCACAAATTGGGGGATGCTCACTGGGTATTGATCTGGCGGTTTACAGCGTGCGGCGTGCAACGTGCCCATTACGAGAAAGTGTCCGGAAAGGACGGACGGTTAACAGCAATGAGAGTAGTGGGTGAAAGTGTGACCAGTTTTCCCTCGTAATGGAAACGTGGTGATCACAACTTTTTACACAACCCCACTTCTCCACTGCTTAATCACCCCCACTTCCTACGAGATCAGGGTGCGCTCAATGACTTGTATAAATAGGTTTTTCAACCTATTTTCGAAAAAAACACAAGTGTTATCAACACAAGTATCCAGAAAACACCAAGAACTGATAGCTTACATTCTGCAAGCCAGTTCCATATTCTGATACAAGTCATAAAACAACCATACCTTCATAATTCAACATTTTGATCTCAAACACCTTCTTCGCTTCCCTCCCTAAGATCAACCCTTCTCCTTCACTCTGTGACCGAATTGAATCTGGAACGACCATTTCTTGGTTTAGGCCAGAGTCTTACAGATTGATATCTCGAATCTAAAAGTACTCCCATGCAGTGCATTTGTTTAGGGTTTGAATTCGTTTCTCATCAACACACCAAAATTTACCAAAAATAGCAGAATCAGTTTTTAACCCAAACAACTGGCGACCACAGTGGGAGATTAATCTCTCGGTTGTAAGATCAATTTTCAATTTCATTTCAATTTTCTCAAATTCAAGATGGTGGATCTTAGGTCTTGGTCAGTTACCAATCCTGAAGCTATGGGCACTGATGACACTCCTGGTGCCAATATCCCTGCCGTTAACACCGATGTACCGCCTGCCAGCACAGTCAACACATCGCACGGTGTTACATCCCATAGCACCAATACCAGTAACGCCGGAAGCATCCCTTTTGGTGTGACGCCTCCTATTACCAGAGCCAGAGCCGCTGCTACTCCTAATATTTCTTCTAGCATGACACCTTCAATCGTCACCAGGGCTGCCACCATTTCTTCATCGGGACGAGAGACCGGAGGAGCTAGAGGAAGCCAACCCCCTATCACCATTGTTGATTTGATGGAAAGACAAGAAGTTCTCGCTAAGGCTCAGGCGGATATGGTTACAACTTAGATAGAGGTACTCACTTTCCTGAAGACGCTAACGGAGCGACTACCACAAGAGCCACGTCAACCCATGGAGCCAATAAGGAGTACTTTTAACACTCCCAGCGCAAGCACTTCAACAGGGTGTGCCTTCATAGATGAGGAGGTTCGTGTTGCTCCTGAACGCTCATGAGAAAGGAATCAGCCACCCAACTTCATCACACGTGAGGATCTGGAGCGTCTCCTCCAAAATCGAGGCAAGTAAAACGCGGTGGACATGCACCAGCACCAACCTCCGTATCTTCCTGATGTGCAAAGAGCTTCTCAGTTTTCCCTCTATGATGGTACTGGTAATGCTCGTGAACACGTCTTTCATTTTCTGGAATCCTTGGGAGAAAACGAATACAATCATGTCATTCGCCTGAAAGAATTTTCAAAGTCGCTTACCGGAAGAGCGTACACCTGGTACAACAACATCCACCAAATAGCATATCCAACTGGTGTGAGATGGTCCCTGCTTTCTACAAGAAATATTTCTTTCTGTCTGAGCAAATCACCTTCTCAGACTTAGGAAGAATGTTTCAACGAAACAACGAGCATCCAAATGATTATGTCAAGAGGTTCAGAATTCAGGCGTTGGATTGTAACGACCCAAATGTGACCGAACAACAGCTGGTAGAGTCATACATTAACGGTATGGTTCCCATCTATCATGCTGTACCGGAAAACTTATGTTTCCAGACATTCTATAAACTCCATGAAGCTGCTAAGCGGTCATCTACAACAGCACCAGCATTGTTGGAAAGAACCAGACCAACCAGAGGTGAAGATGCACGCTAAACTCGAGGAAACATGCGCCTCATCATCAAGCAATATAACACTGGTCCCTATGTAGATGTAGTAAATGAATGAGGGAAAAGGAAAGCTCCAGCAGCGGAACAACAACCCAAGCGTACAACACCAGCACAGACAACCCCATCCCGGAAATCCGCGGCTAAGACTCCTGTGCAACAACAAGAAACTGGAGATGTTGCTCCATACTTCCCATTTCCAATGAATGAAGTCATTGAACTCCTGGAAGTATAGATTCAAGATGACGCCATCTAACTACCTCTTATCAGACGCCCACCAACTGAGGAAGATATGGCAAATCCCAAGTATTGCCGTTACCACAGGTTCGTCCATCATCCCACCAATGAATGCAACAAATTGAAGAGCATTTTCAGAGAGAAAATAGATGTGGGAGAACTTCAACTAGGCACTGAGGGAGTTCAAAGAGACCCTCTCCCAGTAAGAAGCTGCACGCTTCCTGGGGACTCTGCTCACAAAACCGTGTAATCTATGATGGAGCGTGTATATGAAATTCTTTATTTCTCCAAGGCACAACGTCGAGACATATTTGCAGCTCTCAATCGCATTGTGTCAGGCAAGCGACTGTTTTAAGTTGGAGAAACTACTTCTAAGCCCCAACTGATCGGTGCCTAATAATGCATATTTGTAGATCAATTTGTTGTCTTTTGTCACATCTCAAACGCTTTACTGTCCTATTTTAAGCCAACTTGTGTATTTTGCATCTTGAGGCATCGATAGTCTTTTTATGTTGTAAATATTGATAATTTGTGTTTGTTTGTATTTTTAGGAAAATAAAGAGAGCTTGGTTAGTAGAACTATTGTGGAAAGTGGAAATGTGGACCAAATGGTGACTAAAAATTTGAAGGAAATTATAGTGCGCAGTGGTACTATTGGACTGGCATGGACAAAGTGAAATTCCAAGTGTTGTTCACGTTCAAAGAAAAGAAAACAAAATAATTTCACTCTCAAATACCTAAGCTAGGTATTATTGCTCAACTCCCAAACATGCCCTTTATCACTCTTCCCGTTTCCTAGATCAGAATCAAAATTCATCTTCTTGGTTACTCCACCCGACAGCAGTACCTTCTCCCTGCTTTACTGTGTTTTTGCCTCCTGCAAGACCCCATCATCTCTACTACCAAGCCACCAGCACCCGTACCCGCCGACCTCTTTTCCCCTCTGACTGACAAACCCATACCCTACGTCCATCTTTCTCTAAATCAATCAAATGTTCAATTCGTACCCTAATTTTTATACCCATTTCACGCTAGCCCTAATTAACAGTGAGCTATCAGTAGCTAGGGTAGCGTGAGTTGAGAAAAAAAATGAAGAACAGTCTAATCATGTCTGCACATCATGCAATGGAAGGGGTGTTGGTTGTCAGAATTTCATGATGGTAACAACAGTAACTGGCGGCTTTGCCTGATTTTCTATTATTATTTGGTATACTACACAGAGATTGATAAGGGGGAGAAGCTTGTATAAATAGGGATGAGATTTTGTATCATAACTCAATCCCGGACTAGCCGGAGCAACTAGCAGTAGTAAATTAGGTTTAATTTCACTTTGTATTATGTTCTAAAATCTCTTCTAAGGCAGAGATGAAACCCTTTAATAATTAGAATTCTCTTATTTGATTTTACTTGTTCTTCTTCATGGAATTTTATTGATAAACATGTCTTAGTTTCTGAATTTTGTCAATTTGCTTTCACCTTGTATGTCAAGCATCCTAGGTAGTTTGGTTAACTCTTTGTCAAAATTCAAGCCTATGTGAACTGATTTTAGTTCAATTTTTGATTACTTGTGCCTTAGAAAGACAAGTAATGCTAGGGATTGACATATTAGCTGAGGTTAAGTCATATATGTGTACAAGTGATTATATCACATCTTCAAGGTAGCTTGAGGCTAGCATCTCTATAGCTCCTTGATTAATGGAGAACTAGTATATCAAATTAGGGATTCTACGCGTTTTGAGGGTGGATTCAAAGCCCTAGTTTATCTTTCATTGCCTTTTAATCTTATTGCTCTAGTATAATCATCAATTTCTCGTCGTATCGACACAACAAACCCCTTTTGTTACATTGTGATATAAATCAGTTTTGTTTTCCTCTAGCTTCAACTCTACACCCACCAAGTCCCTGTGGATCGACCTGTGCTTTCCCTGTGTTGCATATCGACACTGTTCACTTGTAGTTTATTACAATTGTAGGTATCTTTCTTAGCCTACCAAGTTTTTGGTGCCACTGCCGGGGAAAAGGAAGAAAGAGCCAAGGAAAAGGAAGAAAGAGCCGAGGACATAGATCAGACTTGTTGTTTGTCTCCCATTTTCATACTGGAGGTGCTTGGGAAGCTGCTGAGCAAATCAAGGAAGATGAGCAAAACAACCTGTTTGTCGTGCCTAAACCTGGTCTTATGTCGGCGGTACTGCGGAGACCCGTCGATTGGCCTACTGTCAGATATGATGTGCTTACTCTGTTGTGCCTTCTTTCGGTGTTGATGAGGCAATAAAGAAACCACTAATAGAGACAAGGAAAAGGAAAAAAAAGCCGAGGCCATAGATTAGACTTGTTGTTTGTCTCCCGTTTTCATACCGGAGGTAAGTCTTGTACCACGTTGAGCTGATTTCTTCCTTTGGTTGATATTTCCTGAATGGTTTTGATATTTTATATGCAAAAGTGCTTCATTTCTGTTAACAACTGTGAGCTAGTGACTCAATCGTTAGTTAAACACATTTTAATTGCTAAAATCAAAGACAAACCATATGTGGACAGGTAGACAATCTTAGGCAAGTTCCTTGAAATTGGGATAAGCTTGGTCTTAGTGACGATATATACATCTTTTTGGTGGCATATCTGAACTGGCAATAGGCAAACCAATTCTAAGGAGAGCCAAAAGCACCTCTCGTTGATCATTTTACATGCATCACTCTGTTTAGGATTCGGTAGAGCATTTATAATAAAAGTCATTTAGAAAAAAATCATGTCAGGATTTTGGACTAGTGTTAGGGATGAAAAATCATCGCATAAATCAATCAGAGAACTTGCACAAGAGCATGCTTCATGTTATGAGTTTCAAGTAGACCATGATGTCAATAATTATAGAGATTATTATGGACCTTTTCAGGGTCCTGAGCTTGAATATACAGACCCTACTCATTATTCTCACATGTATCATTCGCCACAAGGTGAAAATGAACATTTTTATAGTGCCTCACTCACGGATTCATCACTTTTGGATCAGATAGAGGCACGAATTACGGTTTTAGAGATGCATGAATATGAGAAATCTGTCACATCTAAGTCATTTAGGAAAGTTGAAATTTCTATTTGTGTCTTTTGTGACAGCAAACAACATGTGATCAAGCACTACCCTGAAGTTCTTGCTCTTATGAAGTCTAGGGAAAACCATGTTAATTGTTTCTATCAAATGCATGAAAATATCCCCTACTCACAGACTTGTGACCTAGAGTACATAGATGACCCGAATGTTGCATGGACTGCTGACCATCTCCAGGGTGATCCATATGGACAAACCTATGAATGTCCATTTGTTAGTGACCCTCATGCAAAATCATGTACTGAATATGCATCTGAAATGAGGATACCCTATGTTGAACACCTTCCTTCCATTGAACAACTTAATACATTTCTAAAAATGAATTTGATTCGTGTACAAAATGAAGGAAGGGAGGAATGTCAAGATGAATTGTTTGTTGGTCCTAATGAATTAAATTGTGAAAATAGTGTTTCTTTTACATCTCATGATTCACAAGATGAATATTTACCTGTTTTAGAGGGAAGTAAATAGACTCGAAATACTATGCTTACTGATAGGATAAACTATTCATGTTTTGATGATGATGATAACGATAATATGATGTTAGAGGAATCTTTTTTACTTTAATACTTTAGATGTGGAGTCAAGTAGCTCAAAAACACTAGACCCCGTGATAAAGGCATGCACACATGGTGTTTCTTCTAACTTTCATATACATCAGAGTCTATGTTCATACCCTTTTGATGCTGATTTGGGGATAATACAATTGCTCTGTGAAGGAGAGCACGACACACAGTTTGTGTCCGACTTAGGGAACGCTAAATATTCTGTTGACACTAATGATCTTTTGCATGAAAATAACTTTAATGTGTCTGATTCTCTGCCTAGGTCGCAATATGTCGCTTCTTATGATTCTGATTTGGGCACTTTCGATAATCATGATTCTGATTTGGGTACTTTCGATAATCATGATTCTGATTTAGGGTTTGTTGAATTGTTCAATGAAAGTAAGCATGCTACAACACTTGTAGATGACTTACGAGATGTTAATGTGACTGATAATAATGGTACTCTTGATCTCATACATGTGAGCGACGTAGATGTGCCTACTTACCTTCCTAAGTCACAGACTTAGACTCTTCCACCCAACCTAGATTTGGTTTGCAACAAAGATGTAAAACCAACTTTTCTAAAATTACCTAGTCTAGGATTGGAATTGTGTGCCTCCCAAGTCCTCTTGGACTATTTTGCAGCTAAATATAATACATTTGAGGAGCCACAGTTGGAATGTTTGTCTCTGCCCGTCCCTAACAAAGTCCATTTTTAATTGGATCTTGTGCATGATGTACCAAAAACATTACAAGATTTTGTGTTCAAAGACACATCCGTTGACAACTTTTGGTTTGGGGGTAACTTGTTTCAAAATTCAGCCTTACTTTCACTCTCATGTTATATATGTGTAAGGCTGTTGATGTT
Organism: Papaver atlanticum; assembly: GCA_023531105.1. Taxonomy (NCBI): domain Eukaryota; kingdom Viridiplantae; phylum Streptophyta; class Magnoliopsida; order Ranunculales; family Papaveraceae; genus Papaver; species Papaver atlanticum. The sequence continues at coordinate 3,892,878 of JAJJMB010003633.1, forward strand.
TCTGCACATCATCTTTTGGTTTGATCCTCAACTCTTTAGGTTGTATGTGTATGGTGAAGTTTTCTTGTATATAATCCAGTAGGTAATGTTATATTTTTCTATCTTGAGTCAGTTTGAGTCTTTGTATTTTGTATCCTTCTCTTGTTACTACTGCGGTACATATGTTTTGTGTTAATCCACTGCTACACTCAGCTGATCTCTTATTGGATTACAACAACAAATTTAAGAGTCTTACTTGGAACGATCGTTGAAATCTGGTAATCTCTTTCCTTTCTCTACTCAGCATGGTTCTCATGGTATGTTGCATTTATAATTCTGTCAATCTTTAGAAACATTGAGGACAATGTTTAGTTTAGGATTGGGGGTGAAAAGTAGATACCATATGATTGTCACCATGCTATAATCGAATCTGAACTCTGCCATGTTAATTAAAAAAATGAAAAATGAAAAATGGAGCTCATTTACCTTGATTTATGATACATGTGCATGTATGGTATCTTAGGGTTCTTAGTCTAAGGCACCCCTGATTCTAGCACAATTCACATGTGATATAGAAAATTTGCACATGCACGATCTACCAAGCTTGTATAGAGTCGGTGTTTCATAGGTTAAGTAGGCTGCCAATCATCTAGAATACTGAATGAGACTTGACAAGCTTGTTCTTTGGTTGGCTGGGATAGAAGTTGGAGGACACATTAAGAAAAGCAACCATTGAATTTGACCGGGTGCATCGGAAAGGGCTACCTCTTACTAAAATTGTCATGTAATGTATTTTTCTGTTTTTGTGTAAAGTTGTTGTGTCATCTTGTGTTTGTATCTCAAAAAATTGAAGAAAAAAAATCAAAAAGAAAAGAAGAAAAGAGAAAAAAAAAATCAGAAAGGAAAAAAATAATATGAAAAAAGAAGAAGAAAATAAACTGAAATGAGTTTTTATTTGTCGTTTGTTTCAACCATTGAGTAGTTTCTCTTTAGTTATGAATATAAATAGGCAGTCAATGTTTCCTTTTGTATATATGAATGTAAATAGTTTTCTAATAAAGCAAGGGAGGGTGCACGCCATCGATGTACAATGCGAGTAAGCTGAAATATCACCAACTATAAAGGTGAACATTCACAATTCTCGTAAAGCCGGACAGGTAGCTTGGATTTGAATTCAGTTCTCAGCCTAAAAACTATCTCTTAGTAATTGGCGGTCATAACTTCCTAGAGTAAATCATTCTCTATGCATGTCTAAGGTAGATACACTTTACACTCTTATCACATGTCTTTAGTTGTTCCAGTGCTAGAATTGTGCCTTTGAAAGCTAGATTGACATATCCAATTGTTGTGAGCTAAAACTGAAATGTAGGTATCACTCATAGAATCTGAGCTTATATTTTGTCCTAGAACTTTGTGGGTATTTTCTAAGCAAACCCTCACGAGACTTCAACTCGCCCACTAGGTGCACTAAGTGGTTTAAAAGGTATATTGCATTCGCTAAATGCAATCCAGAGACCAGCGACAGTGGTATAGATAGGATTTTCTTAGTTTTTTGTTTACTCGAGGTCGAGCAAAATTCAGTTTTTGGGGTGTGATCGGTACCTAATAATGCATATTTTTAGATCAATTTGTTGTCTTTTGTCACATCTCAAGCGCTTTACTGTCCTATTTTAAGCCAAATTGTGTATTTTGCATCTTGAGGCATCGATAGTCTTTTTATGTTGTAAATATATTGATAATTTATGTTTGTTTGTATTTTTAGGAAAATAAAGAGAGCTTGGTTAGCAGAACTATTGCGGAAAGTGGAAATGTGGACCAAATGGTGACTAAGAAGTTGAAGGAAATTCAAGTGCGCAGTGGTACCATTGGACTTGCATGGCCAAATTGAAAGTCCAAGTGTTGTTCATGTTCAAAGAAAAGAAAACAAAAGAATTTCACTCTCAAATACCTAAGATAGGTATTATTGCTCAACTCCCAAACATGCCCTTTATCACTCTTCCCGTTTCCTAGATCAGAATCAAAATTCATCTTCTTTGTTACTCCACCCGACAGCAGTACCTTCTCCCTGCTTTACTGTGTTTTTGCCTCCTGCAAGACCCCATCATCTCTACTACCAAGCCACCAACACCCGCCGACCTCTTTTCCCCTCTGACTGACAAACCCATACCCTACGTCCATCTTTCTCTAAATCAATCAAATGTTAAATTCGTACCCTAATTTTTATACCCATTTCACGCTAGCCCTAATTAACAGTGAGCTATCAGTAGCTAGGGTAGCGTGAGTTGAGAAAAAAAATGAAGAACAGTCTAATCATGTCTGCACATCATGCAATGGAAGGGGTGTTGGTTGTCAGAATTTCATGATGGTAACAACAGTAAGTGGCGGCTTTGCCTGATTTTCTTTTATTATTTCGTATACTACACATAGATTGATAAGGGGGAGAAGCTTGTATAAATAGGGATGAGATTTTGTATCAGAACTCAAGCCCGGACTAGCCGGAGCAACTAGCAGTAGTAAATTAGGTTTAATTTCATTTTGTATTATTTTATAAAATCTCTGCTAGGGCAGAGATGAAACCCTTTAATAATTAGAATTCTCTTATTTGATTTTATTTGTTCTTCTTCATGGAATTTTATTGATAAACATGTCTTAATTTCTGAATGTTGTCAATTTTCTTTCACCTTGGATGTCAAACATCCTAGGTAGTTTGGTTAACTCTTTGTCAAAATTCAACCCTACGTGAACTGATTTTATTTCAATCTTTAATTACTTGTTCCTTAGAAAGATAAGTAATGCTAGGGATTGACATATTAGCTGAGGTTAAGTCATATATGTGTACAAGTGATTATATCACATCTTCAAGGTAGCTTGAGGCTAGCATCTCTATAGCTCATTGATTAATGGAGAACTAGTATATCAAATTAAGGATTCTACGCGTTTTGAGGGTGGATTCAAAGCCCTAGTTTATCTTTCACTAGTTTGAAACCCGTGCTACGTACCGGGACTATCGAAGTTTATTACGTCGCTGGTTTTTATCCACTGAGGTGGGGCTTCGCCCCGCACCCGTCCAAATAAAAGTTCTAATAAAACTATTATAGAATATTATCCAACACATTAATAATTAAAAATATGTAATTTAAAATAAATAGGTCCTCTGAAAATCCGAAACAATTTAATATAGCGGGAATTAGCTCAAGAAATAAATTAAAATAAATAGATCTAAGTAATTTCAAAAGCAAAATAGTTTAAATTCTAAATACTAAAGCATTATACTAAAGCATTAACTTGATTGAAACCTCGCATACTCAAAACAAAAAAAATCTCGCTTATTTGTAATCTTATTCATAAGTAAGCGCTTCATTGCCATGTTCATCTATTTCGACCAATGGTGGCATCTCAGGAACCCTTTCTCTCAATTCACCATCATGTTCATCATCGCTGCTTATGATGTCGTGCTTTCTCTTATGGTTTTTTTTAGATGGTGTCTTGATTTGTTCTTTTTCCGGGACAGATGTACTTTGCTCTTCACCTGTGTTTATATTTTGAATACATTCAAGTTTATTTTTTACGTTATGTTATGTGACATTTAATTTACTACTTACAATGTTAGTAATGAGAGGAGATAGTGTTAATATATAATTATCTTTTCATGTTCTGTTTCTAGATCATGATCATAATCAAAAATTTCATGTGCACATAGACTTTGATAGACTAAATTCCCTTCTTGGAGTACGATCCTGAAGATCATTGTTTTTCCTATTGCTTCTAATATTTTTTCCATACATTCTACTTGGTTTTTCTGTAATACAAATACATTTTTTAGAAGGTTGTTACAAACAATATTTATTTAATATTTGAAATTAAAGGGTTTACCTGCACATTTACTGTTGGTAATGCCATCATTTTCGTTACTCTAACGTTATCCACGACTATCTCTGCCACTTGCCCCATTGCCGTGATAATAACATCTCTATGGCCGTCGTGCACAATCATGTTAAGTATGTAGCTGTTACAAAGTATTTGTTAGTTTTGTCACATTCTTGTGCATTTTTGTTATTAATAAAATCTCTTTCATTTAATTATTACCATGGCAATGGGGTCTTCACCATGGAAGTGCATCCATTGCACCAAGGCTTATTTTCCATGTACACATGTTTTATTTTGCATGTCGAACATGCCATATAATACCACAGAGATCCTGGTTGAACCCCAACAATCGTTCCTTTTATTGTGAAGGTTGCTCCCTCTACATTGCATATTGTTTAAAAATAAATTTTAATCATGAAAAGGAATTTAGTTTGATATTACTTATTAAAACTTACCATATTTTTTTCCCCATCATGTAACAGTTCCAATGCTTCCAGGGCTATTGTACGGTTTTCAAACATTAACTCTTCTTTTGTTTGGTTTGAAAATTTTGGAACACCAAGTTCTATCGAGGCATGTATTTCCTGTTGTAAAAATTTATTGTTAACATTTGAATCATTAACATCCATTGCTTATTTTAATTGTTACAACTTACATTTTTTTAATATTTTTCCACCTCTGGTACGTCGATTCAGGTATAATCTTGTTGCTTTGGTGGATTGAAGAAACACTTCTCCTGCATTATTTATATTTCATATATTAAGAATATAATATTAATTTATTTTTGAATACACTACAATAAATTTTAAGTGTTAATGGTACCTTGAAATTGTTCAGCAGTTGTTGAAGTCAGTATTATTACGTGATTTATCCCATCATTCTCTAGCATAGAATCACTTAGCTGGTTGGCCAAATTTTCCCATATAGTTATTCTTACCGAAAGTCCATCTTTGTTTTCTACCAGAATATCGCGTGCTGGTGCATCATTTTCGTTTTTCCTACGCTTTAACTGGCTTTTTGAAAGACCTCTCAGGACTCCAATAATATATGTCGAAAAAAGAATTATTTAATACATATTTTTATCATATATGTATTCAGTTATATAATCATAGTTATAAAAACAATATTCTTATTGAATCGACTAATATTACCATTTAGATCAATTCTCTGTCCTATCTTTTCTCTGAGTGTGGAAAAATCAGATAGATTGAATTTGTATCTTGGTATTTGGTAATCCTTTTCCGATAGAAGAGTAATCCTACTAAATGGATTAAACCAGAGCTTTCTTTCACCAGGCACTAGGCGAAAGCTTCCATGGTACGACTTAACCATAAAATGTTGAATCTGAATGATTTGTTGATCTTTCACTTTGTCTTTGAAGTACGGAATATCTTTCAGATTAATCTGAGCATGCATTGATTCCCCTGTATACAATTTTTCAAAATTTTGTTACGCGTTTTATGAATAAGAGATGTTTAATAGCTTTTTTTTTACATTGTTTTACTTACTTCTGAATCTACGAGAATCATCTCCAAGCTGTAAACTTGTCCCTTCGTATTATTTACTCCCATCCATGTTCTTTCGATCCGCGCCACAACTGGTCTCGAGCATATTCCTTCTCCTATCATTGTGAATAGGTTTGATTGTCCTTACTTATTTGCCATGTCTTCCAAAGCATGTAAAAAAATGAGAAAACATTATTGTAGATGAGATTTAAATCATAATAGATATCTACAATGGAAGAGACGTATTATCAACAATGGAAGAGACGTATATGCTTACCTCTTTTCCGTCTTTGCTTACTTCTGTTCTAGGTTTGTAGGAAAGTTCTGTTCTGGATTCTAATTATATATACATAGGGGTTAATACCTATGTTGAGTTTCATATATTTGGAAAGATATTTTAATTCAGGTAAAAGATTTGTATTTATCTAAGAAGGAGAATACATTCTATAATAAAACAATAGTTTTATGATAAGTATCTATGCTAATTTAGAAGTCATAGATTTGTTTCTTTTTTTTTT
>JAJJMB010003633.1:3905024-3961102 GCA_023531105.1 Papaver atlanticum
AACTTTACCATATTAACCATTGGCTTTGTTTATATTAGTAAATTAACTGTATTAATGGAACCCGTAAGATTGTGTTCAGGTAAATAATTAGATTTTTACAGATACTCTTAACATAAATATTAATTTAAAATATCAACTAATATAGTAAATTTTTTTAGATGTTTATCATTAATATTAAAAATTAATATAGTCATTTTTAGTTTTTTTTTCCTTATAAAAGATTCAACAAATACAAATCTTATTATTTTATTCCATAAATATGTTGAATTGATTTTTTTTATTTTAATCATAAATGCCAAAATTAATATAGTAGTTTTCTTTACCATTTCCAGAATTTTTTTTCCTTACAAAAGATTCAACGAATTTAAAACTTATTATTTTATTCCATAAATACGTTGAGTTGATTTTTTTTATTTCAGTCATAAATGTACGAAATTAATATAGTATTTTTTATTATTTTCTGGATTTTTTATAATAACTACATGAAATTATAAAAGATTAATATAGTAATCTTTTTGTCATTTCTATATTTTTTTTCTTTTTTTTCCTTACAAAAGATTTTAAAAATATAAATCTCATTAATTTATCCATAAATACGTTGAATTGATTTTTATTTTAATTTTTATTCATAAATGTAAGAAATTAATATAGTATTTTTTTCTTGATTTTCTATAATAAATACATGAAATTATAAAAGATTCAAAATTTATAAATTATATTATTTTATTCCATAAATATGTTGAATTGATTTTATTTATTATTTATCATAAATGGCCGAAATTAATATAGTAGTTTTCTTTATTTTCTGGATTTTCATAATAAATGCACGAAATTAATTTAGCAATTTTTCTAAATAATGAGGGCCGTCCGTCGCGTGTGTCCCAACAATCCGCCCAATCTACACCGCACATTGTCAGATCAACGCACCATATCTAACGAAATTTTATCCGACGAATACGAATGGTTTCTCAATTAGCCAATGAGAGCGCAAGGTTACGCTCACCAACCAATAGTAGAGAGGGTAAGCTCCACCAGTGCTACTTTTATTCTGGAGTGAGGGATGGTATTGATTTTTTAGGTTTTTGATTGCCTTTTAATCTTATTGCTCTAGTATAATCATCAATTTCTTGTCGTATCGACACAACAAACCCCTTTTGTTACATTGTGATATAAATCAGTTTAGTTTTCCTCTAGCTTCAACTCTACACCCACCAAGTCCCTATGGATCGACCTGTGCTTGCCCTGTGTTGCATATCGACACTGTGCACTTGCAGTTTATTACAATTGTAGGTATCTTTCTTAGCCTACCACCAACCTCTCTTAGAAGGCGCTGCTAGAAAATGCAACTGGGGACTGCTGACCACTGCCCACCTGAAGGGTGTCGAGTTTTACAGCACGTTAATTGACGCAGCCTCTGAATTCAACGTTGTCACCATCAAGACTCTGAAGGCCGCAAAGATCCCAAAACAGGAAGTCGTTCACTGTCCGGCCATGATCAAAAATTAGGTAGGGGAGTCTAGAGACTCTTATGGGTATATCAATCTCGAAATCAAGGTGGGATATGCTCTAACGCACGCCAAATTTCATATTGTCAAAGAATGCCTAAATTATGATATGGTTCTGGGGCGTTCGTGGGTTCATGACAACAAAGCAAAGCTGGGAGTATGTCCTTTACCGGTGTCTATACCCGAAAGGATTTCCAACAAGCCATCCAACCCTGAGGATTATTTGTTGTCGTATCAACAACTTGCCAATGTGACCCAATTTCCTGGAGAGAGCCCGGCGATGTACATTCGTATATTCCAAACCCAAGTAAGTCTTATTGAACAACCCTTTCTGCAATCAGTCAGTCCTCCTTCCGTCAAGGGTCGGGGACTTGACCCGATCGTCAACCCAGCCGTTACTAGGAGATGTGAATGGGGTGCCAGGCCTTTCAAATATTTTATTAAAAATTTAGAAGATGTCATAGTTAAAGATGGGGAATCTAAGAATCAAGTAATGGTGCAACGCCCAAATCCATTTCAAGTTGGAGATATAGTAGTTTGGGTCGCTGCCCAACCTGCTCCGCCAAATTCCCCAGAAGATGAGCCGTACCTAGTAGTATAAATTATCTTGGGATGCTAATGCAAACTTATCAATGCTGAAAAGCTAGAAGGCGTAATAATACATGCCAGGTGGCTTAAACCTTTCAATACCTAAGACGACACGTCGCCTTTTTCTTTAGCATTTCCCCTTTTCATGCAATATTTGTAATTCCTCCAAAATGACTGCATTGCTTGCATTCATAATTAGGATTTCATTTTATCAGTTAATCGAAATATCATTTCCTCACAAAACCATTACGCATCATGTTAGAGCATAGCTCGGTTGAACCCACCAAGCGTTGGTATGTCAAGTTTGGTTGTCATATTTTAGTGAACCAAAACTCATTTAAAGATTCGCTTGATTATGTACTAGAGTCAACTTCGTATAGGTTAGCTAGAAAGTTACTAGGATATGAGACTTACAAGTATTACGTGAAGACTTGAAGAATGTGAAGAAGTAAAGAGCTACAACGACGACATCATCCTTCCACTTGAGGTTAGTAATATTTGATTTGAACTGTTTCATTCCTAACGTATCTTTCAAGTCGTGCATATTGAAAACATAACTGCGAAGCTGTGAATGATTATACTCTAGTTAAACATAGTATTAAGGAATTACAATATGAAGTATAACGTCTATCTTTTGAACTTCGTATATAAGACATCGACATAATCGTATGAATGCTATTGTGATTATGTATGGGTATGGGTAAAGATTTCGTCCTAGGAAACAATGTTTTTACATTAGTTTAAAGGAAGTACAATTCATAAACTTGTGTTATGAATCGAAAGGGAAATCACTAGGCTTATTGGTATTGTTATTCATTACAAATCTTTGGATTACCAATATGTGTGTTTAGTATGACCGCTCATAACTTGTTTATGTATCTTGGTAAAACTATTCACAAGGCCTGACTTTTGTATTAGTATGACTTTTATTAGTGAAACCGATCTTAAGTAATCACCTGAGATGGTATGATCGATTTACTGTAATTGGTATGACCAACTCTAGACATTGGGGAACCGATCCTAGTAAGATGTGCAACCGATCACAAGTAGGGGAATCGATCCTTATAAGAGGTGCAACAAAATCTTGGTGATTGGTAACCGATCCTATGACTTGTGCAACCGAATACAAGTTAGATACCATATATATGTGGTAACCGATCCTAGTACCTAGTCAACCAATTTTTGGAAAGCTAGTGTGACCGATCCTAGTACCCACATGGATGTTGAACCGAAACTTGTTTTGGTAGAACCGTTTAAACCCATGATTGGTTATTTGATAGGATAATCAATCACATAGTTCTTGGAAGTCATATGAACCAATTCTAAACTTGTTTGGAAGTGTGGCAAATCGGTTCCAAGATTGTAAATATGAAAAAGGATTTACACAGTAAAGATGTCGACATACTTTGAACATGTGTAGTAACTCTTATCTTTTATTGTTCAAAGATATTCCATAATAGCTAAAGGAGAATCCCGGATCGAAATAAATTGAGAATCTTTTAATTAAGGTTTTTAGTTTTATATGCTTTTAATTTCCAGCAATTAAAATGCATATCTTTAGAAGAAAAAAACTTAGTAATGTGCATTTACTAGTTGGAGATTTTCTACTGAGATTTCGGTCAATATTTGGAAAGAGCATTTCCATAAATTATGAAAACCGCTTTTACCCTTATTGCGTATCTTTGAGAATATTCGGTTTTGGAAATTCCTTGGTGTCCAAACTTCCTTGGTATATAAATATTTAAGTTTGCATTTCGAGCAAACTAATCCTCAGAGCCAGCAAAACTACCTAGTTGTGTTGTTACTGGTGGAGCCGTCTATTCGGAGAGGAAAATACCCTAATTAGGCGAAATCTCTTACGACCACTCGTTTTAAAGACTTCTTGGGATTGGGAAGCTCTACGAGTACCATTGGTGGGAAACTAGATAATTGAAGTTTATTATTAGTTTTCGATTGATTTGATTTACTAACGGTTGTTGAACTTTGATTGCACCTAGTTTGTTTATGCTTGAGAATCTTCTCTTCTGATATAAGATTCACTCAAACTGAATCAAAGTTTCGACAGGGATCTTTAGACTGTTTGTAGATCTAAAGACGTCTTGTGATAATCCATTGTTAATAGACTCCGTTCTGTGTGTGATTGATCACAAGAGATTCAAGTTTATTGTGTGCAGGTGTTTATTGAAGATCTAAGAAGATTTAAAGACGAAGAAGATTTCTGATTTGGGTTCATAATCTTTGGTGTGCACAAAACTTGATCGGCTGGGGATCCAACTATAATCGGTTTATCTTTGTGATAATCTAGATTGATTAGTTTAGTAGATCGGCATCTATACGTTTCTTTGTGATTAGAAGTATTGATTGCAAAATCTTGACAATTACTTTGGTAGTTGTTATTGGATAGATCGAAGAACCTGACAAAGGAGTTTATTGGATTAACGGAAGAGCCTTTTGTCAAACTCATATCACTTCATTGGAAAGAGTTGTTACCGAACAGATTTGTTGTTCTTTTACTGTTTTGAATACGAACCAGAGGAATTGTTCCAAGTGCGTGACTTATTACAAGTTGGAGGCGCAGGGATACAGACGGAACTAGGTGAACTATAGGTTTAGTTGCTTGGTCTCAATTATACGAAGTTGGTTTAGATTTTGTATAGCGGCTTAATCCTGAGAGTATTCAATTCTGGACAAGGTATCGGGGTTTTTCTGCATTTGCGGTTTCCTCGTTAACAAAATCTTGCTGTGTCTTTTACTTTTCTATTTACGCATATATAATTGTTTTATTATAATTAGAAGTAAAATACACAAACGTTAATTCCTATTTACTTGATAGCAATCCTATTGTGTTTGGTTAAGTCCGAACCTATTATCAAGTAAACATACTTCGTTGTTGTATTGTCTCGATCTTGTATCCATAGTCAATCACACAAGTTATCTTGTTGTCGTATTGTATCGATCTCGTATCCATAGACGATCACACGAAGTGTGAACCGATTAGTTGTATTGGCTCGACTCAGTCCATAGACAATCACTTTCGGAGAAAGGACTTATAGGTGGAAAAGTTTTAGATTGAGGTATATTTGGGTACCCTCGTCTTTTCAATTGGTATCAGAGCAGGAAAACACGAAAAGATCTAACAATCTGTGTTTGGTGCGATCCAACCTATAATATTTTAGTTAAAATAAGAAAAGCAAAGCTAAACTTATGAAGAACTCAGTTAACGTATGTCAAGATAATGAGAATAAGATCTCATAGAAGGTCAATGGAAATTGGTCTTGTAAGTCTTTTCGAAAATCAAAGAAAAAGTCTATGACTAATGACTTGATTGCGAATCAGGTTCCTGGTCAGAAAAGAATGAATCTGAAACTCAAGAAACATGTTTTTGATCTGACTTCAATCTCTAGTGAAAAATTGTTTGTTTCCAACTATGAAAAGAGATTTAATTCACTAGCCTGCCCAAGTTCTGAATTTCGTAAAGTGTTAGAAAGATTTTTCAAACATGTTGAAAACTTTTCAGAAAAGGGAAAAACCATTGACAATCTAGATGATGTCCTAGAACTTATTGTTCACTTGAATGTAAGAATTTATGAAGGAAAGCGAGAAACACTCAGTCTTCAAAATAATCTGGTAGATTATGTGGAACAAAAATTGGCTCTATGCAATAAAGATCATCAACAGACTACAAAGTGTGAAATTATTACACAATCGCTGGAGCATTCACAAATAAAGAATAAGATCCTTATTGAAGATCTTCTTATAGAGACATGTCGAAAGGTATATCTAGACAAGTGTTTAGAAAAAAAAATCCAACAAGGAATGGATACCTTAAGAGGACATAGAGAATGTCTTGAACAAAAGACATCGGCAATCTGTCGGATGGCAGATCTAGACCACACGGGTTCAAGTTCAAGGAACATACCATCCTTGGCACAAGATGTAATCGAGGATATAGCATCTCGCAATATTCCTAATGAAAAGGATGGATTCAAAACCCACACAAGGGATCATGATAATGTCCCCAAAAATAAAGAGGAAGAAATTCTTCAAAAGGAATTTAGTGAGGAAGATCCTCACCTCAACGCTTAATTGCGTTGGAATATGCATCCTTACAATTCCCAATCTACTGATGTAAGGAAGCACACATATCTGGGCAATCTGTATCCTGACAATAATCTCTTATTCAACATAGAGAGTTTACACAATCAACCTGAAGAAGCATGATCTGTCTCCATGTGTAGAAAAGTTGTCTTGCAAACAACTTGTGTAAACCGGATAAGTTTCATATATAAAAGTATCTCTTGATACTAATCTAGAAGATAATTTCTTTTCGAAGAAAGTTGTGAATCAGTAACATATAAGATGTGAAAATCCTTTCAAATCTTGTCAGAACTATTTATTTAAGGATGACATCTATGTTTGGTATGTGTTAAAGATATTTCAATTATAGGTACTCAACGTGTCTGGGAACTTATGCTAAAGGATGTATTCTCAAACCAGATCTCAAGCAAAACTTCTGAAAGCCTTGAGTGGAATGACTTCTAAGGAAACTGTTCATCTTGATGATAACCTCAAGAAATCTTGTTGTGAAGATATAGAAAATGAAAAGGAAGATGTGACTCATCTCCCTGTCCAAAACAGTTTGGATGCTAAGATTGATATTATCAATCTCCGACTAGTCCTCCTCAGTACTATTGAAACTCATCATAGACAGGCAGCACTACTAAAAACTGTTATCCGTAACCAAAGAAAGCTGATTAAACTTGGAATCGGTAATAGGGAGTATGCTCGGAATATTAATCGGAAGGTTAATGCTTTATCCTGTGAACATAATCAAGGTACTGTGTGCAGAATCCGAGATATCAGTCGTGATGATGTTGATGAAGATCCTGAAAAATTTGAGGAAATTGAAGATGATCTTTGAAAAATCTGTTGAAAAATAGACATTAGCTTTTGATGATTTCAATAAGGTCTATTATGAATAAAACTATTATTTATGAATAAAATTATTAGTTTATAATTTTTCTTGTGATAGTTTTTCGATTACATAGTCTCTGCTTGAATGCTTTATTTTATTGCTATGTATGTTTATGGGATATTTGATTTCGGTTTTCATGACCCTAATATTCGATCTCATATGGTGTGAACCCTTATGGTTTGGGTGACTTTTTGGTTTAGCAGGATTAAGTTCTAGCCCATGTTGGTAGGCTTTATCAAAGGATCATAACGGGTTCTGATTGAAACAATATGTGAAAAAGTCATAATATGTTGAACCATTTGGTTTAGCATAAAAGCATATGTGTTTTGGGGTTTTCAACTTTTGCATTGCATTAGTTAAAACCGATTTTCAACCTTTCTCTGGTAAAGGTTGGTCCTTGTTGTTGTTCTTTTGTTTTGCGAGAGGATGACAACACAACGGGGGAGAGTTTGCGCATAATGACATATCTTTCGGGGAGAAGAGGATGCAGAACTTGAGGTAACGAATTTGTTAGTTAATCGTTTTCCTGTTTAAGAAAAGCCTGATTTTATTGCATATATTCATTTCTTTTGCTTAACAAAATTTCGGTACAATTGATGTTTATTCCATTATTTGTGTATGGATGTGTGTGTGATTCAATTATTTCCGGTTAATAAAAACTATTGTTATCTTGCTTTATGGTTTGGTATCAATTGTTTAGGCTTACAAAATTTCGGTGCAATTGTGGTACTATAATGTCTATGTTTGTTTCAATTGCTTCCGGTTGAGGTAAATAATTATGCAAGTTGATTTATGTTGGTTTGTATGAATTGTTTATGGCTTAACAAAAGAGTTTTTCGGGATCAATTGTTTAGTCCAATTGGATTCCGGATAAGAGAAACTAAGTTAATTATGATCTTAGTTAGACTTATCAAAGTGGAGGTTTCGGTTATTCAAGTCTAATCGAGTGCCTTAACAAGAAATGCTAGTTAACTAACCTAGTACTTGTCTTGTTTACAAGTGAAAGGTCTAAGTTATTATTTGAATAATTAGAACCTGATGAGAAAAATAGAGTTAATTCTGATCTTTATTTTGGTCTTATCGAACAAGCGATTGTATTTGTACAATCGGTTTAGCAAAGGAACTAAGGTGCTTAGTCTAGTTTCGGTTTGCTAAACTATTAGGGAAAATTGCTTCGGGCAATTGTTTCCTTGGTAACATATCAAAAAAAAATTACTTTGTAGTTTCGGTTTTGATATTGGTTATCAAAAGTGGTGTGTGGAACCCTCGTGCTTAACTCTTATAGGTTTTGCAAGTCTTTTGAGATTTGTAAGATCCTTTCGTTTTGTCCTTTATTTGCTCGTGCCTTTGTAATTTTGTGACCAAAAGGGGGAGAAATATATGTAGTAAACAAGTGGTTTGGTATCACTAAGGAAAGGACAATTGTGCTTAAACGTTATATCTAACGAAAAAGTAAAGCATAGACTAAGGTGGAGTAGCATATCATATTGATACTTGTAGTTACATGAACTACAAAGGGAATAACAAAGACGTGCGGATTGAAAATATACCTATCTTACCTTTAGGGGGAGTGTTAGCTTTGTTATTATAATGTCAACAGCGGCATTTATGGATTGAATGTATACAGGTTATTGTGATGTTGAAACTTTGAATCAAGCGTATGTGTTATGAATTCTTGTAATTTGTTTATCCATATGATGTAAGAGTTTTGTCACTAAAATTGACAAAGGGGGAGATTGTTAGAGCATAGCTCGGTTGAACCCACAAAGCTTTGGTATGTCAAGTTTGGTTGTCATATTTTAGTGACTCAAAACTCATTTAAAGAGTCACTTGATTATTTACTAGAGTCAACTTCATATAGGTTAGCTAGAAAATTACTAGGATATGAGACTTACAAGTATTACGTGAAGACTTGAAAAAATGTGAAGAAGTAAAGAGCTACAACGATTACATCATCCTTCCACTTGAGGTTAATAATATTTGACTTGAACTGTTTCATTCCTAACGTATCTTTCAAGTCGTGCATATTGAAAATATAAATGCGAAGCTGTGAATGATTATACTCTAGTTAGACATAGTATTAAGGAATTACAATACGAAGTAATCTTTTGAACTTCGTATATAAGACATCGACACAATCGTATGAATGCTATTATGATTATGTATGGGTATGGGTGAAGATTTTGTCCTAGGAAACAATGTTTTTACATTCGTTTAAAGGAAGTACAATTCATAAACTTGTGTTATGAATCGAAAGGGAAATCTCTAGGCTTATTGGTATTGTTATTCATTGCAAATCTTTCGATTACCAATATGTGTGTTTAGTATAACCGCTCATAACTTGTTTATGTATCTTGGTAAAACTATTCACAAGGCCTGACTTTTGTATTAGTATGACTTTTATTAGTGAAACCGATCTTTAGTAATCACCTGAGATGGTATGATCGATTTACTGTAATTGGTATGACCAACTCTAGACATTGGGGAACCGATCCTAGTAAGAGGTGCAACCTATCACAAGTAGGGGAATCGATCCTTGTAACAGGTGCAACAAAATCTTAGTGATTGGTAACTGATCCTATGACTTGTGCAACCGAATACAAGTTAGATACCATATATATGTGGTAACCGATCCTAGTACCTAGTCAACCAATTTTTGGAAAGCTAGTGTGACCGATCCTAGTACCCACATGGAGGTAGAACCGAAACTTGTTTTGGTAGAACCGTTTAAACCAATGATTGGTGATTTGATAGGATAATCAATCGCATAGTTCTTGGAAGTCAGATGAACCAATTCTAAACTTGTTTGTAAGTGTTTCAAATCGGTTCCAAGATTGTAAATATGAAAAAGGATTTACAAAGTAAAGATGTCGACATACTTTGAACATGTGCAGTAACTCTTATCTTTTATTGTTCGAAGATATTCCTTAATAGCTAAAGGAGAATCCCGGATCGAAATAAATTGAGAATCTTTTAATTAAGGTTTTTAGTTTTATATGCTTTTAATTTCCAACAATTAAAATGCGTATCTTTAGAAAATAAAAATTAGTAATGTGCATTTACTAGTTGGAGATTTTCTACTTAGATTTCGGTCAATATTTGGACAGAGCATTTCCAGGAATTATGAAAACCGTTTTTGCCTTTATTGCATATCTTTGAGAATATTCGGTTTTGGAATTTCCTTGTTGTCCAAACTTTCTTGGTCTATAAATATTAAAGTTTGCATTTCATGCAAACAAATCCTAAGAGCCAGCAAAACTACCTAGTTGTGTTGTTACTAGTGGAGCCGTCTATTCGGAGAGGAAAGTACCGTAATTAGGAGAAATCTCTTATGACCGCTCGTTTTAAAGACTTCTTTGGGATTGGGAATCTCTACGAGTACCATTGGTGGGAAACTAGATAATTGCAGTTTATTATTAGTTTTCGATTGATTTGATTGACTAACGGTTCTTGAACTTTGATTGGACCTAGTTTTTTTATGCTTGAGAATCTTCTCTTCTGATGTAAGATTAACTCAAACTAGATCGAAGTTTCGACGGGGATCTTTAGACTGTTTGTAGATCTAAATACGTCTTGTGATAATCCATTGTTAATAGACTCCGTTCTATGTGTGATTGATCACAAGAGATTCAAGTTGATTGTGTGCAAGTGTTTATTGAAGATCTAAGAAGATTTGAAGGCGAAGAAGATTTCTGATTTGGGTTCATAATCTTTGGTGTGCACAAAACTTGATCGGCTGGGGATCCAACTATAATCGGTTTATCTTTGTGATAATCTAGATTGATTAGTTGAGTAGATCGGCATCAATACGTTTCTTTGTGATTCGAAGTATTGATTGCAAAATCTAGACAATTACTTTGGTAGTTGTTATTGGATATATCTAAGAACCTGACAAAGGAGTTTATTAGGATAAACGGAAGATCCTTTTGTCAATCTCATATCACTTGATTGAAAATAGTTGTTACCGAACAGATTTGTTGTTCCTTTACTGTTTGGAATACGAACCAGAGGAATTGTTCCAAGTGCGTGACTTATTACAAGTTGGAGGCGCAGGGATACAGACGGAACTAGGTGAACTATAGGTTTAGTTTCTTGGTCTCAACTATACGAAGTTGGTTTAGATTTTGTATAGCGGCTTAATCCTGAGAGTATTCAATTCTGTACAAGGTCCCGGGGTTTTTCTGCATTTGCGGTTTCCTCGTTAACAAAATATTGCTGTGTCTTTTACTTTTCTATTTTCCCAATTATAATTGTTTTATTATAATTAGAAGTAAAATACACAAACGTTAATTCCTATTTACTTGATAGCAATCCTATTGTGTTTGGTTAAGTCCGAACCTATTATCAAGTAAACGTATTCCATTGTTGTATTGTCTCGATCTTGTATCCATAGTCAATCACACAAGTTATCTTGTTGTCGTATTGTCTCGATCTCGTATCCATAGACGATCACATGAAATGTTAACCGATTAGTTGTATTGTCTCGACTCAGTCCATAGACAATCACTTTCGGAGAAAGGACTTATAGGTGGAAAAGTTTTTGATTGAGGTATATTTGGGTACCCTCGTCTTTTCAGTAGTATCCTGCTGGGATCAGAGATGTAAGGAACGCAACTGTACCTTGAATCATTGTGAGATTGATTAGGGTTCAACTACAGTCCAAACCGAAGTTAGATTTGTAGTAGGCTAGTGTCTGTAGTGGCTTAATAAAGTGTGGTGTTCAAATCTGGACTAGGTCCCGGGGTTTTTCTGCATTTGCGGTTTCCTCGTTAACAAAACTTCTGGTGTCTGTGTTATTTCTTTTCCGCATTATATTTTGTTATATAATTAAAATATCACAGGTTATGCGTTGAATCGATCAATTGGTAAATCCAACCTTTGGTTGTTAATTGAAATTGATTGATCCTTGAACATTGGTCTTTGGTACCGTTCAAGTTATTTCTCTTGTATTCAATCAGGCTCGCAAATTCCTATTTTTTTGATTGCGGATTGAATCGAGAAATTGAGATATAACTCTTTGATATACTTTTCTTAAGATTGATTCTAACTGTCTAGTTGATTCTCTTAAAAGTATATTGGAGTTAGTCCATACAGATTGCTAAGAGAAATATTGGGTGAGGTTGTTATACCCCGCTTTTTAAAATGGCAATAGTGGAGGTCTTTTAACAATCTGGGATTCTTCCAAATTGGTGAAAAAGGATGTAAGGAAAGGAGTGAATTCAATTTCTTATGTTTTTTCTTCTCGAGTGAATGGGGTGAAATTGGCGGTGTGTAATTTATACTCTCCATGTGATTATAATGAGAGTGTTGTATTTTGGGAAGATATGGAGGAAGTGAGGCATTGGTGGGGAGGTCCTATTTGTTTTGCAGGTGATTGGCAGTTAGGAGTGATTAAGAAAGAAATAGGGGTGAAGCTGACTCAAAAAATTAAAATTTTCTCAACAATTTCATTTATAATCAAGAATTTGTGGATTTTCCTTTGGTGGGTGGTTCTTTTACTTGGTCTGATAATGCATTCAGATCCTATTCTTTGCAGGTTAGACATATTTCTTCTAAGTGTGGACCTAGATATTTGTTTAATGAAGCTGTTCAAATTGCTCTAACTAGAGTAATTTATGATCATAAGCCAATATTTCTTGTTACAAAACCAAATATTCGGAGTAAATCTTATTTCAAAATTGAAAATAGTTGGCTTTTACATAAAGATTTTGTGAAGAAGGTTGTTGAGTGGTGGGGCATCATGGAATTTCATGGTAAGGTTAGATTTAATTTCTTTAAGAAACTTTAGAATTTAAAGTTTTTTCATAAGAAATGGAGTATGTAGGAGTTTGGTGGGATTAAGAAGAAGAAGAATGATTTGACAGGGAAGATTAATTTGTTGGATCAAAAGGAGGAGGGTGGAAAGTTATCTGATGGGGAATTTAAAGAGAGAATGGAATGTAGTCTTGAAATCAGAATAATTGAGGTGATGGAAGCTAGTAAGTGGCATTCAAGAGATAAATAAAATGAATTTAAGTGGGGGGATTCAAATACTTCATTATACTTCATACTTCCATAAAATAGCTAGTGGAAGAATGAATAGAAATAATATTCTAAAGTTGGAAGTGGAGGGAGTGAATTGTTTTTATTAAAATAGAATTAAGATGGAGATGAGAGAATATTATGCAAATCTGTTCAATGAAGATAATGATGTGGCTTTTGCATTGGACAATTTGCATTTTCCAAGAATTGATAAGGAAGAGAAGAGGTGGATGGAGAGAAGCTTTAGTGAGGAAGAAGTGTATGGGGTTATCAAACATTTTGGAGCTAATAAATCTCCAGGTCCTGATGTCTTTTCTATGGAGTTTTTCAGAAGTTGTTGGTACATTATCAAGTGTGATTTTATTAATCTTATGGAAGAATTTTTCAGGTTTGGATCTTTAGACTGGAGGCTCAATTGTTTTTTTCTTTCTTTGATTCCAAAGAAAGAGGATACTTGTTCACCCAAGGATTTTAGGCCTTTGAGTTTGCTTGGAAGTTCTTATAAAGTTCTATCTAAGGTGTTAGCTAATATAATGAAAACTGTAATGCATAAATTGGATTCTAAATACCAGGGGGCTTTCATCAAAGATAGACAAATTTTGGATGGTGTCTTAATAGCTAGTAAATGTATTGATAGTAAATGTAAGATAGACATGGAAAAAGCATTTGACAATGTCAAATGGAAGACTCTTTGGTGTATATTGAAGAAGCATGGTTTTGGAGAAAAGTAGATTTCCTGGATGAAATGGAGTATTTCTACCTCAAATATTTTTGTGCTAGTGAATGGTTGTTCTACTGAGAAATTTAAACCTTATAAGGGTTTAAGACAGGGTGATTCTTTATCACCTTTCTTGTTTTTGTTGGTGGTAGAAGTGTTATCTAAGCTTGTCGATGATGCAGTGATAAGACGACAGATTCATGGGTTTCATGTGTGTCCTGGTGGATTAACTATCTCACACTTACAGTTTGCAGATGATACCTTTCTTTTCATTAATGCAGAGAAAGAGGAAATTAGGAGATTATTGCTTATTCTTTGTACTTTTGAGGTGTTAACTGGTATGAAGTTGAATCTTGAGAAGAGTTCAATAATAAGTGTTGAAGCAGATGATATTATAAACACTTTGTGAAAAGACGAGGGTATCCAAATATACCACTATCTTGAACTTTTCCACCTATAAGTCCTCTTACCGAAAGTGATTGTCTATGGACTGAGTCGAGACAATACAACGAATCGGTATTCACACTTTGTGTGATCGTCTATGGATACGAGATCGAGACAATACAACAATCAAAGTGTGACAACCCGAATCAATAACAATAGTCCGGACGGCCCTATTATCAGTAATTCAAGGTTTTCACTATATGAACAGATTCAAATAGCTCGCACTAGCTCAAAAAATTATTCGTTCTAGATAAAATAGAAAAGAAAGAATTTTATCACATTAACAAGTTATGAAATAGGCTAACACATTCCACTAATGAAAGAATTATGTTTTTAACAAAGTTTTGATAAGAAAACTTATTAAGAAAATAATATTTAACAATGTGATAATATTGTTGAAAACAAGGGAAAACAAATTCATAAAAAAACTTCATCAAGGAAGGGGTCCCACTTCTTCCCAGATATTACAGCGGAAACTCGATAAAACTCCAAGATTAATCACTTACTTACTCTGCTACCTGAAACTGAAAATCAACACAAGGTCAGAGCCTTGGATTTGCAAGTTCATTCTTAAACCATCAATTTTACTATTAACTAAAAGAGTACTAAAAATTCAGTCTAAAACAATTACGATTAACCATGTCAGAGAGAGCCATGAAACTAAACAAAAATAGCACAACAACCCATAACATTACCGCTTACCTTCGGTCGTTAATACTCAAGGAAACACGCACAAATATAACCCAAAAGAAACATTCAACTCACAAGTATGATAGCTATTGTGAAGATAACCCCGAAAGTAAATACAACCCCAATTTCATCTCACAAGAATGATAGCTATTGTGAATACAACCTCGATAGTAAAGACAACCCCAATTTACAGGTCTCACAAGCGTGATAGCTATTGTGGACTAACCTCTCAACAAATAGTTCAACACGAATTAGCTTTCGGTGCATAAT
Organism: Papaver atlanticum; assembly: GCA_023531105.1. Classification (NCBI taxonomy): domain Eukaryota; kingdom Viridiplantae; phylum Streptophyta; class Magnoliopsida; order Ranunculales; family Papaveraceae; genus Papaver; species Papaver atlanticum. The sequence continues at coordinate 3,920,236 of JAJJMB010003633.1, forward strand.
AACGACTTGAATAAAGATTCAGCTCTTAAATAAGCTCCCACACATTCCATTTGTATCTACGGACATCAACACATAATATGAACTGTATAAATCATTCAAACTGATCATCAGATGCGGGCATAACCAAAGATACAACCATATACAAAAGCAATTCAGGAATAAGTCCTGCGAAGACAGTCTATTGTCGCTGTACAAATCAGGTGTTATACTAATATAAATATAATGAAAAATTTACAAAAAATCCAAAACTATATTAGTAACACTTCATTAAAATTTGAGACAAAAGTGACGGTTAGATCTTAAGATATGATAGGGTTTATATGCACAGTTCAGACTGAAAACGTACAGTCGCAGCTGGAAAACTTTGCCTAATTGGGGTACTTACCAAAATCATATTCCTTTGAAATTTTTACAGTAGGATAATAATATAAATGGGTTTATCATATCAAAAATTAAGGTAATTATATGAAGCCAAACTTATAATCTATAGGTATCCAACCTACTCACGTTCTAGCAAAATTATGTACCTAAAGTATCTGAAACATAGTATTTTTGGGTACCTGCACTTATATGATCGTCATGAAATTTTGGTGAAGTATCTATGAACTAGTTACGAACAACATATCCAAAATTCAATAATTTATAACGGTTCAAATTCATTTTAAGATGCAAACAAATCCTGGTACTCATATTTCAGAAATGAATCAATCTCAAAACCTAAACTATGGATTTAAACTCAATAGGTTAACCTGTATCTACAAAATCGAAACTCAATACTTAATAATAAGAATTGATAGATCAAGAACAAACTTGCCTTTGGCTTGAGCTCCAAATCCTCAAGAGTTCTCCCCTGATTTCCCCTCTGGTGGTTCTCCCAAACTCTATTCACGGAATAAATAAGAAGTTAGGTTTTTTTTTCTTTTTTTTCTTTTCTACGACTAACTTTAACCTAGGTTTATTTATATACTAACCCCATTATGAATAAACACAACCAACTTTTATGGGCCACCAACCAGCTAGTAATACACAAAAAAAAAAAAAAAAATCTTTAACGGGCTAACAACTAACTAATGGTTTGAGAATTGAGGGTTATGACACAAAGTGTGATTACTTGATAATAGGTTCGGACTTAACCAAACTCTATAGGATCACTATCAAGTAATATGGAGTTAATGTTTATGTAATTTACTTTAAATTATAATAACAACAATTATAATTGCGGAAAACAAAAGTAAATGACACAGCAAGATTTTGTTAACGAGGAAACCGCAAATGCAAAAAAAAAAACCGGGACCTAGTCCAGAATTGAATACTCTCAGAATTAAGCCGCTATACAAAATCAACCTAACTTCGTATAGTTGAGACCAAGCAACTAAACCTATAGTTCACCTAGTTCTTCAGTATCCCTGCGCTTTCGACATTCAATAAGTGCACGCACTGGAACAATTCTTTTGGTTCGTATCCAAACAGTAAAGGAACCACAAATCTGTTCGATAACAACTCTATTCAATCTCAGTGATATGAGTTAGACAAAGGCTCTTCTGTTTAATCCAAATAAACTCCTTTGTCGGGTTTAGATCAATCTATCCAACAACTACAAAAGTAGCAGAGTTTAGATTATGCAATCAATAATAGGATCTATCAAGATGCTAAATACTGATGCCGATCTACGCAACTAATAAATCAAATCTATCAAAGATAAACCGATTATAGTTGGATCCTAGCCGATCAAGTTTTGTGCACACCAAAGATTATGAACCCAAATCAGAAATCTTCTTCGTCTTCAAATCTTCTTGAATCTTAAATAAACACCTACACACCACAACTTGAATAGTTTTACCAAGATACATAACAAGTTACGATCGGTTCTACTAACTCACACATATTGGTAATCCAAAGATATGCAATGAATAATAATACCAATAAGCCTAGCGATTTCCCTTTCGATTCATAAAACAAGTTCATGAATGTACTTCCTTTAAACAAATGTAAGCATTGTTTCCTAGGACGAAATCTTCACCCATACCCATACACATAATCACAATAGCATTCATACGATCATGTCGATGTCTTATATACGAAGTTCAAAAGATAAGCGTTATACAAGCCAGTTCCATATTCCGATACAAGTCATAAAATAGCCACACCTTCAGAGTTAACCATTCTGATCTCAACACCTTCTTCGCTTCCCTCCCTGTGATCAACCCTTCTCCTTCACTTTGTGACCGAAGTAAGAATGGAACAGCCATTTCTTGGTTTAGGCCAGGATTGTACAGATTGATCTCTCGAATCTTAAGTACTCCCGTGCAGTGCATTTGTTTAGGGTTTGAATTCGTTTCCCATCAACACACCCAAATTTACCAAAACCAGCAGAATCAGTTTTTACCCCAAAACAACTGGCGACCATAGTGGGAGATTAATCTCTCGGTTGCAGAAAATCATTCTCCCTATTCCATTTTCAATTTCCTAAATTTCTCAAGATGGTTGATCTTAGGAATGGTTCAGAAACCCTCAATCCCAATTTTACTTCTCCTAGCACTGACAATACTTCACATGTTATTCCTGAATCCGTTCTTTCATTCAAAACCCTTTTTGAGGCTACGGAGTCTTAATATTTAACAACTATTCACGATTTGACAAAAATCCTGAATGGTATTGTCAGGAATCAAGATACTATTGTCAAGACGCAGGACAAAATATTTACGCTTTTGAAAGTCCTCGCGAATCAACTATCAAAGGAACCAACACGTATTCATTCTGGAGGAAACGCCATCAACAATTCATTTTGGATCAATACTGACGGTAGTAGTCCTTCTTCCAAGATTCATATTCCTATTCTTGGTGAGGAAGATGAAGCCTATGGTCACGTTGAACGGAAAGGTAGCCACCAACCTAACTTGTCTGCTTATGAAGATCAAGAGATGTTTCCTCAAGCTCAGAGAGAAGACTCATGGGATTTATCACGTTCTCATCAGAATCCTCGCAATGAAAAGGTGATTTCATTATGTGCGTCCTTCCTGGAAAATATTAATTCCCATATTGCATCAGAAGATGCTAAGAGATCCGCTGCTTCTTTACTCAGTCAATTTGAACCGTCCCGAAATGAAGAAGCTCGTAAAGATGTTCAGGAAAGCAAGCGTCCTTCCAATAAAAGATCCAACCTCCAGTGAATCGCTAGTGAGGGTAGAAAGAGAATGCATCTGGGGAACGGCTATCAACAAACCAAACGTGCGGCAACAGCGCGGCAGACAACTCAAACCCATAAGGCTGCGATTAAGATACCTGTACAGCAACAAGAAACTGGAGAGGCTGCTCCAATCTTCCCGTGTCCAATTGAAGAGGTAATCGAACTCCTAGAAGCATGGATTCAAGATGGCGTCATCAAGCTACCTCCTACCAGACGTCCTCCAACCGAAGAAGAAATGGCAAATCCCAAATATTGTCGTTACCATAGGTTCGTCAACCACCCCACCAGCGATTGTAACAAATTGAAGTGCATTTTCAAAGAGAATGTGGATGCAGGAGAACTTCAACTAAGCACTAAGGGAGTCCACAGAGATCCTCTTCCCGTCAGGAGCTGCATGATTTCTGGGGACTCCGTCCACAAAACTGTGTAGTCCACGATGGAGCATCTCTGTGAGATTTTGTATTTCTACAAAGCGCAACGTCAAGACATATTTTCACCCCTCAACCGTGTCGTATCAGGCAAGCAACAATTATCGAGCTTCCGTCAGGGAATCAGAGAGGAGCTGCTTCACCAAAAATAAAGGAGGGGAAATAATAGAAGGAGAAATAAAACTCACACATGTATGTTATATGAAAGGAAGTAACTCATCCTTTGGGTCATAACGGCCAATCAAATCCTTTTAATGTTCGTGGACGTTGCTAGCATCACCGCCTATGCTCTCCTAAAGCTCGTGGACGTGGCTACTACTACTTATGCTTCTTCGCTCATCCAAGATTCATGGTCGTGGTTACCAAAGCCCATGACCACCATCACCACGCCTCTCCCTGCCGTGCATATAGCCACCACTCATCTCTGCCTAGATTTATGCCCGTAGTCACCGCTCCTCCCTGTCAAGGATCGTGACCGCAGCCATCCAAGCTCCAGCCAACCTATTTTGTTCCCACGAAAACGCAGTCTCTTCTGATCACAGTTGCTGCCAAGAATTATTTGCTGCTCGTTTGTTGATACCATCCAGAGCTTCACCATAACAACAACAACTACGGATAAAGGTAATTCGAACTTCTGCATATTTTATTTTCCCATGAAGGAAGTAATAGAGTCACCAGTATGGAGGCAGGATGATGATATATTATTATAGTAAACCCACCGACCATACAAGATAGAATCACGTAAACTACACTTGGGGATTGAGGCTCAACACATAAATCCTTTCATTGCCAAGGACCTCTTCAACTCAGAAGAGACGGTCAACCAATAAATCGTGACAGGGTCACCACTGTTCGAAGATATAGCGTGAGAACATCATCACCTCCTTGTTTGGAAGACGCCTGACCAACAAGCAGTATTTGGCTCAGTCATCCATAAGCGTTGTTGTCAATGAAGAATCAAAGAGAAAAGTCGCGCCTCAGCAAGCCACACATACCAACCACATCATGCCTTCCACATCACCTACTCATAACTCAATGCCACCTAACCAAGGCCTGCACGAAGCTGCGCATCAACAACCATATCGCCGACAAAGTCAGATTCGGTGTTTCTAGATTTCCAATTTTCTATGGAAGGGGTGCATGGGCTGCCAAAAGTTTGGATACAATACAGATCTATCAAGTGCGACTCCCGCCTATTGATCAAAAAGTGACAAATCCAAAAGATTGCCGCCTTGGTCAGTTCGTCAACCACTTTACCAGTAAATGCAATGGAAGTACATCTTTCAGGAGAAAATAGGTTCAGGATAATTACACATGGGGACTGCCAGCACAGGATGCCTTCACGTCCCTCAACCAGGTTATTTCTGATATCAGTATCATCACTGTCAAAGCTTTACGAGACGCAGGAATTTCTCAACATGAAACCGTACACGTTCATCAAAGATTCCAAAAGTATGCCGCAAAGATATTTTCACATATCCGGCCACGCCATCGGATATAGCACGCATCTACAACTCCTTACAAGAACGCATTGTATTCTACTCGAAAAAGTACAGCTCTAGTAACCAAACATAAGTGTAACAGGGGACTGCTCATCGCATCCCATTCCATACAACAATCCAAGATTCAGAAGATGATTCAAATGAGGTCTCTTGGAACGAATTCCTTGAAGACTTGATAGCAGCACATTGTCAACGGAACGCCTCTCAGCTCGTCTACTTCACTCAATGGCTTCAGAAGATTTTTTCCATACAAACCTTCCAAGCATATCATCATCACAATCAGAAAGGAAAGAATATGACTATGAGCTAAAGAGTCAGAATAAATACAATTTCGGTCCATCCAATGCTCGGGAGTTTATTGAACATTTTAATTGCGACTCAGCAGTCCAGACACCAAACAACATAAAGTCAAGACCTCTTGCAATTGAGTGCAATGGAGTTTGTAAAATTTTGAAATCCACTGGAGAGGCTGGATGCTCATTTCCTGAAGACAAAAACTTATTACACATTCCGGAGAGGATCGATTGAGTTCACTCAAGATTTGATGAAATTTCAAAACCGTGGAAGTTATACGTACGACTAAAGTTCATACTTGCAAAAAGAAGAAATAACAAGATGTACTTACCTTGATGCTGACGATTGGCACGCTCGTGGTCGAGCTGCTGATAGTGACGAATAGGAGCCGGCCGCTGCAGACGAAAGCACGGAGCCAGATGAGCAACAAAAAACGGAAGAGCATTGATACCCCGTTTTATACGAACAGAGTTTCCAGAAGAAGGATTCCTTTTTGCTCCATGAACGGGAATAGATGGCTGGGCCCATAACATTCATGCTCCATAGACGAGCTAGCAACACGCTACTACGAAGACCACTGGCTGCGCGGTCCCATTGCTGAAGGACTATTAGAATTTTCCTGGTAATATCTACTTGCTTTATCTTTTCAATTTTAATTTTGTATGTCACCATCTAATGCTTACCCCGCAACAATGTCACTGTTACGTGCTAAGTAGGGGACTTAATGTTGATGGTGGTTTTTAGTATAGGGCGAAAACTGTAAAAGTATGTCTACCTGACCCAGCATCAGAAGTAGTAGACCTTGATATGTCTATATTCCACAAGGAATTTGAAAAATATATCAGAATCTGATGAGTGCCTATGTCTCTCTTCATATTATATTGAAACTCAAGCTCCTAGATGAATTGTTCACTAGTATAGAGCCTAATGAGTATTTAAGCTCCTAGCTGCATTACTCACTAATGCCGGAGCCTGCAGAGTATTTATTCTATGTTATGTTCCCAGCCGAACTCTTGATTTTGACATGACATGACAATTAATGTTCGCTCGTAACTGAGTAGCATGAATTTCCCGAAGTGTCACGATTAAGATATGCATGGAAATACTCAATTAGAGGCGTGCAAAGTTATAATGCCCTCTGAAACATAATTAGTGATTTTGTATGAGCACACAAAATTCACCAAAAAAGTAATTGGTTTTGTGACAACCCGCAAAATTCAGTCCTTCAACCTAATTTTATCAATTTGCAAAAATTAGGTTTTTTGCGCCCTGTGTGATAATTCGAACCCTATTGGTCGAAATTAATTCTAGATACACTAGGAAATTAATCCGCCATGGAGCTAGTAGGAGCAAAGTTCTACCAGAAATCAGAAAAAAAGAAATAAAGAGGAGTTGCGGCAAATAGGAGCAACAGCAAGAGGAGGAGTCGCCGCGCCATTTGGCTGACCGATTCGCCTCAGGAGGCGCCACCTGTGGCCGACCGGCCACACTCCATGTTGCTGCTTGCCTCCCCTTTCCAATCGACCAATCAGATCGCTTTAAACCCACCACACACACTTTTAAATAAAGTTGGAAGTTGGTTGGTCGACGCGCCTAATTCCTTAAGGAATCTAATCTAGGCTGCCCATGTTAGTCTCAAAAACGATCACAGCCGCACATAAAAGATTCTCAACTTATTTCGGTCTGGGATCTCCTTTAGTTATTAAGGAATATCTTTGAACAATAAAAGATAAGAGTTACTGAACATGTTCAAAGTATGTCGACATCTTATTTCTTTGTAAATCCTCTTTCATATTTACAATCTTGGAACCGATTACACCACACTTCCAAACAAGTTTAGAATTGGTTCATATGATTTCCCAGAACTATATGATTGATCAAATCAACACACTAATCATGGGTTTACGGTTCTACCAAACACAAGGATCGGTTCTACCTTAATATGGTTACTGGGACCGGTTACATTAGTTACCAAATTGGTCACATCAATTACCAGGACCGGTTACCACATTCTCATGGTATTACTTGTGATCAATCACACCAGTTACCAGGATCGGTTACACCAATTACCAAGACCGGTTACACCAATTACAAGGATCGATTACACTTTTTTTTTTGATCGGTCACACCAAATACTAGGATCGGTTACATCAATTACTGGGATCGGTCACACCAATTACAAATATCGATCATACCATCTTAGGTGATTACTTAGGATCGGTTACACTAATAAAAGTCATACCAATACATAAGTCAGGCATTGTGACTAGTTTTACCAAGATACATAACAAGTTACGATCGATTCTACTAACTCACACATATAGGTAATCCAAAGATATGCAATGAATAACAATACCAATAAGCCTAGAGATTTCCCTTTCGATTCATAAAACAAGTTCATGAATGTACTTCCTTTAAACAAATGTAAACATTATTTCCTAGGACGAAATCTTCACCCATACCCATACACATAATCACAATAGCATTCATACGATTATGTCGATGTCTTATATACGAAGTTCAAAAGATAAGCGTTATACTTCGTATTGTAATTCCTTAACACTATGTCTACTAGAGTATAATCATTCACAGCTTCGCAGTTATGTTTTCAATATAGCACGACTTGAAAGATATGTTGGGAATGAAACAGTTCAAGTCAAAATATTACTAACCTCAAGAGGAAGGATGATGTCGTCGATGTAGCTTGTTACTTCTTCACATTCTTCAAGTCTCCGAGTAATACTTGTATGTCTCATTATCCTAATATTTCTAGCCTAACCTATAAGAAGTTGTCTCTAGTACATAATCAAGAGACTCTTTAATTGAGTTTTGATTCACTAAAATATGACAACCAAACTTGACATACCAACGCTTGGTGGGTTCAACCGATCTATGCTCTAACACTTTGGATTTGGAATTGGGTTATAAGGTTGAGAAACTGCCAATTAAATATCTGGGATTTCCCTTAGGTTCTTTTTCTAGGAACATTTCAGTTTGGGGGGAAGTAATTCAGATGATGGAGGTTAAACTGGCTATATGGAATAAGAAATTTCTTAATAAAGCTGGTAGGTTAGTTCTTATAAAACATTGCTTAGCTAGTTTTCCTATTTACTTCTTATCTCTTAATGATATGCCTGCAAGTGTGGAGGAGAAGATTACAAGATTGATGAGGAATTTTCTTTGGGATTCTGATGATGTTAAGAGGAGAATGTTTTGGGTGTCTTGGTTAAAGATTTGCATGCCAAAGAAGTTTGGTAGACTGGGTATTAAAAATATTAGACTTACAAGTAATTCTCTTAAAGCTAAATGGATTTGGATATTTAGTAAGGAGAAGAAGGCAGTTTGGAGAAGAATTGTGCAGGAAAAATTCAAGAATAACAAGGATCAGTTGATGCCTAGGGATGATTTTAAACCTCAAGGCATAGGTATGTGGAAGTGTATTATTAAGTCTACTACTTTTTTGAATAATTTCTTGAAGTTTCAGATAGGAAATGGAAATTCAATAATATTTTGGCATGACAAATGGACAACTCAGGGTCCACATTGTTTGAGATATCCTGCAATTTATAGAGTGTCTTCTCAGAAATTTGCTTCAGTAGCTGAGTTGGTTGAGGAAGGGAGGGTGAATTGTTCTTTTAGGAGGACATTGTTTGAATGTGAACAGTTGGAATAGGGTCTATTATGTAATGAATTGGGACCTTGTTATTGCTTTGAAGAGGGTGAGGATATAGTTAGTATGGAGGGTGATTTCTCAGTTCAGAGGTGTTATGAAATGCATTTAACTGATATTGTTGAAGTAAGTTTCAATAAATATTTGTGGAAACATTCTATTCCATCTAAGGTTAGCTTTATGCTTTGGGAAACCTTCCATAATTCGTTGCCAACTAAGGATATGTTACAGCATAGGGGTATGGAATTTCAAGATGGATTGTGTGTTTTCTGTAAGCAACATGATGAATCTGCAGATCACATTTTCTTACATTGTCGTTATTCATATAATATATGGTCTCTTTTATGAAAGCTTTTGGGATCTCTTGGGTTGGTCCTGCAAATATGCTGGAATTTTTCGAAACTTGGAGATTTAAATAATGTACTTGCAGGAAGGAGTAAGAAGAATTTGGTGGAAGATTATTTATGATGTTCCTTGGCACATTTGGATGGAAAGGAATAGTAGAACATTTGGTGGGAGGGCTAAAGAGGAGGAGTTAATATTGCTCATAAAACAAACTTTAGCTCTCTGGTTTTGTGATTCTAATGTATTTAATGGCATTTCTATAAGCCAGATTTTGTTTCTTTGGGACTCTGTTGTGCATACATAATGTATTGCATAGCAATTCTTAGGTTGTAAATACTTTTTCTTTTTAATATAACCTTTATTTTTCAAAAAATAAAATAATAAATCAAATAATAGAAATGAATTGTGGTTCTTACCTCCAACACTCCCCAAAATCGATCCAGGTTTTTTATGGAACACGATCATTCACCTTAAGATCCCCAGTCATATATTAGTGCTTTTGCTAAATATTCTAATGTTTTAAGAAAACCAACTAACGTCACCGAGATAGCAATGATTAGGGAACAAGTAGCCTACTTTGGCATCCGTGTTCTCCTTCATTTTCTTACCATAACGCTTTAAAAAAAACTCGTCAACCCAGACATTCTTATTCATTTTAATGTTAATTTTGTGTAACCTGACTTTGCTTCTACATCATTTGAGTATAAATAAAGTAGTTGTCTCCATTTTATTTCTGAATCCATTTTTAACTGTTCAAATGGAAGTACATTTCTCTTACGTTGTACTCCCGTCAGTATGTACAAATACAACGATGTAAATCCTATAAACAATATGGTCATATTTGAAGTTTTTATTTATTGTATTTCACATATACCGAAATCAAATCTAAATAAAATAATAATTGAATCGGAGAATAATTAAACTTACTGCATTCGAAATTCTTGAAAAAATATGTATTTGTAGTCTTCCACTAGTGTTCTAATATAACTTGCACAATCTGAGCTCTTTTGTTTTTGTATATCCTAAATTATAAACGCCATCCAGTAAAGATACCTTTAGACTCTTTCTTTAACAACCTGGGGAAGGAACTTAAACACGTCATTGATCTTAGACTATCCACCTCTTAGTCTGAATAAATTAACTCGATCTTGATGACGAGATATATGCACAAAGAATACACTAGGACCAGCTAGTTGTCCTACATTTGCAAACTCATGTTATTTATTTTAATTCCAGTCTCCACCACATATTAGGTTTTGCTTATTCTTTGGCCTTTTCTGTTTTTTTTGCTTTTGTTTCTTTTCTACTACTCATTTTGAAAATGAGCTTGTTCTTGTTTATTCTCTGAAGAAGGTGAAGAAATAAAATTGAAATAGGTGTGAAAAAATAAGGTGAATAATGATTATTTATAGGCGGTAGATATAGATGACAAAATATAGCATCTATCCAATATTGACATCTGTACCTGCCTTACAAGTTAGAGTGCTGAGAGAGAACCTAGGTCGAGGTCGGGCAAATGAGTCTTTAGTACATGCAAGACTTAGAAGACATAATATTCTCATAATCACGACCTGAAGACAAAGACTAAACCACGTGAACGATATGAGTTCTGGAGCCCACAGTGAATATAGAGACCGAAGACATAACCAGAAGTCAAGACTAAGAGCCCACGGCCAGGAGTAAGAGTCACGTGACAAGAAGAGCTACCCAGGTCGTGGAGATCATTTGAAAAGGAAGTGATGTTTGAGTAGATCCAACTAAATTAAGGCGGTTTCCAATTAGGCATACTATAGCTACGATAGTATAAATAGCCAAAAAGGCTATGCTTGTAAATCAACTACAATGTACACAACTTTTACTGATCAATAAGAAATAGTTTTCAGTAATTCCCTCTCTTGATACTTTCTGGAATGAAAATATGACTGACAAAGAAGATAATCATAATACCCTAACCATTTCGAATCGAGATAATCACCTGTAAGAGTACCGTGATTAATCAGAATTGGTGATCAACTATACGAATCATCAGATCATAACTCTGTGTAGGTACGTATACAAAGTCTGTACTCCTGGGACAATAAATATGCATCTTCATTGGCACTAGAAACAAGTTTTAACATCTATATTATGATTTTATTATGAAAAAACATGATAGATCGTAATCTTGATGTTTGGAAAGCATAAATTTCGGAGAAAATACGATTTTCTGAAAGAATTGATATCTGTGCATGATTTCTTGATCTGAAAATGTAGATCTAAACTTTGTTATGCATAAGACGCGTTAATTTTAAGTGCCTCATGATAATTAGCATGAACCATCCGCATTATAGCCATCTTAATATATATCTGGGCATGGTATGCATGAATCACATCTAACCATACATTCTGATCGTAGTGATGCATTAATAATTTGATCTGATATGAATCTTGTTTATGATAATCATTTTGATCTCCCTAGTCTGTTATTTCATATATTTAAGATTTATCATCTCATAATTGAAGCATATTGGCTAAGAATCATATAGATTTGGCCTTTTCTTATCTTTTTCTCTTTAAGAAAGCGTAAAAACGCATGATCTGATTTCATCATCAAATGATTCGGTTCATAGATGTCATAATTTATACAGATCTAGCTTTATCTCATCATTTTGATCTCGCCCATGTATAACTGTTTGCATGATTTCATTTTCTTATCATTATAGTCATAAATCGATGCAATCTCTGATATATGAATGATTTGGGGAGAAGATCTATGAATAATTGTTCTCATATTATTTCTTATCTACGTCTATAAAGCATAATTGATGTTAGAATCTCTTGCAAATATGTGATTTATGTTGAGCATAATAATGAAATAATCTATTATCGAAAGTCGAAACAGAAACCACAAGAGTTTGAGATATTTTCTTGCATCTAAAAGAAGAATAACATCTCTGAAAGATGAGTATCTTCAAATCTGAAAATCGTGAACTATTGATTTTCATCTAATTCACTTGGCAGTTTGTTACAGATCATAATAGATCTAATTGTCAAAACAATAAATCTAACTACTGTGTCCTAAAAGAATCTTCCAGATTTGGGTATAAAATAATAATTATCCCAAATCAAGAAAGATTTTTTCGGGTATAAACTCTAACGTGTTGATTGCTATTATGTGTAGTACAAACAAATAATGAGCTCAATACCAGAGTTTTACCTCCACGACCTGGAGTAACTTCCCCAGGTCGGGCACCAACATTTGTGGTGGTACCCCCAACGAGCAGAATACCTGAGGCACAGACGCCAATTACCACACCTCAGATACAGATAACACCTTCAGGTCGAGATAGTACATCAGCTGACTCTCGACCCGATCTAACTAGCTCATGATGGGAAATCCTAGTCACGCCATCCAATGTGTTGGGTCCAGATGGTAAGCCAGTACCAGTTTTGATAGGACAAACAGTGATACTTGTATAAAGGAGAAACATCCTAAGAGCTCCACCTTTGAGCACTTCTCTTGTGATGCATATTCCACGTGAAATGTTTCAAGATTTATTGAAATCCATCCCAACTTTGACTGACAAAGTCAATCAGATAACCCCTACCAGCACCTGAGATGCCAGAACAGAGGCAAGCACATGTTCTACCGTCCTCAACAGCTAATATAACTCATCTGCCAAGGATGAGACCCGTAAATCAACAACAAGAACAACTACGACAATAGTTTGGTAAACAGAGCTCGCTCACAAATCAATATATGTCAACAAATAGATAGGCAAACTATGAACCAGACCTGATGGTCCCTATAAACACTATCTAGGAATTAATTGATTCTAAACTGAAAATGATGTTTAAAGAGCATGAGGAGAAATCCAAGATTCTTATAAATAAGTCAAGATCAGACCAACCTACACTTTTAAAGATGGTCCACTATCAAGAGAAATCATAGAGTGTCGGTTCCTAAAAAAGTTTCACTTACCTCACTTCAAAGGATTCAAAGGGGTTACCGACCCAAATGAACACGTCTTTCACTATGAGCAGCAGATGGGTCTCCATCTTAAGAGCACGTATAACATGGCATGCTTTTTCCCAAGCAGTTTAGAAGACGATATAATAGTATGGTTCAGATGCTTTCCATCCAGTTCAGTTTATAGTTTCAACGACATCAAGACTCTTTTCATTTAGAACTATTCATGCACTATAAGACAAGCAAATGTTTTATAAAATATATTCAGAATTGTACACCAACCAAATAAAAGTTTCACAAATTGTTTAAGGAGATTTAAAACAGCAGCAACACCTATGGATAAATCTCAAGAGAAATGTCTATGTACATTCTTCCAAGCTAAATCCCAAGAACGCTCTGCAGAAGGGCAAAATCAGAGAAAATACATAATAAAGGTGAACCATTCCAAGTGTGTTGTTGGTGTTCAGAGTGGAGAGTTCCTTGGCTACATGGTCACCAAAAACAACATTGAGTACGATCCTGTAGAGATCAGAGCCATATTGGATATGCCACCTCCGACCTGTAAAAAACATTTCCAGATGCTGACTGGAAAGTTGTAAATAGGTTTATCTCCAAACTGTCTGAAAAATGCAAGCATTTCTTCAACCTACTACTGAAAAATCAAGGATTCAAATGGGATTCTGAGTGTGTCAGGCAGTCTTTGAGCAGATCAAAACTACATATCATCTGTGCCAATTCTTTCTTCGCCAGTACAAGGTGAGGAGTTATATCTCTATATAGCTAATACCGCAACCGTAATAAGCGTAGTATTGGTCAGAGTCGATGAGGATAAACAAGGGACGATCTATCCCTCACAGAACCAGAAACCATGTACTTACAGCTCGATAAGGTAATCTTTTATATTTATTATTCCTCATTCAAGCTGAAGCCATACTTCTCGAGCTGGAAGATAAATGTTGAGAGCGTACTATCTAAGGAAAATAAGACAGGAAGGCTCTCCAAATGGGGAGTTCACCTGAATCAATTCGGGCTGAACTACCTGTCTAGAAAGAAAATTAAGGAACATGCAGTAGCAGATTTTCTAGTCAACTTCTCAGTTGAAGATCCTACCTTCAACCTCAAGTTCTGTGAGGAACAACTAACAACACCACCTACACCCGAACCGGAAGTGTTTCCTATGAATAATAAATCATCACTTAAGACACTAGAGTTTGGAAAATCTATTTGGATGGGGATTCAAATGAAAGAGGTGAGGGAGCTGAAGTAATTATCATCACTCCAGAAAACATCTTTATTGAATTATCTTACATCTTAGCCTTCAGCCTGACTACAATGAAGCTGAATATGAAGCGCTAATTCAGGGGTTTTTGGCTGCAAAAAGCCTCCAACTCAGATAGCATCAAAGCATGTAGGAGGACACACTAAGATGGCTCAGTACAAAGACTTAGTGAGCAAACTCAGCTCAAGTTACGAAAAGGTGATCATAAGGCATGTAAAGAGAAATAAGGTTGCGCATGCAGACACACTATCTCTCTTATAAACTGTATTACCTGGGGAATGCGCAAGAACCATTAGTGTGGGAGTGCTAGAGGTTCCTGCCATCGACCATATCGAGGCTGAGCAAGCTGAAATGCAAGTCCAGACTTCAAACCTGACACAAGAGGAAGCAGATGAGTCTTAGATGAAATACATTTACAACTACCTCAAGACCGAAAAACTTCCCGCTGACTCACATGAGGCAAGGAAAGTTGTTGTCAGATCTGTAAGGTATCAACTAGGGCTGTCAATGGGTACCCCATTACCCAGAACCAAACCGGACCCATGTGTAATGGGTCCGATTCCGGGTAGTAATATTGGGCCCATTAGTAGATTTAGTATCCGACTGGTAGACCCGATTAGACACCGATTAATATCGGGCCCTAATCGGGTATACCCGACGGGTATCCGCGGGTATTGGGTACCCGGTTAAATTTTGTACGATGCCTTAATAGTGTTAGTAAATCATCCTTCCTTACCTCACAAATTTCTCTATGTTGCTAAAATATCATTTTTATTTTTATTTCCTAGACTTATTTTTTCAATCTTTTCATATTTTCTTATTTAGTTTTGTTCAGCAACAACAAGATATTGCTACTTAAACTTCAACTGTGGACCTAATATACCACACCTCAACAATTATAAACCACACTACATTTCTTATATATTAAATAATTAATTGAATCTATTCTAAATTTCAACTGTGAATTTCATTATTAATACCACTAACGGTAGTACTCATGTTCATTAAAGCATTAAAGGCTCAACTGGTAATATAAAAATCGAAAGCTTACAAAGCTACTGGGATCTTGACGATCACTTTGGGTGTTAAAAGAACGTAAACCTTGTCTTATAAAGCTGATTTAAAATTGTAAGAACTTACTCGGAACCGATGGGTACCCGGGTATGTAATCGGGTCCAGAATTGGGTCCACTAATTTAGGAACCGGATCCAGAACCGTTAAATATGATAGGGTACGGTT
Organism: Papaver atlanticum; assembly: GCA_023531105.1. NCBI lineage: Eukaryota > Viridiplantae > Streptophyta > Magnoliopsida > Ranunculales > Papaveraceae > Papaver > Papaver atlanticum. The sequence goes on from JAJJMB010003633.1 coordinate 3,936,129, forward strand.
CCGGGTAGTATGATACCCGGGTGGAACCGGACCCATTGACAACCCTAATATCAATTGATAGGCAACGACTTGTACAAAAGAACATACATGGGACCACTCATGAGATGCGTAACTGAAAAGCAGAGAAAACCTGATAAAAAGGACATGTGACAAATGCCAGAGGTAAGCCTGAACTCTAAATCATTATGCAAAGCATACATCTTGAGATCATAGTTCATCTACAAGATAGACTCAGAACGTACGTATCTAATTAGAAGCATGCATCTTAAACTTCTCATGATGCTACTAAACAGTTTACTCTGAGTCTATGTGAAACTATTAAGCTTTTAAATAAATCTCTCAATCAGGTATAATCCTGTAGTTCAAACACGGTAACTTATATCAGCTGAACTATATATAACCTGTTACAAGACTTGTGAAGTACGAAAGTAACAGTATCTGTAAATGCATGCAGATATGTTAGCAAAATCCACGCACCACCTGAGCTGCAACACAACATGTTGAGTACATGGCCTTTAGTCAAATGGGCACTAGATATTATGGACCATTCAAAACGGTAAAATTTCTTCACTCATAGCTCCCACCTAAATAAGTAAACAGATCGCCTTACTGCTCAGAGCTCCTCATAATATAATAGTGAAATGAGCAGCATTCTGGAATATCCGATCTTAAAAGCACCTGGAAAGTAACTCACCTGAATGATACATGCTCTAGGTGGCAGAAGATTTCTAATACTCGTTATTGACTACTTTTCAAAGTTGGTTGAGGCAAAAGATGCAGTCACAATCACTAGAAAAAGATGTTCGAAAATTTATCTGGGAACATATAATATGTAGGTTTGCAATGTCGATGGCACCGGTAGCAGACAACGATCCACAAATCAAATCAATCGATTTAGGGTCGTTCTGCAAAAGAGAGAGTATCCAACAAAAGTAAAACGCTAAACTCAAAATATTTCCTTTTTTATATCTGACAAAAAAAAAAAAAAGATGTGTGTGGGTGTGTGGGTGGGTGTGTGGGGGGCGGGTGGGGGGTGGGGATACAACCCAATACACCTCAAACTCTTATCTCATAATTAACATCTCATGCCTCTTATCTCTGAGCTTTATATGATAACTTGAGATTATTTAAAAGTCTCAGAACTGTGATTTGAAAAGTCTTACATCTGAAAAGTCTCTGAACTGTGATTTGAAAGACTTACACAACTTCAGTAAACCATATTACCCCGGGGTAATGGCCAGGCAGAAATCTCCAACAAAACTCTGCTTGCAAACATAAAGAAAAAGTTGGACGCTGCAAAAGACATGTAGGTTGATATTCTCCATGAACTTTTATGGGCTTACATGTCAACAAAAAGAACCTCTATACTTGAATCGCCCTTTTCACCACCGAGATGAAGTTTTCCAGTGCAAGGACGCAGTCAACTCTGAAGTAAACGATGAACTCATCTTCAAAAGCCTAGAAGAGGTCGATCTAAAAAGAGAAAAATCTCTGATTCAGCTGGAAAAGCATCAGAGAAGCATGGGGGAAACCAGAGAGTTGTAAAACCCATAGAGTTTCAGCCTGGAGACCTATTACTCAAAGAAGTACTGCCAAGCAGCCCTGAGTTCAAGCTTGGAAAACTTGCAGCAAGCTGGGAAGGCCCGTATATCATCTCAAAAAAGATAGGTCGAGGCGCCTAGAGGATGAAAAAATTATTAGGGTAAGAGCTGAGCTACCCATACAATATCTCTCATCTAAAGAAATATTACCAATAGTTGTAACTTTCAGCAGTAGGAAAACCATTTCTTTTATCTAAAAATCTAACTCTGGTCGATTTCATTACCTGAAACAAGTGATTATATCCCAGTGGGGAGATATTAACTTGAAATACACTATTTGACACTTTTACAAAAAAGCGTAATATTTTACATCAAAACTTTATTTGTACATCTTTAGAAAGACAGTCTACTACGTGAAGTTTTTGAAGTGAACCGGTATCCTGGGACAAGGTCCATAATTCACACAGGGGACCAGAGAAGTGCATAAGCATTCAAAGGAAAATCAATGAAGCACAAGATGCTCACAAAACTAGAATACAAGGGAAAGTAAAGTATATCGATACTCACTAAATCTTAGAAAACCAAAAATAAAGTACTAGACACTCATTTAAAAGAATTGAAGTACTCGATATTCATTTAACTCGAAGTGAAAGCACAAGATGATCACTCAATAATCACACTGAAGTAGGGAAATACTCATTAAAAACGAAGAGAATTGTTAAAATACTCACAAAATAACTGATGAAACACAAGATGTTATCAGAAACATTATATGTGAAAATTAACTGAAATTATCACATTGCTCAAAATCTTATGTCTCGAAAAGGTTAGTCAAATATCTTCAAAAGACAATATCTGGTCTGCCAGTCGTACGGGTTCAATTAAACTGAAGACACACTATAAAAAGAAGAAAAAAAACCCATTCTGGTGAGAGAAACCGAAAATAAGACTAACTACCCTAAGCTCTGAACCAGCAGCTGACAGCATAGAACGGACCCTGTCCAGTTACTCCGAAGTAAGATATGTCCATCACATGCTATAGTTCGATGTTGCTACCATCACTAGCGTCGCAGGAAAAATCGCCACAAAGCAAAATATCTCGAATAACAGCCAAAGAGATAAAATATGAGACAAGCAATCGACTGAATTGTGTATACAAGTAAAATTTGGGTATAAAAGCGAATAGATTCAAGAAGGCCATAGGCATAAAACGATCCGAGAAACAAAACCTAGATCATCATAGGTCCACAATAAAAAGTTAAACGACCTGCTAAACATGTTGACTACTCCATAAAATAACCAAGGATTGAAAGACTCGAAGGCACATATCGAAAATCGAAGAAATGACGAAAAAGTCAAATCTCGACCTAAAGAGTATAGCTCTGGTCAATCAATATTAATACACTGTGGTCAAGGGAAGTCATCAAAACCTAGACACACCCACAAATAACCGCATGGTGTTAGAGCATAGCTCGGTTGAACCCACCAAGCGTTGGTATGTCAAGTTTGGTTGTCATATTTTGGTGAATCAAAACTCATCTAAGAGTCGCTTGATTATGTACTAGAGACAACTTCGTGTAGGTTAGACTAGAAAGTCTAGGTATATGAGACATACAAGTATTACTCGAAGAACGTGAAGAAGTAATGAGTTATAATGACGACACCATCCTTCCTCTTGAGGTTAGTAATATTGACTTGAACTGTTTCATTCGTAACGTATCTTTCAAGTCGTGTTATATTCAAAACATAACTGCGAAGCTGTGCGTGAATATTTTACTCTAGTAGTAAGACATGATCATATTATCATTGTGTTAAGGAATTAGACTACGAAGTATAACGTTTATCTTTTGAACTTCGTAGATACGACATCGACATAATCTTTTGAATGCTGTGATGATTATGAGAATGAGTAAAGGTGAAGATTTCATCCTAGGAAACAATTTTTACATTTGTTTAAAGGAAGTACATTCATGAACTTGTTTTATGAATCGAAAGGGAAATCGCTAGGTTTATTGGTATTGTTATTCATTGCAAATCTTTGGATTACCAATATGTGTGAGATGGTAAAACCGATCGTAACTTGCTATGTATCTTGGTATAACTAATCACAATGCCTGACTTATGATTTGGTATGACTAGTTTTGATTAATTAGTGTAACCGATCCTAAGTAATCACCTGAGATGGTATGATCAGTATTTGTAATTGGTGTGACCGATTCTAGTAATTGGTGTGACCGATCACAAAAGAGTTGTGTAATCGATGCTTGTAATTTGTGTAACCGGTCCTAGTAATTGGTGTAACCGATTCTGGTGATTGGTGTAACCGATCCTAGTGACTGGTGTGACTAATCACAAGCAATACCATGTGTATATGGTAACCGGTCCTGGTAATTAATGTAACCGATCTTGGTAACTGATGTAACCGGTCCTGGTAACTTGTGTGACCGATCACAAGTGTTCCATATTAAGGTATAACTGATCCCAGTGATTGGTAGAACCGATTGAACCCATGAATGTGATTTGATATTTGATCAATCACATAGTCGTCTTGGAATACAGATGAACCAATTCTAAAATTTTATGGAAGTGTGGTATAATCGATTCCAAGATTGTAAATATGAAAGATGATTTACAAAGAAAAGATGTCAACATACTTTGAACATGAACAGTAACTCTTATCTTTTATTGTTCAAAGATATTCCTTAATTACTCAAGGAGATCTCGTTCCGAAATAAATTAAGAATATTTTAATTAAGGTTGTTAGTTTTATATACTTTAATCACCAGCAATTAAATGCATATCTCTAGAGAATAAAAATTAGTAATGTGCATTTACTAATTGGATATTTTATATTGAGAGATTTCAGAAAATATTGGACAAAGCATTTCCTGGAATTATGAAAACCGAGTGGGCATTTATTGCATATCTTGAGTATACTTTCGGTTTTGGAAATTCCTTGGTGTCCAAACATCCTTGGTCTATAAATACCTAAGTTTGCATTTCTAGCAAACTATTCTAAGAGCCAGGCAAACTTCATCTTTTCGTTGTTTCTGGTGGAACCGTATATTCTGAGAGGAAATTATCCTAATTAGGCGAAATCTCTTACGGACGCTCGTTTAAAGACTTCTGTGGGATCAAGAAGCTCTACGAGTACCGTTGGTGGGAAACTAGATAATTGCAGTTTATTAGTTTTCAATTGATTTGATTGACTAACGGTTGTTGAAACTTTGATTGCACCTAGTTTGTTTATTCTTGAAAATTTTCTCTTCTGATATAAGATTCACTCAAACTAGATCAAAGTATCAACGGGATCTTTAGAACTGTTTGTAGATCTAAAGACATCTTGTGATAATCCATTGTTAACAGACTCCGTTCTGTGCGTGATTGATCACAAGAGATTCAAGTGGTGTTGTGCAGGTTTAATTGAAGATTAAAGAAGATTTGAAGACGAAGAAGATTTCTTATTGGTTTCTCATATCTTTGTGTAGAACAAACCTTGATCTGCTGGGATCCAACTAGAATCGGATTTATTCGATTGATTAGTTGCGTGAGATCGGCATCACCTTATAGTTTCTTGTTGGAATCTATATTGATTGATTGCAAATCTAAACTTGACTGCTTCGATAGTTATTGGATAGATTGATCTAACCAGGCAAAGGAGTTTATTAGATTAAACGGAAGAGACTTTGCATATGACTTGAGATATCTTTATCTTAAAGAATCAATAGAGTTGTTACCAAACAGATTTGTTGTTCCTTTACTGTTTGGAATAAGATCCAAAGGAATTGTTCCAGTGTGTGCACTAATCGAAGTTGGAAGCGCAGGGATACTGAAGAAACTAAGTGAACTAGGGTTAGTTGCTTGGTCTCAACTATACGAAGTTGGTTTAGATTTTGTATAGCGGCTTAATTCTGAGAGTATTCAATTCTGGACTTGGTCCCGGGGGTTTTCCACATTTGCGGTTTCCTCGTTAACAAAATCTTGCTGTGTCATTTACTTTTCCTATCCGCAATTATAATTGTTGTTATTATAATTGAAAGTAAATTACACAAACGTTAACTCCGCTTTACTTGATAGTGATCCTATAGAGTTTGGTTAAGTCCGAACCTATTATCAAGTAATCACACTTTGTTTGTTGTATTGTCTCGATCTCGTATCCATAGACGATCACACAAAGTGTGAATACCGATTTGTCGTATTGTCTCGACTTTGTCTATAGACAATCACTTTCGGTAAGAGGACATATAAGTGGATAATTTAAAGATTGTGGCGTATTTGGGTACCCTCGTCTTTTCACATGGAAGATACAGATCGGTCTGAGGACATAACCCAGGTCGATAAAGACCCTAAATCTCATGAACAAATGAGATATAGACAAAACGAACATATCACATAGCCACAGAGGTCAACATAAGCTCAATTTACATATCGACCTGTAAAATCCAGATCAATACAACATGAATTGAGAATCAAAATAAAAACTAAGTCCTCAGAAGACTAAAGTCTAAAGTTCATGACCCATTAGAGGTCATAAACCATGACAGGTTGAGAAGCTTGGAAAGACCATATTAGAAAGAAAGTCTGGATTGAAGGTTAACTTAACCCTATTATCTGATTCAGATCATAAACATGGTCTTAATATCTAAAAGAAAGGGTCAAAACTTCTGAAGTTCGATCGAACAAAGCTTAATTGATCAATCAGAATAGATCAATCAAATCAATCGAATCTTCAAAAGACAAGGATTTAAACAACGATTACTGATACAAAAATACTCTTCCAAGAAAAAGGAAAGAAGTAGCCAATTGGGTGCAAATGTGAACAAAATATATCGCATCGACCAATCCAAAATGAAAGAAAACTGATACATGAAACTAGATGACCTTGGTCACCAAGGATAAAAATCCCAAAGGTCGAGAAGTTACAGAAATTGATATCTCTAATAAGCTAAAGGCTTCGTGATTTAAAGCAAAGAAACTATGGAGAGACAAACATACCGGTTTCTTGATTTTGATCTTGACCGTGGTCTAGCATTAGGATTTGGGACATTAACACGAACATGATGTTGTTGTTAATTCAAAGAATCATGTGGTTTTGTTTGATCTTGTGCCATGATGAGACAAAACCTTGATGAAAACTCGAAAAAAGAAAAGAAAAAAGAAAAGTTGTGAGAGCCGGACCTCGTTTCTCCAAACCTAAAATTTGTTTTACTTTGTTGTTGTTTTCCCGAAATCTGCGAAAGAATTCTGTTGTTTCCGCTACCACCTCATGGTACCCTGGCTATCACGGTCACCCAAAGTTAGCAAAACCAAAGAACTTAGAGCATCTCCAATGGGACTACAAAGTATTCCGATATTTAAGGCCACATCAGATTCTTGTAACTTTCTCAAAAACGCTCTTCAATGGAGATGTGATGTTCATTGTGGAATTTAGGAGGCAAATCGGTTACTACCACATCCTCTAGGCCATCCTCTAGTTTCAGAGGTTCTTCTAGAGGATGTGAGAAATCCTAATCAGCATTTTAATTCTAAAAATATACAGATAAATCAATAAAAATTGAAATTAAATTTAACATAATACTTATCATCATCGTTGTCGGGTTCTTCAATCTATCTCAAGAACACTATTTTTTTAATGATTCATTTAATTTCTCAATAAAATTTAATCATGATTTTTGTTAGGATTAACAAATTAAGTTACAGATCATTCATTTTCACACCAGACTTGATAAGTGCTTAAAATATTTTAATTAGATATAATAATCACGTAGTGATGTAATGTAACAAGTATAGTGAGATCTCAGTTTAATGTTTCATTGACGATTTATACCTCGTGATGCAGAGTTATAGAAGTTTTGAAATGTTCGACATAAATCTTTTATTTCGTGGTGTAAATATTTCAAATCTAAAAATAAATAAAAAAATCTAACCAATTAAAGAGCTACAAGTGGATTTACATTACCAATCTAAACATTATGGTTGGAGATGATCTTCTAAATATTTCTAAAATGAAGGAAAAGTTCTCATCCACATTGCCAGAGGATGTCTTTGTACCCAATACACGTAGGAAACACACCACGATCTCGGTTGGAAATGCTCTTACACAAGTCCAGTTGGTCCAGGGGCGGAGCCAGCCCACTGCAAGGGTGTGCATTTGCACCCCTGCCCAGCTGGCTCCAAAGCCTCATATAAGCCTAACAATATTTTTTTACAAGCCTAATTTTGCTTATTTGCCCCCCTAAAATTTTATTTACAAACCCAAAGTAAATTTTCCCATCTTTGAAATCTTGGCTCCGCCCCTGAGTTGGTCCCACAAATTAGCTTCGCTTAAGTGGCTTAACCACCTCTGTCATAAGGCTAGTCTAACTTCCACTACTACCTCGAGCTGAATTTCCCAAGCTAAGGCATTGACTCCGGTAAAGTCTCTATATGTTCTTCTCTTATCTAATTGGAGTATATGTCTCTATTAATCAACAACAACAAAAAAGAATGAAATCGGACTGTTATGGAACCCCACATAATTTGGATCAGATAAACCTTAGAAATAAAATTTGTTGCGATAAGCCGAGTGCCTAATTGCACATTTTCCTCAGCAGACCTCAAGTTATGGAACCCTATCTACATTGTGCCAGTAATGCCCAATGGTCGACAGTTTTTACTCAGATTCGAATTTGCAACAAGATAAAACATTCTTGGAATCATAATTATGACGATTATACTTTTTTTTTTAGAGTCTTGTATAGTTGGTTGGAAGCATCATGTGAAGACATTAAGACACACAATTCTCTTTAACCGAGCAATGTGAAGTGGTTTCTACTTTATTAAACTCGAGTGGTAGACAGTATTGCGGAAGCCGCCATAAACCAAAATTGGGCCCTAGCTCTACTGCATCAAGTCTTTTCTAATTTCTTTGTAGATGAAGTGTAATCTACAATTTGGGGTGAGCAAAAAGTTTGGAACACCAGATTTTACCCGTATCTGTCCGTAAAATTATGGGTGAAATCCAATCCACAAGATATATAGATCGGACATGGGTGAGATTCTCAAATCAACAGTTTTAGTGGTTTGATTGCGGTTGGACTTTGAAATCCTCGGATTCACCCGCACCGTAGGACAATAAGGAAAGAAAATTAATAGAAGTATTAAAGGTAATACTGGAAATATCAGTTTTATATATAAACTTATCGTTCTCAGACCTAATTCTCAATACAGGAATGTTTTATCAGTTTTAGGTAGGTGTGACTTCTCGTCCCTGTGTTCGTTTGTAGGCAGTACATTACCTGGACTCTTAGGCTGTATCAAACGAACACAGGGACGAGAAGTCGCACCAACCTACAACCACCAAGCACAAATAAATAATGCAGCACATGTGATCCATGTAGGTTAATTCCTTAGCCATCAACTTCAATTCAACAGCCTTCTGGTTTGTACTGTATTGTACTTAGGTTGTTTTTTTTTTTAAACTAAATCCGCGGTTAATCCGCATCCTGCCCGTATCACCCGCTGATCCGCGGATGTCAAATCCGCGGGATGATTGGACCGGACACGGTTGGATTTTTCAAATCCGCAATTTTGACGGATTGGACGCGGGTGACCCCTAATCCGCATCCGCATCCGTCCGTCCGTTGCACACCCCTATCTACAACCCAGCTAAAACCAAATCAAGCCATTTACAAGTATGAAAACAACGAGCAAATGATATACTGTGAAATTGAGAAAAATGGTATCTTATGACTACTTATTAATGATGCTCGCTCATTTCCTCTGTTTTCCTACCACTTGCGGTGGTGGCATTAGTAGTCCAGTCGTTCACTCACAAATTTGATACAACGAGCACATAAAAAATAGTACTAACGGATACGTTGAAGTATAGTTGAATAAATCAAAAGGCGTTCGAAAACAAATAGATTAGTAGCTTTTGGCTGAGCTCCAAAAATTGATCTCGATGCTTATCCCAGTTGGGTCAGAATATCAATTCTAGGCCCATAATTTTAAAACATAAAAATCTTTATGAAAAATCGACTGAATTTGTCAGCTGGGGTTAGCCCAGTTGGCCAAGGTCTCTGACTCTCGGTAGGAGGTCAGGAGTTCGAGTCTCTACCCAAATAATTGGAGATTTTGTGTAAATTATTACTAACTTAACTATGGGGATTGGGCCGGGTTTGCTCAGGGGGAGTGGCTACGCTGCCAGGGGCAGGACGGGCTTATGCCACGTATCAAAAAAAAAAAAAAAATCAACTGTATTGCACGATGTTTGAGTCAAGATATACAAATTGAGGTGCATCAAAAAAAACTAAAGAAACCTATTATAGTGGCTCCAAACATTGGGTTTTGAGGGCTCACAAGATGACAAAATCGGGTTATGAAATAGTAATCAACAAAACCCCATATCCAACTATTTTTTGTAATCGCTAAAATAGAACGTGCGATTGGGGGATATTGAAACTAATTGGTGGATATAAATTACTTCCCCCAACCCATAGTGTCTGTTAAGGGGTGGTGATTTCTGGGTATGAAAATACTAAAATACCCTTTGGTTAATTAAAAAACATCATGAAAAGACTATACTACCCTTTCCCCTAAAACTTAAAATCTAAAAACCAAATTCATATATCCCCCATTCTCCCACATCTGTTCCGGCACTAGGGTTAGGTTTTGAAGAAACAAAAAATCTTCCATCTTCTTCTTCATCCGTTCTTCGTCGACGATTAATCGTCGATTCAAAAATTTATTCGTCGATTAACCTACCTGAATCATAACCATGCCTCTAAGAAAGAAATCAGATGCCCAATCGAAGTCAAAAACGATTGCTCAACAAAAATTAGAACAAAGGCTTGCTTTGATTGCTCAAGAGCAAGAAGAAGAAGAACAAGAGGCTTCGGACGATCAAATTGGTGATTTTATGGCTTCTGTGAGAAGGTAAGTGATTTTGAACTGTTTTATAAGTGTTTGAATCGATTTATAGCAGTGGGTTTGTGTTAGAATCGTTAGAATCGCGAACCCTAACTCAAACAGTTGAGTTTCAGTAAGTACCGGCATTGATTTTAGTATGAATACAGTGCCGGTTATGGATTACGGCATTCAATTTAGAATGAAGGAAGTGCCGGTATTTATTTACGGCATTGATTTTAGAATGAATACAATGCCGTTTTCAAACCCAGATTCACCTGAAACTGAATGTTCTGTACCGGCATTGAAATTAGGTTGAACACTATGCCGGTAGTTAGTTACGGCATTGCTTTACATTTATTCGGGTATGCTGGTAGTGCTCTTTTGGTATCCAGGAAACCCCTAGAAATTATTATCAGTACCGGCATTGATTTTAGGTTGCATGGTGTGCCGGTACCTGGTAACGGCATGGAGTTGGATTTTTTCGGGTGTGCCGGTAGTTATCTTTTGGTATCCAGGAACATTTTAGGAATTACCGGCATTGTCGATAGTTGTTGTTCAATGCCGGAAAGGTGTACCGGCATGTTGTTTTTTCCAAATTACTATACCGTTTTTGGTCCCGGCATGGTTGGTATTTCTTGAATCTGTGCCGGTATTAAGACTGAATGTGAGTTGTCTTATATTCATTTCGTGTGTCTTTTGATATAGGGCTAGAGCCAAGGAAGCTAACAAAGGAAAAACTAAAGATGTTGTCATTAAGAGAAGAAGGAAGGACGGTCTTGATACTCCTCAGTATCTGCCTCCTCGAGGGAAAGATCAAGGTCGCAAAAAACGTTTGGGGGCTGATACAAGAGGGATAATTTGGGAGAGTGGTGGTGACCGTAGTCGACTTGTAATCCGTGAACCTACTGGAACAGTTAAGGACGATGAGCATGATGAATAGGAAAGTGAGGAGGAAGATAATGAGGTTCATCCAAGTCAATTAGCAAGCCAAAGAGAAGTTGTAGAGGAAGTTGGTGGGCCAAGTCAACAACCGACACAATGCAAAGGCAAAGGCAGGGGAAAAGTAAAAGTTAAAGGTTCCCACCTTCCTCATGTTGATGACATGATACTTGACCTTGCTCGTGGTAGAATTTGGGGTGAAGCTGACGATCCGAGAATTCTATTTGGCTACAAGGACACGTGGGCTCGTACTATCTATCAAACCTATGTAAGAATTTTTTATCTTGTGCATATGTATTCTTGTGTATGTAAAATCTTTTAATCATACTATCTCCTAATTGTAGGATCATAAGAAGGCTGTGCGTGTTTGCCGAAACCAAGCCGCGTCTCGTTGGGATTTGTCTAAGGAATGTGAAGAGGTCCAAACATTAGTAAGAGATTCTGGTCTATATGCTTTGGTTGAAAATTATGTGAATTGTGATTCTGTGACAGTCGATTGCTTCGTCGAAAGGTATCATGGTGAAACTGATACAATGCACTTCCCATTTGGGGAGATGACCTTGATCCCTGATGATGCTCTGAACATTCTATGCTTGAATGTTATCGGAAAATCAATTGCAAAAGGAGATAAGTGTCCGTACCTAGAATGGTCGAAGTTGCACGCCCTGACTAACAAGTTGTTGGGTTGGGACTACAAAACTTCTGTGGAAAGCTTCTATGTATCTAAGGCTAGTAGGACAAAGACAATCAAGTTGACGCTGGTTAAGGAGAAGTTTGAAAAAACGCAGGAAAGAAGTTTGAAGTATGGATGGGACCCTGCACAAATTTGTTATACAACCGCTGCGTACTTGTTATTCATCTTGGGCACTAAGGTATTCCCTGACACTAGTGGCAACAGGGTTAGTGCAAGCCTCCTTCAATACTTAGATCCGTTGGAAGATGTCTATAACTATTCTTGGGGCACCGTGGTAATGGCACATTTGATGGCGGAGATGAGAAGGGCCTCTAAGGCTGTTACAAACTAATTTGTTGGAAATTTCACTCTTTTCCAGGTAATTTTGTATTTAAACTTATGTTCTTATGTATATTGTTCACATGTACCCTTATTATGAACTTAGAAACAAAATTTACTGCTTCTTATATGTATTATTCCACATTGGTATAGGTGTGGGCTTATGAACACTTCCCAACATTGTTCAAGGACTACCCCTTCTTGAAGATCTTAGACCTTCCTGAACCCGAGACGGCTACAGCTAAGAGATACTAGTTCAACAATATTCCGAAGCCTGGTAACAATCGTCGACTGATAGATATGAGATTGGCTCTAGACGCGATGACTACCAAAGACGTTGTGTTCGACCCTTACAAGGAGATTAGAGAGAACCACTAAATTGTGAGGTTTAATAACGTTGCATTCTACAATGGACCGTTGTTCCACCCAAAGGGATACGTTATGGATGATCCTCGACGTGTGATGCGGCAACTTGGATATAAGCAATTACCTTGTTTCATGACATCCTCTACTATAAGGTACGCTCTTGACTTGGCTGAGTGCATTACAACTTCCTCAAAGTTGAGGGTAGTGTATGATCCAGTTCTAGAACCAACACATTTGAGGGATAGGGAACCAAGTCATTTGGTAGATATTAGTAATTGGGAGCTTGTGAACAACGGTGATGAAGCCGATCCCTCCTACATTGATAATTACCTGGAATGGTCACATCCTTTTGTCGTGCGCCCGGACGACGTCCAAGTTCCACCCCAGAAAAACCCTCCGGTTCCAACTCCTACAGAGGCACTACCTACAATGGCCCAACTTAATAAGACTCTTGGATTGCTAGTAAGTATTGTTAATTCCTTAGTCGTTTAATGTACACATAATCTTATATTAGCATATATATACTAATTATGTGTTGGATGTATGAAACTAGCGGCGTCGGCTTGGCAAGATGAAGAAGATTTTTGGTTCCAAGTATGAGGAAGGAGAGGTGCTATCCCTTGAAGAAATGAAGGAAGTCGAGGAAAAGCTTGATAAAATTGAAGACCCAAGTGCAAAAGCTTTGTTCGGGGAAACGAGGAAGGTTGCGGTCCACAAGAAGCAAAAGACCAAGTGATTAACTCTTTAGTTCTGTTTCTTCATTTAGATGGTGGTTGTTACGTTTTGAACAATTCCGAACTTGTTTTTGTTTGTACCTCATGATTAACTCTTTAGTTGTTTGGTTTACTTTTGGTTTATGATACCTGGATTAAGAACATTTAAGCACAATCCAGTTGTTTGGTTTATGTTGAACATGTTTAGATTTCTATTGAAATGTTTTTCTTTGTAAGTTTTCTTTACACCATAGGTGCCGGCATTGAAACGTGTAGGTTCTACAGCGCCGGGACTGTTTCCGGCGTGTAAACGTAATTATAATTCCATGCCGCCACTTGTACCGGCATTAAATGTTTTTTCTATAACGATGTCGGAATTGGAGGATGAAAGGGTCCAAGTTCCTGTAAAGAATTTGGAAAGTATCGGCATTGAAATATTAAATGAATCTATGCCGGATTTCTGATTTTCTTACAGTTGAATAGTTTTTCCAGAAAACCGGCATTGGTTTGGATTAAACTACAATGCCGGTATTGATTATAAATCCGTTCAAAATGCTCTTTTATTTCATTCCTAAGTAATCTATTACATTGGATTTGAAACTTTAAATTAAAACATACTAAAAATCATGGAATGGAGTAATTTTGGTTGAAGATGATCTCATAATCTATTTCCATCCCTTTTCAACAATTGTGGAACCTTTGATCCTTTCGCGAATATCTTCGAAGACATCGTCTGGAATCTCGGTGTCAAGGACTATCTTCATTGGTTCATCTTCTCTTTCAACATATTCCTTTCCCTTCATATAACACCCATCACACCCATCAATAGGCTTGCATTGGCCCTTGTGGTTTGCTCTTTCTTTTGCTAGTGCAACAGCTTTGTCAAACCATTGAAACTCTTCGCACTTTGGATGATTCAAACACCTTAGAAACATTCTTCCATTATCAGCATCATCAGTTTTTGCAATCCAAAACCGGCGTGTCCCATCACAGTTTCTACACTTTGAATAAATAAAAGGACAATCCATGGCTAGATGAGAAGGTGACTTGCAAATTTGACAGATGCAATGATGACTCTGTAAGAGAAGATTATATTAGTGATAAGTCTTAGTAGAGAAGATTTTAACTGTCCAATCCATCGTTAGTAATGTTTAATCTACTTACTTTGCAGGTAGAGCTTGATGGTGGTTTGCAAATAGAGCTTGTTGATGAATCTCCCATCGCTTGTGAAGCTTGATCCATTCTTACTTGATCTATTTTTTGAGGCTTGCTTTCTTGAGAGAAGGATTTTTTTTATTTGGTGGGTGCTTTGTGTACATTTTTCTAAAGGAATGAGGGTTTTTTATATAGAATGGAGCTCCAACGGTCTTATTTTTCAAAAAACTAGCCGTTTTTTTTTTAAATTCACAGATAACGACATAGATTAAGAAATACAATCACTGCCGGTAGTCTGTGCCGGCGTTTTACGCTGTTGTTAAAACGATACCGGTACTATCTGCAGATTTGGCCCAATCTCTGTATAAGAAAATCAATTACCGGCATGGACGTTTAACGGTAATCCATACTGGAAACCGGTGCCGTCTTCTACGTTTATATTAACTTCAATGCCGGCACAAGGGATTTCAAAAAAACTATCCGTTGAGGTTTTTCTCTATATAAAGAGAGCTAATACTTGGACCCAATTGCCCAAAACTCTTGTGTTCTTTACTATATCCTTGAGACTCTAAACTTATGAAACCCTAAACCCTAGAAGATTCATCTATAGATAGCTTAGTATAGAACCTACTCCCACATACAACAAATGGCATCGTTTGACTCCGAGGAAGATTTAGCAATCACGAAAGCATGGTACTCCGAAACTCGTCATTCAACTATAAATAACAGTTCGGGGGATTCCATGTGGTTGAAGATTTTTAACAAATTTACTCATGATTATGGGAACCCGAAAGGAAGAACTGCTCAACAAATCGAGCAATGTCACGACATCATCCTAGATGCGGTGGTTGAGTATTTAAAAATCAAACACCGGATCGAGCACGCTACCCACAATAGATTGTCTCCTCAACAAGTCGTAAGTATCTTTATGATTAATTCGACACAATCCACTCTTTTTAATTTCTATGTAACAAAGTAAGTTTGCGTGTTGATTTTGTAGCATGAAGCCGTGAAAGCGCGTTACCTACAGGAAAAAGGGGAAGCATTCATGTTTGATGAAAACGTGAACCACATGGTAACCAAAGTCACCGAGTACCACTAGTTGGGTGAATCGGATACGGATTCTTCTTTAAAAGATTGATAGATTTAGTGCTTTTTTGTTAGGTTTTTAGGGTAGTTTTTGGTAAGGTTTTGTGGGTTGATCTCTATGTAAACCCTCATGAGACTATAACTCGTCCACTTGGGTCACCAAGTGGTTTACAGGCTTGATGCACGTGATAAGTGCATCCGTGCTTCCTACGAAAAAGATTACACTTGAAATAAATTAAAGTTCCGGCATACTATGTTAACATAATTCTATGTCGTTATTGTGCCGGCGTAGATCTTATATATATTTCTATGCCGGGATATAGTGTCAAAATTTTATGGTTTCTGTGTACAATAAACCTTATTCCGGCATTGAAATTTAATACAAATCCACGCCGGTAGGGGGTGCCGGCAACATCGTTAACTATAGTTCAGTGTCGGGATTTAACATTCAATTCCCAACGGCTATTTTTTCAAACCATAAATCAGTAAAGGGAACTGCCGGCGTGGATTTTAGGTTACTGACAATGCCGGTACAATAAAGTGGAAAAAGAGCCGTTGTGTACTCATCTATTTAAAGGAATTGATACACCCATTGCACTTGATACCTAAAAAAAAGAGTTTGCTCCAACACATATCTCCAATGGCAGAAATGCGTAGAGCTTCTAAGGCGAACGCATGTCAATTTAATGGTTCTTTCACTTTAATTCAGGTATAGTGAACTAGTTATTTTGTCATCATTGTCATTAATTTTGTTAGTTTCCAATTATTTTTGTACTTATACATTTCATTTTAACGATCTTTCATTGGCATAGGTGTGGGCTTATGAACACTTCCCAAAATTGTTTAAAGGATTAAAGTATAAAGGATTGAAGACTATACGTGAGTATGAAGAGCATGAGCCTCTAGCTCAGAAATACTTCTTCAACAATGCCCCGAAGCCCAATAACAAGAAACGGTTATTCGCAATGAGAGTGGCTTTGGACTCCGTGGATGCCCAAGATGTTGTGTTTGACCCATATAGGGATGCCAGAGGAGTTTACTTTGAAAAGCGTGACAATGTTTCATTACAACGGACCGTTATTTCATCCAAAAGGATTTGTTATGCACAACCCTCGCCGTGTAATGCGCCAACTTGGGTACAAGAAGAAAAATCTTACGGATACATCTTATCAGAAATTCTCTCATGACTTTCCTCAATGCCAAGCAGATGAGAACCATACTCTGGTTGTTTACAACCCAAATCCCATTCTTGCACATTGGAGTAAAATGGAAAAACGAGGACTTGTATTGGATAGGGTTGGGTGGGAATCGGCGGAAAACGGCTATGAGACCGAACCAAACTTTCTCAAAGGTCATCGGAAGTACTCGCATCTTTATATTGTACGCCCGGCTAACATAGAAGTTCCTCCACAAGCATCACCTCCCTCCACAACTCCGGATGAACTTACTGTACCCGGACTACAAAAGATCTTTACGTTGTTGGTACGTACTTCTTGTTCATTTCCTATTCTTTTAATCTATATCTATGAACTTATATAAGTGTAATACTAAGTACATATTTAAAAATATGACAGCAGCGTCAGCGGATTGAAAATTTGTCAAAGTTCTTTAAGAAAAAGAAAAAGAAAGGAGAGGTGCTGACCCAGGAAGAAATGGAGAAAGTCGAGCAAAAGATAGACAAAATTGAATATCCAGAGGCAAAATACTTGTGGGGCGAAAGGAAGAAGAGGGTACACAAGAAGCCAAGGACCGAGTGATCGTGTGTTTCTTCTATAGTATTAGTTTGGTCTTGAACAATCTAGTGTTGGTTTATGTTTGTTTGTGTGTCTTGAACAATGTGTTTGTTTGTGTGTCTTGCTAAACTCTTTGCTTGATTTGGTTTATGTTTGATTTGTTTTCGGTTTGGAACCTCTTAACTTTGGAGTTTGTTTTTTTATACAATCTAGTGTTGTTATTTGATTTATTATGTTGATAAACCAGTGTCAAGTTACCTCTTTTACAGAGATTTAATGTGCCAAGATCACATAAATTTCTAAGTTTTTCTTAAGTACCGGCATGGTTGAAAGAGTAAAATCAATGTCTGCACCTTGAATTTTCCAAAAACAAAAAACTTACAGAATTTCGGCATTGAAGGGTTTTTTGGATACCATGCCAGTAGTCCGTAATTTCCAGGTGCAAAATATTTTTGTTAGAGTACCGGCACTGTTTTTAGTTTACTTTCAATGCCGGCACATTTACTGATTTCTATGGATGTTTTTCTGAACTCCCGGCACCGTTTCAAAAGTTAATTTCTACGCCGGCACAATGTTTCCGGCGTTGTAATGATGAAACATAACAATGCCGGCATTGGCATCAAAATATGATTTAATGTTTACAATTCACACTTCCAAAAAAAACAAAATGTTGCGTATTAGTGAACCACATATATCCAATTTACTCATTATCGCTTCCACACGTATGAAGTTGCATCTTCTCCTCTTGGAGAGGTTTTTTTGATAAGGCCAACGCATCCCAAAATTGGTGATTATCCTCATACAATGCCATTCATTCCTTACAGAGATTGGGATCTATATCCTTGTTTTTAATCATCCCACAAATAGGTGGCAATGGACAATTTTCCTTGAGTTTTAGAATAATGAAATGATTACCGTTCACGAACGTCAAAACAACTCTTCTCTTCTTAAGGGATCCTTCGCATTTTTGCCACTTTGGTGTAAATGTTACTTCTACGGTGGGGGTAAAATAATGAACAACACAATTAAATGTATCCGCCACTAGATGCCCACAAAGCGGCATTCTCATCCAATATTGAGAGGGAAGGAACTTCATCTCCTGCTCGGGACCTAACACTTGAGCGTACATATCATCAAACCCTTCTTCATCACCAACCAATTGCTCATAAAAGCTCTTCTTTTTCATAAGTTGATCGGCCATCCTATTTCTAGCATATCGGCATGGTGTCATCCCTTAACTAACCTACGTCTCAAAGATTCCTAATTGTTCGGTCACGGCATGATAGCCACAATTTCCATCTCCATCGACATCATCCGTATATACAATATACTCGTGAATAACGTCAGGAAGTTGGTCTATGTAAGACTGTATCTTGGTATGATAACTTCTAATGGTCCTACTTGTTTTGCGATCCCTATACATCTTCATATTACCCTTTTGTACCTTAATTATATCCAATCCATCCTATGCAATCTTTACACTTCCATCATCTTCAGTTTGTGATGGGAGTCCGTACTTCCTTGGCCTACCCCTTCGCTTTTGAACCGAAACTACATCAACTCTGGTCGTTCCTACGGAGTTGTCACAATCGTGTTGTTGTTGACTAGATATGGGTCCCTTACCTTTGTTATCACTTATTTTTGGTGTGGCTTGGGAATTTTCACCCTCATGTAGTTGACTTGATGTAGGTTCCTTATTTGGCCTTCCCTTTTTGTTTGGCACCGCCGCCTCGTCACCTTGTTGTTCTTTGTCACTTGATGTTGGTACCTTTCGCGGCCTACCCCTTTTCCTTAGAACCTCCGCTAGATCGACTATGGGTGTGGCTTCGGAATGCTCACCTTGTTGTTCTTGGTAGCTCAATGTTGGTACCTTTGGAGGCCTACCCCTTTTCTTTGGAACCTCCGCTACAACGAATATGGGTATGGCTTCGGATTGCTCACATTATTGTTCTTGGTAGATTGATGTTGGTACCTTTGGTGGCCTACCCCTTTTCTTTGGAACCTCCGATCCATCGGCTTTTGGTGTGGATACGGAATTCGTCGTTTGTTGTTGACTTGATAGCGGTTCCTTTCTCGGTCTACCCCTTTTGTTTGCAACTGGCGCTTCCGCGAACCTTGCTTCCGAAATCTCACATCCGGTTGGATCTCGTTTCTTACTTGCCGCGGGTTCTTCTTCACGTTGAGTCATTTCTTTCAATTCTTTCCTTTGTTTTCTCCTTGCCGTTTTAGTTTGTGGTCCACCGGGAGGATCTCCCTTTGTTGGCTCTTCACTTTGTGTTATCCATGGCCGTGTAATTAGCCTTAGTTGGCTCAACAAGACTTTCCGGCTAACCGAGTTTCCACGTGAGTAAACTTCGAAGAATTCCTTTGCTTCGTTCGTATCCCATGGTGATTGTCCGGGATCTTCCGTAGGGGGGGGGTGAAAGATAGTTGCTTCCAAAACGGATCAATAACCTCAATAGGTATCACTTCATACTTCACAAGCATATGACGACACGGAAGCCCCAATGAAGACATGTCGGGAAAAATACACACATCACCCGGTTTGCCGTAGTTTATCTCCTTTTGCATTTCTCTCATCATATGTTTTATTGCCCAATGAGAGACGTTGAACTCTATTCCTTGGAGCAACTTACCATATTGTAAATATGAAGTCATCCTTTCCATTGAGCTTTTCTCAAATGCCTTTTTGATCCTATCGATATCACTCTTAAAGTATTGCTCCATTGTCTCGGTGACCGTAACCACGTTTCCTTAGCCGGACTGGATGAGATCTTTAAATCTCCCATGAGCAGACTCCGCTACACTAGTTGCTTCATTCTTGTAGTGTCTATACCGGTTTGTCCATGCACGCACAAATTTTTCCTTGAACTTATCCAACCATTGAGTCCGACAATACCAGACGGCAGTCGGATAAACATCGTTCCAATCGGCAATAAACTTGTCCAACCTCTTTTCGTACATATCCTCGGTAAGAGACCAATAAACTTTCTCCCAATCTCTTATAAATTCCAACCACTTTTTATGATTTTCCGCATGTTATTTGTCCACTAGCTCTTTTATCTTGCCTTTCTCATCTTCTTCTTCTTCGGGTGATAGTTTGTTCTTGCGAACATCTTCCTCTAGTTGAACAATCATTCTCTTCTTAATATCCTCCTTAGTGGGTTCAAACAAGGCATGGCAAGTTTTTATGATATTTTGACGTATATGATATGTACATAGGAAATTTTGTGCGTCCGGGAAGACGTCGGATATTGCTTTCACTAATGCGTCATCTTGATCGGTTATGATGACACTCGGAAGTTGATTTTCCCGGAAGAATAATTTCAATTGTCGTAATGCCCAATGATAATTATAGTCCCTCTCGTTTTCCATTAAACACCAAGCCAATGTGAATGATACCTTGTCCGATGTTAGCCCCACGATGTTGAACAACGGCATATTGTATTTGTTTGTCTTGTAGGTGCAATACATCAAAAGAACACCACAACATGTATTAGCCAATTGTGAAAGCAAAGGATGCGAAATGAATATCTGAAGGGGATTGTTGTCCGGCCCTCTTTTAATGATACGCGTGTAGTTGTGATCCCAAACTATCTTCTCAAATTCTTGCATAACGGTCCTCCCTTCCCATTCCACCCTTCTAATAGTTGCTTGTGCGCTATAAATTGTACTTAGAGAAGACACGTTGGTCTTATCCTTTTCCTTGAAGCCTCTGAGAATTTGTCTCGGTTTGATAAGTGCTTTGGTCATTCTCTTTACATCCTCCAATTCATGAGGTTTTAGATTCGCAACTAGGGAGTGACCAAAAAAATCTTTCGGATCCCGGTGGTTATGACAGCCGAACCAAACCGCACAATCTCATTCCCTGTTCTTGTCATTTAGATGAAATACAAGCTTAAAGGGGCAATTATCCTTCCTCGTACGAGTCTTGTATACCCTATTGGTCTTCTTTGGATAAACATAACCCTTTCTCTTGTGGCTATTCTTCTCCTTGTATACCCCACTTCTCTCGTAAACCATCTAAAAACGAGTCTTTGAACCTTGGGTATTCTTCACCAACAAACACATGTTCTTAAGAGCCGTCTCTTTAGCCCAAGTGATTGCTTCCTTTGGATCTTTTATTCCCTACATAAGGACAACAATGGGAGATTAGAAGGTTCATTACAAGCAATCCATTAGTAAAGTTCAAGATACTAGATGAAAAGTATTCTCTGGTAACATACCGGAGGCATTTTATAGTATTCGGGCGTATCCCGACCAAGCGGCTTTGCATTTGTTGGATCAATATATGTCACCACCTAAGGATCGAATTGAAAGAAAATAAATTAGTTCCAAAAGAAATTAAAACACTATGCCGGAAGATAGTTCCGGCATGGTCGAACTGAACTGAAACTGAAGACCAAATTTGAAAGCTTTTATGGCATACATATTTCATTTGAAATCAACGCCGGAAACAAAGGTGCCGGCATGCTCGTTATTTATTGTTCCACGCCGGTACTTGTTTCCGGCGTAACCCATAATTAATATACCATGCCGGTATTTAGCATTGGAAAACACTCCTTCCTGTATGTTTTTTTTGTAGGTACCGGCATGGTAAAGTTATAATCGAACAATTCCGTTGCAGGTGTCGGCATGATTTTTATCTATGGTTCCACGCCGGTAGATAGTTCCGGCGTGATAGTTAATTAATTTGTCCATGCCGGTATTTAGCTTTGGAAGGCACTGCTTCCTGTATGTTTTTCATGCATTATCGGCATGGTAACCTTTGAATTCAAGCATGCCGGTAGCATATTCCGTAGAATATTCCTCTGAAAGTAAAAAGTAACTTTTGTACCGGCATAGTTTTTTGGTTGAATACTATGCCGGATTGAATTTCAAAATGGGGGATATCAGGCTGCCGGCATGGTCGTAGTATGAATACTATGCCGGTATAGAGGCTTCCGGCATTGTATTCATACCACTACTATGTAGGCACCGAGCTTTTTCAGCTGAAAAATGGTGGTTTCAAAGAAAAAAAATAAAATTTTCAACCTCTTTGCAGCTTTACCTGTGTGTTGGGGATGCTTGTATGTTGTGCAAGTTTACTTTCTTGTGTAGGTTCTTCAAAAATTTCTCCTTGCTCGTAAAAATCATCATTCAATGGTGTTGGCTCAACAAAGAGTTGCAATTGTGAGTTGTTGTCATTAGCTGAAGATTCAAGATATGCTCCTTGTTGTAGTTGAGCTAAAGATTCAGCAGCAGCAATTCTCTCTTCACAATCATCCTCCATTTTCACCAAAAAGAGTTCCCTCCCAAATATTTTTTCTCTCCTCCTACTCTCACCTCACTCACCCAAATTCAAATAAAAATACACACTAATCATTTCACAAATACTTAAGATTTCTACTAATTATTATTAACCACTAAACCTGATTAGTGAGGGGTAGATTAGGAATTATATAAAATACTTAGATAAGGGGTGACCCTGATTTGATATTTGGATCCAGTTTTTGTCCTTTTCTTATATCCCCAATTAGTTTCAATATCCCTCAATCGCGCGTTCCTAAAATACCCTCCATGAATTATAAAATTAAATTTATTATCTTCTTCTTCTCTTTTCATTCATAAATCGTAATGAAGATGATGATCATAATTTCATCATGATGAAGATGATGGTCATATACAAAAAACTAAATCTATTTTCTTCTCCTTCTCTTTTCATTCATAAATCATGATGAAGATGAGGATCATAAAAAAGAAACTATTATTCTTCTTTCTCTCTTCTTCTTCTCCGTCGCGATGAAGATGATGATCATAAAAAGAAAAAACTAAGAAAACCCATCACTTATTTTTGCTTTTGAAAACCCCTAAATTCGAACCGTAAGCTAACCTACGGGGAGGAAACTTTAATCGAACCAACCGTAGGTAGAAGTTACGGTATGGAAGTATGATTTTTTCAAACCGTAGGATTTTTGAACCCAGAATATACGGTTTGGAAGTTAAGAACTCCAAACCGTAGACGACTTACGGTTGGGAAACAACACCGTATGCAAAGTCAGTTAAACCTACGGTTTGGAAGTATAGATTTTCCAAACCGTATTCAAATTCATTACTGTCTACGGTTGGGAAGTATGAATTTTCCAAACCGTAGACAGTCCCGAAACTGTTTTTTCAAAAACCTAATTCGATCGATTCCGCCTATCCATGCATTAAAACCAATGAAATAAGATGAGTTTTTTGATTTTTACCTTATTGAAGTAATTGCGGGTGGATTAAGTGGTGTTAATCGATAATGAATTATTTTGAGAATTGATGATTAATCGAAGAAATAGGCGATGGAGGTGATGGGGAAGAAGAAAATGGAAGAGTCAAAGGAGAGGAATGAAAACAAATTAGTTTTAGGTTTCAATATTTAATAGGTTAAGGGTATTTTAGTATTTTTCTTATGAATTAAGTCCCACTTTCTTTATTGTAGGATATTTGAATCCTTATGAGCCCTCAATATTCTTTTCTTGGAGCCCCTATAATAGGTTTCAAACTGAAACCTTTATGTGTCACTTGGAAAATAATTTGTTTGCCGGGAATTTCCGAAAAAACACCATGTAAGAGAAAGAAAGGGACACACTTTATCCATTTCTAATTCTGATGACTTTTTTTACAAGGATTTTTCCGAGGATTCTACATAATGATGCGTGTAAAATCATTGGGTTTTTTCCCATGTTGTCCATACATCCTTCACACGATGTCTATGCATCAAAAAAACCCAATCCCACAGAGGTGACAAAAACGTGTGCACAAGTAGCAATTAGGAAGTATTTGTTGATGGTGGCGTCTATCACAACGGGGTGGCCAGGTTTTTTACTCAGTGGGATTGAAAGCTTGAAGTTGTATTGGTAAAGATGCTCATGCTGGTGGTGCAGTGGCGGCGGGGAGTCATGGTTTCTCTTTTCATTCTTTCATCTTTTAATGGTTTACCGTAAATATGGTGCAGGCGTTTGTGGTTGTTTTCGTATTGAAGATGAGGGAGCTGGGTCATCAAAGAAAATCAAGGAACTGTTTTCATGGCGAGGTGTTATGATCTCACGACAATTTCTTCAACAGGTAGTAATGGCGGCGCCTGCATCACTGTGGGAGTAAAACGGTGATAGAAATGCTATTAGGGTTTTGGCTGAGAAGTGTGAATTTCTGTAATTGGGCTAGGAAGATGAAAAGGGACCTTTGGGCTCAAGTGGGTGGGTTATTATGTAGCTCTGTTGGGTTTGGGTAGCCTTTAGGCTTGTACTGGTGTTGAGAATTTTATTTTTGTTTTCTCTTGATGTTTTGGGGACTACCCCAAAACAGTGGGGACTACTCTTCCAATTTGGGGTGGATATTTGAAGTAATTTTGGGTCACCCCTTATCTAAATTTTTTTAAAATACCAAATATACCCTTGGTAATTAAATTAGTTAGATTAGTTAGTGTAATGATTAATTAGTGATTAGTTAGTTATTAATAGGATAGATTTGTTAGAAGAAGAAGAAGAAGAAGAAGAAGAAGAAGAAGAAGAAGAAGAAG